>CM060898.1:79412537-80012537 GCA_030762935.1 Hymenopus coronatus | reverse complement strand
ATCGTTTTTTTTATTTTTCTTTGCATTTTGTGTTTATGCAAACAACGAAATACTCAAATCTATAACAAAGCAACCAACTTTGAAACGATTTAGCTATTGCTTTAGTTTAAAGTATTCTCCTTGTATCTATAACGAAATGTAGAAATGCGCAATGAAAGTTTATAGTATTATTTGTAAGAACAGTTTGTAGAATTGTGAATAGAATAAGTCGTATGAACACTGCATATCATATTTTTTCTTTCATGCTTTGAATTACAGCATGTGAATCCTATACAACATAATTATAGCTTTAATAAGCAAGGGTTCAATTGAAATGAGTGATTTGTTCAGATTTAATTGTACAAAATGAAGTATAAACTTAAAACGTAAGCTAAAAGAAATGTCTTTTTACGTTCTGCTGCGCAAATGTACAATGCACATAGTAGGAAGAGAAGGTATTGTATTCCACCCAAAAGTTCTATACCGACATTTCATTTTGAGACTCCTGAATCAAAAAATAAAATTAGGAAAAGATCAGTGCGTATTTCTGTAGACAGCATAGCTCAAAGACGAAAAGTCTGCTAAATACCAAAGATATTTAGATGACAAATAAAATATACGTAACATTGAAAGTCCTCTTCATTCTGAATAATGTTTGTATGACTGACTAACCGTAAAGAGCTAGGCAAAAACTTACTGCACAAAAATGTAGATATGGTCAAAACTCACTAATTATATCCCTTAAATTTTTTGTTGTAAAGCTAACAATTTCCGAGATACTCGTTATTGGTTTCACTTTTGAAATACTTATACTTTACTCAAACAGAAATTGTCTTTGTTTTATTCCGATCCACCTAAAGAAGCGAATTTCAATGACAATCGCATAGAGACAGATTTTAAAACATTTGACTATCGCTTTAGCATAGTGTATTTTCTTATTTGCCTTCTATTTATAGGAACTAAGTAATACGACTATTCTGCTAATGCTTATCCCAATTTGCATTGTGTAGAAAGAAGAATAATCTTACATAAGATGTTTGACTGTAGAACGAGTAGAGAAAGTCATGTGAATGGATTACATACGATTTTTTAAAGTTTAACATGATTTAATTTGGGGGGCCATTGTCAGAAGATTAATGAATTTAATCGGTGAAATGATGCTCAATTATGAGTCCGCGCCCATGGAGTTTAAAGCTACTCGACTTTTATATTCTACGGATAAGGGAAAACCTCCAGAGAAAACGTTATCTAGGTAATTCAACCGAGAATCGAAATTGGGATCTCTTGACTGTGAAGCAGACACACTACCTCGACTCTACAGAAGGGACTTCATAGCTGTATTATTGTTATTATTACTATTATTATTTTTATTATTATTATTATTATTGTTGTTATTATTATTTGTTGATAAAACTATTGACGACACTCGAACTTGAAACCAATAACCACAATTTCCTCAAATATTTATGTATAATTCGTTCACTAATGAAGATGGCGCTTTAGGAACTTAGATCCATAACTTTTGAAAGTTGAAAAAAACAAGGCCACACGTTTCCTATTTCATATTACTTGTACAAGCAACACCCACATTCTTCTATACATTATTTCGTTGTATTACGTTAACACTGTAAGGGAACGCCTACGAAGAAGGTAACATACATATTTAAATAATCTAGACCCCAGATACTCTGATAATTAGCAAGCAAAGATAGGAGAATAAATGCAACGGCATATGAGAAACAGAGACAGTGTGGAAATTCCCCAAGTGTGAGAGTAACGATTGCCTTAAAACTGAACAATTTCATTTTCATACCATGCCAAACTGCTGCCGGTCATAAAACGTGTCTTCGAGCTGAAGGGGTGGGAGAAAAGTTGCGCGTGACGATATTAAACAGCTTGCCCTTAATTTTCTTAAATGGCGGAGATAGCAAATAACTTTAATACTGGAGAGCACCCGATAGACATTTTGAATAAATTAGTTATTTCATTTAGCAAGGGATAATATTTTACCAGTTTGAGCAATCGATATTGGTAGCAAGACGTCGTAAAATATGACACAGTCTGGCCTCCTAATCAATGCTGACCTAAACATGGTTTTAGCTATAAAAACCCCGACAACTAGTTCAAGAGGAGCCTTTACATCTGAGCTACAGACACTCAAACGCATTCTGGATCGACGTTGATAGAAAAGGCTAAGTGTTTATTTAAAAGTGTTTTAACTAACAGAAGATCAGAATGTACTAGGTGAGTTCTGTGGAATTAGGGTAATCCATTGGATTCTTCTCTTAACTCCCTTACCATGTGTTCTCATTAATTGCTCTCAGTGGCAGTAAAAGCACTGTGTAACCTTGGAGTAATTATTTATAGCGCTTTCCAAATGTATATGCACTTGCTTCTTAAAACCTGAGGCCATACTTCCCTCTACTCATACGTGAGACACCTATAGTCCCTAACGATGTACAATAGAAGGGGAAACTCCCACGGTTAACTTACACGGTTGTTGCGCGGGTAGTTCTCTCATAGGCGCAAGGAGGGTGGATAGTCTAAATCTTGTGGAGGACAAAGAGCGTTCCTTTAGGCCGCAGATGACGGATAAATACCCTCATAACTTGACATAATTTTTCCCGTACCTTTTCGTCCATAAAAATGCACCACTTCCTCACCGCCTCCCCTAGGAGCTTGATAGTAAGAAATAGATTAAGTTGGGCTATGAATAGGATAGCTTAATTGATTCATTTTCAGCAATGTTGCATTTTTTCTGTTGCTATTTCGAGAATAAAATCCAGTTACCGGAAAAAATGAGTCACTTGTGGAATTTAATGTCGTGTCAGCATGTTGTCATGGTATTTCAGAGGTTAGAGAACCGGACGGATACCGGGATATCCGTGATTTAAACCCCCCCCCCCGATGACATTGAACTGTTCAGCTCGACTCCACCTTTCTGTGGCATTTTTGCCATCCCCACTCCAATGCACCCCCTACAAGGTTCTTATCACTTTGAGACTTCAGGTGCTTTGCCAACTTGCGAATTATGGTGTATCCACATTCACACTTCCAAAATCCCTCAGAGTCGATTTTCTAAACAAAGAGTGCGGACTTTTAATATTCGGCTCTGGTATTAAATACTCATCCGCTGTTAATTACATAAATTTAAATATAGACAGCTAAAATCTAAACATTTCATTGCAACTATAGTAGCTGAATGTAAAACTGCTCTGTGTGTATACTTTCTGTTACTTAGTTTAAAGTCTCCTTTCATATAAGAATAACGCTACACTCTATTATCGTTAACATATGTTTGTGAAACTTGAGGTTCATCACAAAATCTCTAACCTTAAAATACACTCGTATAAAAGGTCAAAAACAGAGTAGCAAGAATAAGAGTTAAAGCTCCTCGTGGACTTCGCATTGCTCAACAATTAACTGGAACTGGTGAATGTTATTCTGTGTCGCATGGTTTATTCCAAGCTCTTAATTTCACACTTCTCCAATCTGCTTAAGATAATGAATCAATATTGGTAACTTTTTCTGTTCCTATTCACTGCTAAATATGTTTTGTGATACTGGACGTAACATAGATATGACTAATAGCGGTTTGAAACATGATATAAGCTTCCGTTATAATCGTAATTCAAGGTATTGTATAGTACGTATTCACTTTATTCACCCTATTTGTCAAATTTTTTGTTAGTTTTAACTGTTAATTTATGGTTGTAAATTACGCTTTCTGTACTACATACTTAAAAAAGCCAAGAAAGTATTGTATTGTACCCAAAAATTCCATTTGGAGATTTCAAGGGAAGGGAGCACAAGTTTGAAGACCCACTGAAATAATATAGTTTTTTTTTATAAAAAAGGTCGCGTGTGTGTTTGTTTTGTCCAAGAACAGCATTAATCAAAAACGAAACTTTGCGACATGAATATTTGTAAGAAAATTGTCCAACCCCAAACTGCTCTTAGTATGAAAAATTCAGGCATTTTTTAATTTAGAGAGACTAGCTGTAACGATTTTCATTAAAATGCCGTAATTTTAACTCACATATCACATAAAGAAAAGTGTAAATGCATCTTGAATTTTCCGCAAATAATCTCTGAAATCCACTTCATTCAAAAAGGCCTTGTGTAGTGCTGATAAGATTGGCACCCGAAGTGTGAAATGTTCTACCCCAATCACCACCCCTTTCTGATACGGGACTAATAGTAAAATGAACCGTTTAATTGGCTCTACCTGGCGTTGAAAGAGAGGGTACATGCACACTTGTAGTGTCTTTATACCTACTCTTGACTTTGAGTTATTACAAAAATGTAATAGATAGACCAAATTTTGATACACAGAAGCTGTAGAACCAGTTAAAGCACACTACTTATGTCAAACAATTTTTAGTGACATTAAGCATTTCCGAGATATTCTTTGTTAGTGTTTTGAATTTGTTAATACTTTTTACTTTTCTGAAATAGCTAATTTGTTTTTTCTTCTTTCAGTTCTGTGTACATGCAAGGATCAGGAAATTTCAAAATAATCATTTAGTAACAGGTTTTAAAAATATTTTAATATTGCATTAAATACCTACAGTAATATGTGTATTTAAGTGATTAGTGAATATTTAGCGATATTAATAAAAGTAGAACAATAAGCTTTTGTAACAACGACTGATAGATATCATCTGACTGTAAAATATAGGCTTTTTCTCTATTGCAATGCTCCGAACCTGCTAATTGAGATTACCCCCACAGCTACTGCCACAAGCATCTCTTCCTGTACATGTTGGCTTGCCGGGGAATGATCAGGCGGATTTGGCAGCAAAATAGGCAATCAAGGAGCCCGGTGTGAAAATCTCTAATGTAACATCGGAGGACCTCAGGCTTGTTGTGTGGAGGGCGGTGATTTCGTGCTGGCGTTAGGACTGATCGGCTCTCCGCGGCAACAAGCTCCGAGTGGTTATGGACCTTCTGGTAAACTGGGTAACCCCCTCGCGTTGGCCACTGTCGTTATACCCACAGCTACCTGCTCCTATCTGTGTGCTCTATGGACAGGAGTGTGCTCGTCTAGTACATCTACGAGCCACTTTGCGGCGGATGCCGGCGACACTAAAAGAGATCCTTGCGGACATTACTGGAACGATAGAGGAAGTTTTTAAATTTTTATCCCATGTGCCTTTTAATCTGAATGTCGAGGTTTACTTTTTATATTATTATTAATAATAATTATTATTATTTTATTTTTTGTTACATTCTGTAATAACGTAGTAGTATCTCAGTTTTTAAATGTTTTTAAATTTTTAGCACACAGATTTTTAGCCTGGACGAATTGGTTTTAGTCCCTTTTTTCGTTCCATTTTAATAGCTTTTTAGCTTCTAAATGTTTTGCAATGGGCGTTTCATTTCCAGTGGGTTTTATTGCTGATTCAGGCTATTATTTATCTCTATTTTATTTTTATAGAGAGTTTTATTTGTATTTAGAGCCACGCTTTATTTTATATGGGAGCCAATAACCCAGCTGTTGTGCGCCCCTAGCCCCTACTCATCGTTCATCATCATCATGTATCTTATAAAACAGATTTTGTCTGCAGCGTTACATTTTATTACCCTGAAATCTCAACAGATAAGGAATTTCTGATCATGGGCAGATTTTATTAGATGCAGCGCAGGTTTCCCCTTCTTTTTAACAACATTTTATCCAGGGAGTTGCAGGAACATTTTACAAGCTAAGTTGTGCATGAGGAAGAAACAAGGGTGAGGTAATCAACTTTACCGGCTATTAGTTTTTGTTGAAACAGCGTTTAATGGGAAAATTTTCAATAGAGGTGGAAACTAGGGTGGAGGGTACGAGAGAGCCAGTTTTAATTGCTTCATCCAGTATTGGAAACTGTAACTCCAGTAATAGTGCCATTCTTCATTACCCTATAGCATCCTGGAAACATTAACTTCAGAGGCAAGAAAATGCTTCTGTTAAATGATAGAAATTTCCAGCTATAACTACATGACATGTGATTTGTGCACTAATTATTATTATTATTATTTATTGATTATTCACTTTATGGTATAGGTAATTAGTTGCCTTCAAAGCTCTGTAGCCATCGTTTCCTGATTTACCCACAGATACCTTAATTTAAGATTCCATTTCATAATTTGTTTTGTAATTCTGGTGTTAGGCACTCTTATAACGTGTTCTTTCAATTATTTTTTGAAATCATTTAGCCTTTCATTCATGTTAAATATTCTTAGTTCTTTTCTTATACTTTTACTATTAATGTGATCCTTTAAATTTTTTTAGCAAGTATTGGTATTAATCTTGAGTTTCTACCAGAATAGCACTGATTCCAAAGTTAAACAGATTTCACAAGTTTTCAAACAACTTTATTTGTCCCTCAGCTCATTTGCTCATTCAACGGGATTATCGATTACATAACAGATTCCTCTAAATAAACTATAATACCGCCAAATTTTTTAAGTTTAAAGATCATAACTACTAATACTCCATTTCCTTTGTTTATTTCGTCCTTTGCAAATTTGATAATTTGAATTTTTACTTTCTCTAGCCGTATATATATACATACAATGCACATAGTAGCTAGAGAAGGTATTGTATGCCACCCAAAATTTCCATGTCGAGTTTTCACCGGAAATATGTGTCGAGGTTCTCAAGGGTCCGAAAAAAACATTTTTAGAAAAAGGTCCTGTGTGGGTATGTTTGTACTACACAGCTCAAAAACGAAAAGACCAATAAATGCCATACGTGGCGATTATATATGGTATCTACCACAAATGCGACACGAATATTTTCAAGGAAACTATCAAACTATAATTTATATGGACATTTTTTCTGAAAATACTTTTTTCTCAAAAATGGCGGTAACGATTTTGATTAAAATAACGTATATTAAAGATATTTATATCCAAATAAAAGTATATTTTGAATTTTTGGAAATAACATAAAGATCTCTTTATTCTGGATGAGTTTTGCAGAATTTTGCATTACGTTAAACCGTAAAAAATGGCCAAAAATTTACTACACATAAAATGTATATATTGATAAAGCATATAAATTATTTCAGTTATTTTTTCTTGTACCCTTGATCGTTTTGGAGATATTCCGTGTTATTTATTAAGCCACTTAACTTTTCTCAATGCAAATTAAACCGAACCTCAAATGTTTCACATAGCGATCAGTTTTAGAAAGATTTAACTATCGCTTTAGCCTAATGTATTCCCTTATTTACCTTCTACTTACAAGGCAGGAAGTAATACCACCAATTCTGCTAATGTTTGTTTCGATTAGGATGACGTTGATAAAATAACTTTTTTTAAGAATAGTTTATATATGGGACAACTAAAGAAAGTTATGCGAATGGAGCACATCAGATTTTTGAAACTGGAATCGTAATAAAGATACTGCTTGTTACTTTTTCATTTATTTTAGCCTGCTCCAGTTTCGCAAAAATTCCTTCCATCGTTTCATTGCTCTCTCCTGGTCTCGTCTTCCTTTTGGTTTATACCGATGGCCCAATATATAATGTGTGCAGACACCCTTCGTGCGGAACTCAACGGTACAATTTGAAGTTAAACAGGACAATGGGTAAATCCAACCTAAAATCCTACCCTCTTTTTACAAACATCCCAAATAATTTCTGTGGTAAATCCTGAACCGTCCCTCGGACCTCGCAGAAGACCACGAGAAAAGATTTCAGGCTAATTCAGATGTTCCTCCTCATTATTGACAAAATAAAACTCTTGTCACTATCACGATTTAGTTTTATTGACAATAACATATTTAAGTTGTAACAAAATAAATTTACATCACTTTTCAAAATAAAAAACAATAATTCCCCTCGCGAAAACATGAAATATTACCACAAATTAACTCTGTAATAAATTTAGCCATGTAATAATATAACGAAAGCTATCAAAATAAAACAGGGCCTGGTACCCAGTAATTATCCCATAATCCTTTTTCATAACATTTGAAATATACCCTATATACATTCTTCTCGAAATTTACTGCATTTACAAATTTACAACTTGGCGTCTACTTGTTCCCAAAAGCGCCGACTTCAACTATATTACAGTTGACAATTAGACAGATTACAATTTAATAATCGCCGATCTCAACGCGCTCTTCAGAAAAGACTACGAAAATGAAAGTAAGCACTTACAAAACAGGAGGCCTGATGCCATTGCTGGAGTTATCTAGAATCTACTAAAACAAATTCTGGCGGAGAGAGAGAGAGAGAGAGAGAGAGAGAGAGAGAGAGAGAGAAGGCGCTAATCAAGTTATATCTCTCACACTCAATTAGATACTAAGCCGAACTCTCCAGTAGCTACACACGATAAGTTGATTCTCGAAGATTCTCCTAGCAGATTATTCGGGCGAAAAACGAAAACAAAAATATTGTAAGGATTACTCCCATAGCAGCCAATATTTAGAGCAATGGACATCTGTCGTGCCGAACCTGCACACGCCCTAACTAGGGCAGGCACCCACTAGCCTACCAGACTTTTGCCGTCGTGTCGTCATCCAGGTGGACTCAGTTCAGCCTGAGAGTCCTTCAAGTGCACATGACAGCTGGTGTTGTTGCCGCATAGATAGTCGGTTCTGCGATGACAGTTTCTTACTGTTTGGGTGGCTAAGTTGGTCAGGCGCTGGCCTTCTGAACTCAAGGTCGCGGGTTACAACCCGGCCCAGGCCAATGCCTAAAAGCGACAATCCCATGTCAGTAGATTTACTGGCATGATAAGAGCTCCTGTGGGATGAAATTCTAGAACACCGGTGGCGCTTATATGATCCTGGCATTTGACAGCGTCGTTAACAAAGAAAATAATTATTTATTTTTATTCCCCTATTTCCCTTTTACTGACAAAGAAGTAATAGACCAATTCTGCTAATGCTTATCGCGGTTAGCCTGAAGTTGATGAAAGAATAATCTTCTGTAAGAAAATTTTGTTTGAGGAACAGCTAGAGAAAGTCATGTGAATGGAACACATCAGTTATTTTTATATTGCAATTTCTCCATACTTTCCTCGCTGGAAAAACATCAACCAAATAATGGCAAATGTTCATATTTCATTCAAGATTGCATGTAAGAAGTTCTTTTCATGGCCTTCAATTGCTGAGATGCAAATAGTCTCTGTTTTCATGCCTGTGGGAGCAGGAAGTTTTGATTGACTAGAAAAGAAACAATGGGGAATGAAGTGTGGTAGATTATTGGTATGTACAGGTGCAATAAAAGTCACAAAGAAATCGGGTGTCGGTGAAAAACACAATAAAACATTTTCAAAAAAATGATGTGATTAATAAACTGCGCTACGGACGACCGAGAGCTACTTCAGTATACGAAGACTGACTTATTGTTAGACTATCGAAGAAGAACTGCAAGAGCTCGCTTCCAAAACTTAAGCGGAATTTGAAGAATCAGCGATACTACGGTGATAACAATGACAATTTTCGACCACCGATGGAATGTGGGCTTAATTCCTATATCCTTGTTAAGAAACAACTGCTCATCAAAACCCATAAGAGGAACCGTCAAATATAGTGCAGAAGTAGAGGAACTAGTAGTAGGGTTATCTTCAGTAACGAGTCTCAATTTGAGCTGTGCAGTCGCCGAAAAGTTAAGAGTTCGAAGGACACAAACTGAGAAATTCCTCCCTGAATGTCTTGACCTAGCTGTTCAGGGAGAGGGCAATGCTGTCATGATCTAGGTATACATATCTGGTTACATAATGGTTCCAGCAAGACAATGCACCATGCCACAAATCAAGAGCAACAATGGATTGATTTGTTTAAAAAGGAATTTCATTTTTGCCTTGGCTAGCTGGGAGCCCAGGTTAATCCTATCGAAAACCTGTGAAACATCATCTGCCTCCGTGTAGCTGCCCGGCAGCAAAGAAATGCCCAGCAACTGCATCAGAAGATCTCGGAAGTCTGGATGAATGCCGAAAACTGATTCTGAGCATGCGGAAATGTGTCTGAATCTATTTTCTAAAAAATATACCCTACTGATTATTAAAGAGGCAATGTGCAATATGGGTATGTGTTTTATTTTTATATGATTTGAAATTTCTAAATAAAATTACATGCATTAAGCAAACGTGTGTGTAATATGCCCTAAACTCTTAAGAGACATGGATGAAACATTCAGTGGTGTTAGAAAACAACCCTATTATTTTAAAGTGATTTTCTGTTTTACATATTTCATATTATTAATTTTTCTATACGAACTATGTACATAGTGTATAGAGAAGGTATTGCATTGCACCCAAAAATTCGATACCGAAATTTCACCGGAAATACATGTTTTGAGACTACCTGAATATAAAAAAAAAGCATTTTCAGAAAAATGTCAGTGTGTGTGTGTCTGTGTGTATGTGTGTGTGTCTGTGGACACAAAAACGAAAAGACTGTTAAAGCCCAAACTTGGTATTTAAGTTTGGTATCTCCCAAAGATGAGACACGAAGATTTTCAAGAAAATCCCCACACCCCAAACTACCCTTTACATGGAAAATTTTTAAAAGATTTTGATTTTCTTAAAAATGGCTCTAACGATTTTGATTAAAATATCGTATATTAAAGATACTTACCTGACAAATAAAATGTGTATCTTAAATTTTCTGGGAATAACCCCTGATGATTACTTTATTCAAATGAATTTTACGGAATTGTGCATAACTGCTAAACCGTAAGAAATGGGGGGAAACTTACTGCACAGAAAATGTAGCTCACGATAAAACACACAATTTATGTCATATACATTTTTTTCGTGGAGTTGATCATTTTTAAGATACTCCTGGTTTTTCTTTTTAGCTTTGAAAAACTTACACTTTTCTCGTACAGGAATTTCTTAACTCCTGTCCATACAAATAAAGGAACTGCAGTTACATAGCAACCAGTTTTTGGCTATCATTTTAACCTATGGAACTCCCTCATTTCGCTTCTACTTACAAGGAAGCAAGTAATAAGACTATGTCTGATAATTAGCATGAAGTAAAGCATTATCTATTTAACTACAATTTGTTGCAGAGATGTAGAGAAAGTCCTATGATCATACCTGCCACATTAGTTTTTTTTTAACCAGAAATATTTCAAGATGGTTTAAACATTTTGTTACGCACTGTGCTATTGTGATTGTATCTGGAATTCAAGTTTAACGTAGATTTGGGATCAGGATACGAAAATTTCCTAATAAAAACCTCCTCTGTTAATGGCGAAGAAAGGAGGCACAACTTTATCACTGAAAACGTAATGAACCAAATTTTCTCTGTTCCAATGAATTTCGCCTATGATAAAACCTTTGAAGAAAATTTAACAGAGTTTTAGGTTTACTCATTAAAATTTCCCCTATTCAAGTTTCTTTCCATGTCTCAAGAATTCACCTTTCTCTCTTTGAAATAAGTTAACTTTTACGAATGCTTTAAAGGCACTTTCGATAGTTAAGACTCCCTTTGTATCCTTCGTTTCTCCAACGCTATTTTAAGGGCAACTTTCATTTAGCAGAATCGACTGGAATTGAATAGAAACTCCTCCTATCGTTCTCAACTAGCGGGATCAAATAGAATCGAATCGAACCGAACCGAACCGAACCGAAACAGACTACCGCTCTCATCTTAGGGAATAATATCGAACCGAACACACACCTCTCCTAGCGCTCTCATCTGGCGGAATCAAATAAAATCAATTCGAGACAAAACTACTACTGCTCTCATTTAGCGAAATCGGATCCAATCAAACTGAAAATTCTCTTGTTGCTCTCATGTAGTGGAATTAAATAAAATGAACCCGAACCGAAACTCCTCCCGTCGCTCTCATCTAGTGGAATTAAATTTAATAGAAGCGAAGCTAAACTTCTCCAGCCGCTCTCATCTACTGGAATCAATTAAAAAGCCGCCCTCCGTGGTGTAATGGCTACTATGCTAACTTCATATACACAAGGTCTTGGGCTCAAACCCGGCGGAGGACGATGGATTTTTTCGGGCGTAAAATACCGTAGCATGTCTTCCTTCGGAAGGGAAGTAAAGCCGTGAGTCCCGTATCGTAGATTTACGGCACGTAACTGAAGCTCAAGCCTGAAAGACAGGCCTCTGAGCAAAATTAAGCGATCTTTCACGCCCAGTATAAAATGGGACGCTGAGAAACACAGTAGTTAAAGAGCGTCCATAACTAACACGCCATTTCATTTTTCATCAATTAAAATCGCCCGAACCGGAACTCTTGCACTATCATGTAGTGGAATCAAATAAAATCGATCCAAACCGGAACTCCTGTCGCTCTCATGTAGTGGAATCAAATAAAACCGACCCAAACCGGAACTCCTGTCACTCTCATGTAGTGGAATCAAATAAAACCAACCCGAATCGGAACTCCTGTCACTCTCATGTAGTGGAATCAAATAAAACCAACCCGAACCGGCACTCCTTTTGCTCTCATGTAGTAGAATCAAATAAAACCAACCCGAACCGGAACTCCTGTCACTCTCATCTAGTGGAATCAAATAAAATCGACCCGAACCGGAACTCCTGTCACTCTCATGTAGTGGAATCAAATAAAACCGGCCCGAATCGAAACTCCTGTCACTCTCATCTAGTGGAATAAAATAAAACCGACCCGAACCGAAACTCCTCCTGTCGCTCTCATCTAGTGTATTCAAATTTGATAGAACCGATCCAAATTTTCTCCTGTCACTCTCATATAGCGAAATCGGGCCGAACCGAAATCTTGTAGCTATCATCTAGTGCACTTAAATTTAAAACAACTGAACCGAAACTCCTCCTGTCCCTTTCATTTAATGAAATCAACTTTATTAGAACCGAATCAAAACTTCTTCTGTCGCTCTCATCTAGTGCTATTAAATTTAAAATAACCGAACCGAAACTCCTGTCCCTCTCATTTAATGGAAATACATTTAAAAGAACCGAACCGAAATTCTTCCTGACCCTTTCATTTAATGGAACCAAATTTATTAGAACCGAACTAAAACTTCTTCTGTCGCTCTCATCTAGTGCTATTAAATTTAAAAGAACCGAACGGAAACTCCTGTCCCTCTCATTTAATGGAAATAAATTTAAAAGGACCGAACTCCTGTCCCTTTCATTTAGTGAATTCAAACTTTTTAGAACCGAACCAAAACTCCTTCTGTCGCTCTTATATAATGCTATTAAATTTAAAAGAACCGAACCGAAACTCCTCTTGTCCCTTTCATTTAATGAAATCAAATTTATTAGAACCGAACCAAAATTCCTTCTGTCGCTCTCATCTAGCGGAATCAAATAACATCGAAACGAACTGAACCTCCTCTTGTTGCTCTCATTTAGTGGAATCAAATCGAATTGAACCGAACCAAAATTCCAACTGCCGCTCTCATCTTAGGGAATCAATTCGAACGAGTAAACGCGCGGAACTAAGCATATGGACTTAAAAATCTGCTAATGGATCTCGTAATATCATTATCGCATTATATCAAGAGGCTGTAAATGAAGAAACAAATGGCAGAAAAAAGAAACAGAAATAATGGATGCATTTTAGTTTTAAGAAGGATTACACATGGTTCCAATTTATTTACTAATTTCACTCCAAATATTACCGCGTTCATTAGTATTAGAATAAAATTTATTAGTGTTTTCATAGAATAGCGGATAGTTTTCAAGCAGATGAATCAGCTGTTCTTCTTTCATTCTGAAAACTGTAAACTTACTGTAGCATAATATTCCAGCCTAACCTCAAATAACGATTTTGATGTTTTAACAACAATGTGCGTTCTTTTGTTTTCTAACAAGACTTACTATACCTGGCGATTAAAAACAAAAACAAAACTTCCACTCTGGCTATAGATCAAACACTCCTTCCAACGAATTCTTTCCGGTTCGATTTCACGTACCTCCTCTTAGAACGGAAATTCTGCTCGATTCGATTCCGCTAAGTGGGAGCAGACGCTTAATCTTTTATTCAAAGATACAGTGAAACCCAAAATTCATTTCAGCAGTAACCTGGTTTTATAGAAACGACATCGAAACAAATTTCAAATTAATTATTGTCACAGTATTTATGAATCCACAAGGTTTATTCATTATTCATTTCGGGACAGGCAATAATTGTTCTGCTGGACGTCAATGCGAACTCCACTTCTACTGCGCAGTTTTACCTAAAGTGTACCAACAGGTAGCTGCAGTATCGACCGGCACAGCGACAATAACTCACTGCTGATGTGTCATGCACGAGAAATAGCAGCAATGTCTGATAATAAATAATGTTGAGTGGAACGTATCACCCCGATTCGGTGCCAACTTGCTCTGTATCCAAAAGGGGCTCATTATTCAACTTTTTTTTACAAAATTATAGAATTAGTCTCCGATTTGGAATTAAATTAACCATATGGGAGTAATTAAACTTCCAGTGCCTAGATGAGTATTGATCTTTTATTCGACAGGCTTCTTTCTTTGATGCCATAATTGTCATTTATAGGATATTTCTTCATCATCAGTAATTCGATTTAGACAGGTTGGTCCGTATGTCTATATCCATCCATCATTTTTAAGGACGTCTTCTAGTCTCATAGTTGAGGTTTGTGTGACATTTTTAACGCATTGGAATACATTTAAATTATATAACAGGATAACATTTTATTTTTCATTAAAGTTCAATATCTATAAACATTGCTTAATGTCTAAATTTTTTTACATTCCCTACACGTAGTATGCTCACGTTGTATAGAGAAGGTATTGTCTTCCACCAAACCTTCGTTGTAGAGATTTCGCCGGAAATGAATATATTGAGGTCCCTAATTCCAAAAAAAAGAAAGCATAATTTACTCTCTCTACACATACTATGTACATAGTGGATAGAGAAAGTATTCTATTCCACCCAATATTTCACCGGAAATACATGTTTTGGGTCCCCTGAATTCAGAAAAAACATTTTTAGAAAAATGTCAGTGTGTGTATGTGTGTGCAGCATAGCTCAAAAACGAAAAGCCCGTTAAATACCAAACTTGATATTTAAGTTTAGTATTTTCCTAGGATGAGATACGAAGATTTTCAAAAAAATTTACTCCCCCTTCTAAGTACCCCTTACATGGAAACAATTTCGAACATTTCTGTTTTCTCAAAAATGGCCAAATATTTTGGTTAAAATCTGGTATTTTTAAGATATTTATATGATAAATAAAATGTGTATCTTGAATTTTTTGGAAATAACTTCTGAAGACTTCATTTTGGATGCATTTTGTTAAATTTTGCATAACTGGTAAACCATAAGAGATAGACAAAAACTACTACACAAAACTGAAAATCTCAATGAAACATGCCATTGTTTTACAAAGATAACACAATTTATGTCATATACATTTTTTCGTGGATTTTGACCAATTTATTGTTAAAATACTTAAAACTTTTCATATATGGGAACTTATCAGCTTCTATCCACGCAAAGAGTAGCATTTCAATCCCATAGCAACCACATGAGAGTGTCATGTGACTTTTTAGAAAACATTTTTTTTTTATTCCTCTTTTGCTTACAAGGAAGTAAGTAAGAAACCATTTGTGCTAATGTTTATCCCGATTAGCATTATGTAAATAAAAGAAAAATCTTTTGTAACAAAAGTGTGTTTGCAGAACAGGGAGAAGTGCACGGGAATGGAGCACTTCAGATTTTTTCTATCTATTCTTTGATAGGCTACTACTGTTGCCAACAATCTCATTTCTGCGGACTCTTATTTGTTTGATATCTATTTTCGCCAACACCAGCTTCATATTCGCACAAAAGCGATGGAATAACTGCTACTTTATAACATTTTAGGTATGCTTCCTTTCTAGTTTCCTTTAAAAAATTCCTTTGAAGTTTCCACATAAATCAATTCTTTAATTTTATTCATTTTTTTATACATTAACTATATAACGCCATTAACATCTACGTCATGTTGGCGGTTTTTCTTTTGAAACAATTGTTTATAGTGGCGCCTCGTTTACTGTTTGTCTTTTGTTTTATTTTCTTGAAGTTATGCACACATTTACACTGTCATTCATTCTGCCAGACTCTGATGAGGATAGGGAATAATCTTGGTTGGAGAAAAATCCCGACTCTGCCAATTGAGCTAAGCTTACATCTTATTTTGCTCGTATATTCATTTTTATGTTTCCAATTTAAAATTGCAAATAATTACGTTTGTATAACTGTTCTATCTAATTATTGTTATTATTAATAGATTATACCATATTGCAGTTATAACTTAAGACCAAATTTTTCCTTATTTTACAGATAAACAGAAATTTTAAAATAATATTTTAAGATAGCTGGGCAGCTGCTGCCCTCAAAATACACATTTTCTCTTCGCCCAGATTTATTTTTATGTACTTGGTAAATTGTAATTTGACCCAAATAAAATCGTTACTTGGCATATTCGGTATCATAATACAATGTTACTGCGGATTTGTTAAATATAGACCACATGCATAACATGTGAGAATTAAAAGTTTGATAAGAAAAATCATGATAATTTTAATTGATAATTGCTTATCAATATTAAGGAACGCAAAAATCATATATGATCTACCGCATGTTTCTTTTTAGTTTTTGGAATGATTATGCAATTGAGACCTTCGCAAAGAGGATGTTAAGTATGGAATGAGTCGTTTGTAATCAGTGACAATGTAGTGTTACAAAAACTCTCTTTCTTCATTCAAATAACTTCTTTCACTAATTACATATAAAATCGTTCACAAATACTGTCTTTTTTCTGTTTTTTCACTCTTGTTTTTTCGATGTTCACTGCGGCGGCGGCTATTACTGTTCAATACGATTTTCTCGTCTAAACTGACTCAATTGATACTCACTAAATATTTCCCGTTGAAAATGATATCTCTGCAGTGTTCCTATACCTTTTATACCTGTGAATCACGTGAAAGGAAACTTACCAGAAGCAGTCACACATGAAAATCACCGCAGATGTATCAAAATCACTAGATATAACAATGCGCAGCTTGGAGTCAAAGAACTTGCCAACACCACACGTGTCCATTTACACAGGTGTAACAAGCGTAGCTTCATGTTAAAAGAACTTGCCGCTGGTGCACGTGTCCGCTAACGCAGTTTTAACAAAGGGTGTCATTAATCCGCTTTGCTTTATGAAATTACCTGTTCACACACACATACACACGTTCGGCGAATACGCCGCAAGTCGTAGTCACCCTATAGATAATGGAACATTAATTGAAGATGTACTAAGAAACCACCAGTTGACTTGTCCCTTCAGATGTTGTGCCAAATAAAACTTTTTTACGCAGAACTTATTTAAAACTCATGATGTGACTAAGCCCAGCGCTGTGTTGGTTTCAAAAGTGCATGAATGTAACGTTAAAACAGTTATACAATGTTGTATTATTAATATGATTGTCTTCATTTCCCTCAAACTTTGTGGCCGAAACTTACAACGCAGAGTAGGAGAGTAAAACCTCCTTGGACAGTAGGCTAATCAAAATAAACAAACAAACAAACAAAACGTAGAAAACAAACAAGATAAATTAAACCTTGTATTTCCTTCTGTGTCAACCCGATTAAAATTTTTATTGATGCCGATGTTGAGGCTTTAAACAGGGCACGTTATTGAAGGGGAAGGAGATGAACATGAGACGTAACTTGTGACAAATTAGGTCCAGAGTTGCCAACTGGTGATCTCTAAACTTTCTGGTTGGACAATAACCTACTCTCTCACCGGGTGATGCAAAATTAGGTTAATTTTTCTCTGCTCTACCTCTACTTGGTTCTAATGCCAAGGTAATTTGCGCCCGTGGTCGACTAAATTAATACACTGCTTTTACAAGGAAACCTGTTCTGGGGGAGTTTCAAGTGGGATGAGGGATGAAGGGGTGGATTGCTCATTCGGTTTTGCCTTTTCTTATTGTCATATTGTTATGTACCAGAATGACACAGATAAACATTGTAATAAGGCCGGATTCCCCGTCAAACGTTCACATTTTCAGCATAATCACAGCACCAGGCATGTTTTATTGTGTGTGAGTATCTCGTGCTAGAGAATGTAAACACTCAAAATATAAAATCTGACGTGTTTCATTCACATGACCTTCTCTACATCTGTAACACATTATTGTTAAAAAGCATTTTTTCTATATACTGTACAATATTAGGGATTAACATTACAGAACTTGTCTTAATTACTTGCTTCCTTGTAAGTTGAAGGACAATAGCCCACTAGACTAAAGTGATAACCAAGTCTTTTATAAGCCATGCATAGAAATCCGTTCCAATGCATGGCCAAGACAAAAGTAAGAGAAAAGTTTAAGTATTTTGTATCTGAAACAAATAACTTGAAGTATTTCAGAAATGCTCAATTCCACGAAAAAAACATATATGTCAAATTGAGTGCCTTAACAAGATCTAGATTATTTATATTACGGTTTGCCAGTTTGCCAGTTACTCAAAATTCATCTAGAATAAACATGTCTTTAGAGACTATTCCCAGAAAATTCAAGATATACATTTTATTTGCAATAAAAATATCTTATATAAGTATTTTAATCAAATTTGTTAGAGGCATTTTTGAGAAAATCAAAATTTTCGAATTTTTTCCACATAAAGGATAGTTTGGGTCTAAACTTAAATACCAAGTTTAGTATTTAACCGACTCTTCGTTTTTGAGTTATCACGTTCACTGACACACACATACACACACACACATGGCCACGCCGTGACCACCTGGATAGACCAATCGCCTCTCACCTAGCCCGGGTTCGATCGAAATCGACCACATTTGAGATTTGTGGTGGACAAAGCGGTGCAGGGGCGGCTTTTCTCCGGGTTCTCCGGTTTCCCCCGCCATCATTCCACCGGTGCTCCATCTTCATTTCATGTATCACCAGTGTCATCGCCTGCGGTGCCACAAGTAGTAAAAGCGGGCGTTAAACAGTACCAAAAAAAAAAACAACACACACACACATACACGGACCTTTTTTCTAAAAATGCTTTTTTGGATACAGGAGCCAAGTAGAGAAAATAAAAATTGATCGTATTGTATCTTGGTTTGATAATTTTTAAATAAGATTTTATGCAAGCATTAAATACTATAAGTGAATCACTTTAATTTATAAATACCTAGCTTTTTCTTGTCAAACTTGGACATATTGGAGATAACACCGAGACAAGGAGCTTTTTATTTTCGACATATTTTTACTAAAAATATCCCAATGGCTTTAACGTGGCAAATGTTGCTTGCGAACAGAAACATTTTAAGTATTTGCAGCGTTAAATTCTTTGCGTGCAATGTGACAGGCTCTGTTTTATTCAAGTTAAACCTCAACTAGACACAGGTTGCCATCACAGAGAGTTTCGCTTGTCTGACCCAATCTACATGCAATTGGCTTCACTGTTTCATATCACGCTACACTGGCTGCGCCATTACTACCACGAGAACAATAACATCCTCTGTATTATGTCACACAAGTTCGTGACCCCAAACGAAATGACCTGAACTTCCAAGACAAAGCAGAGTTTGTCGTCTAAACAACATCATAAAGAGCGAAGCTCCAAATTATAGCCAGCAGAAGTCATTCTTCTTATTATTCTTACTGTTTTGTTCCTTCTTTCTATTTTTACTTTCTCTGCTATGTACAGTAAGTAGAGGAGGTATTGTATTGGATAGTTATGCAATATTCAATGCCATAGCCGAGATATGAACCACGGATCTTTAGCCGGTTGCTCTAACCACTGAGCTACCATGGCAATATCCCTCAACTGAAACGCAAGTTTCCCGGTAAACCACAAGGTGATCTCAAATTATTTTGAGATAACATACCTCAATGCTGACTTTTAAGTACCAGGTTTCACAGTTTAGCCAACTTTTATGCTCAATTAGTGTTAATTACACATTTTTGCACACAAATCATGTATAGTACAGGCCTTGGATAGTCAAACTGAAAAATTCAATGTCATAGCCGGGAAATGAACCACGGATCTCTCGGTCTCTAGCCGGTTGCTCTAAGCACTGAAGTGTTTCCTCAAGTTTTCAGTCTAACTCTACCTATCTAATTTGTGTCCTACACAACAATTAATTAACCAACTGTACGTTTTTGAGCTGTGACGCACACACACATACAGACAAACTCTTTGAAAATGCTTTCTCTGGATTCAGGGGTCCCAAAATTATGTATTTCCGGCGAAATTTCTGTATAAAATTTTGGGTGCTATGCGGTGTTCCTTTCTAGTGATATGGGCTACGTTATTCTTTTGGGGAATATTTCATCTTCTATTTTTTAGCATACACATACCATTGTAAATGTTTATGCTGAATACAATCTAAAAGTTATATTGTCTTATATAATCTAATTTCTAATTTTTTCTTCTTCTAGATACTCTAGCAGATCTCCTCAAATAATGCAATTCTGTTGTCAATTATTTTCTTTTTAGCTGATAGTTCAGAATCCACAGGTCGAAGCCATGTTATAATATTTCTAAATATGGGTTTCTTTTCTGTTTATCCCAAAATATATCATTCAACTCAATATATGAAGTTCAATTTCTCGAGTTTATTTTTGAGCTTATTTAATTCTCTTGTTTCTTGTTTTTTACCAGCTACTTCTCCGTGCTTAAGTATTCCCATTTTATTGTTCAGTAGAACATCTTTAATGACCATATATTTAGAATTATCTATATGCCCATTGGTTGTATTCTTGAATAAATTTGCTTATAAGTTATTCTGTGTCTTCTATTCTTGAGCCGAAATCAAACTATAATCCGGAAATTATAGGAAATATATTGTAAAACATGTTTTTATTTACTTGGTTACAAATAAATTCTTTATTTCATTGGGGCAAACAAATCACTTGACGCTTAGACGTGTAGACAGTCGGCGGCTGCACGCCACTGCGCTCTAATACTACAGTCATTCTCGACTCATTACAACACACTACAGCTCACTGCATACAACAGCTTGCAATTCTCTTCCTTTTATAGCTAGAAAATGACGTCACAGAACTTTCTGAAAGCTTATGGAAACGCTTCCTGTGTTATTACGCATTCCAAACGACTCGCATACAAAGATGAACCTAAGAGCAGGGAGCATACATGCGGCACTGTCACAATATTTGAATAATCTTTTGTTAATTCCCATATTTTACACCGATTTTTTCCAAATTTCTAAAGGTTTTTCTATGTACATTTTACTTAGCGTAGGAGTGCATAGTTTCCCTATCGTAATCCTTTAAAATGTAACATGAAATCGAATATTCTTAAAACTGTCCGACTGTAATTTTCTGCTTTTTAACGCTTCCCTTTTTCCTCAAATGAACGAAGTTGGCCGGTTGCATTAAACCCCAACTTGGAGGACCATGCGATATTTAATCAAGGTTTTTCTTCCATTAGCCTTTGATAATCCAATCTTTCTCTACACGGCAGTAGATGCTAGTTTTCGTCTGGCCCGAAAATTTTATTAGCTCGGTACTCAGTATCTGGCAAGCGGTCACCTATCCGTCACCTGGGGAGGCGTCCATACGAGTTTAGCAGCGTCACACACACACACACACACACACACACACACACACACACACACACACACACACACACACACACACACACACACCGGCTCACACGTACTCACACACGCCTAATTATAACATGACTTGATTTACCTAAAATATGGCAATACGTTTCTTTCGTCATGAAATCATTCCCGCAAATAGTTCTACATCTAGATAGTTAATAACTACAATGATTAATAAATCTTA
Organism: Hymenopus coronatus; assembly: GCA_030762935.1. Classification (NCBI taxonomy): domain Eukaryota; kingdom Metazoa; phylum Arthropoda; class Insecta; order Mantodea; family Hymenopodidae; genus Hymenopus; species Hymenopus coronatus. The sequence continues at coordinate 79,990,837 of CM060898.1, read as the reverse complement.
CCTCGGCTCGATTGTAGCCAGAGATCTTGCAGAAAGATTCGTTACAGTACACGATAGGGAAGTCCACTATCTGAGCGTTGGCCAATAGGAAGCTGCTATCTGCTGCAAAGAGACAAAAGAAGGAGTTAAGTTGGTGTACATTATTATGTTACAATGTAACAACAGTTTTTCTTAATAAATTCATTAAATAAGATAAAAACCAATAATCACATATATATTTATATATCAGTGTGTTATCTATTTGGATTTATTAAACCATCGTTATTAAAATTATGTATAGAAAATCATGATTGTGTTTTCATTGTTTATTGGTACGTCAGTGGGCATAATTAGATGTTCTCATTTCAATACAAAAAATGAAAAGAAATCAGATCATACATTTTCTGATGTTAGGTGATGTAAATAAACACAGAATAAAACTTGCACTATTAACCAAATTTTGTAAAAAGATATTTTGAGCTCTGTCGTAGTATTTTCATTCTGTTGCAAATATATAAAAAGATAAGGTGGGAATGAAATGCAAATATTTGTATCAGTGTTTGAGGACGAAATGAAATCCAGTATTTACAGTTTTTTCGCTATATTTTAAAGATGGCTATTACTAGCTATTTAAGAGGTTCGGTGATTCTTTACGTCACATGTTGACACTTGTGCTCTTCTCCGCCCTTTATCCTCCCGGCTATAGATGATGTGATGTGAGGGACAAATATCGATCGCAATGAGATGTAGCTTACGTAATTACAACTTTTTGTTTTCCTAAGCATTGTCTGATTAGGATTCAGAATGTATTCATGGTTCAATTTAAACATATTAAACACAATAACATTATGATTTATTTATATTTGGTTTTATTGATAAAATACATAACTCAAGCCAACATGTAAGCATTTGTACTTCCATTCTTTACATGACAAGATCAGCCTCATTGCTCCTATAAAGGTGAGAAATTAAAAAAAAAACCAAAAAAAAAAAAAAAAACCTAAACCTGTCAAATCTTCAAATTGGAAATTAAGAGAGCTTTTGTCAGGGATACCTGATGCACTGTATTCACGTTCATCTTTTGGGGGGGATGACAAATCAGAAATCGTCGGTAATACAATCCCTCGCAGCATTGACAGTTTTCCCTTTTGTGGCGTATATTAAATGACCATCTGCTAATTCAGCATTGTGTAAAGGAAAATTTGTGACTGAATCGGTTCCTTGTTTCCTCAGCGTGAGTCACATGATGTGCGAGTTGCGTGATGCATGTAGTAAACACAAGAGAGACATAACACAGGATCGTTCAAAACACATTATACCTGAAATTTGTGTTTTATTTACGACAATGATATTAGAAAACGGACAAACGATATGCACCTTTATTTGTTATACGCATTCTTTTCTACTAAGTATGATGTCACTATTGTGTTTTTAACTCGAGCGAGCTTTAATTTTTCAATGAATTTACACAATACTATTTCTGGCAGCATCAACCATGGTTAAGTAATACTTACTTGATACTGAATATGTATACTCCTCAAGTGTCTGAAACCATGCATTTTGCGATGTTTCATAAATCACTCTCCATCCAAAAAATGCATATCCTTTGAAACTAAGTCTATTTTCCTCAGCCTAGCCGAATATTTACAATTTTTGTACCAATGCAAAATGTTGCAGGAAGTTTAGAATGAAATAGATTTCCGTAGTACCATAATTTGGATATTCTTGCAGAAAATATCGGTAAAGACGAACTTGGTATTTAATTACAGTATATTCCAAGGATGGAAACGAACATTCAGGAAAATCCACCACCCCAAACAACCCATTATATGGAAGAGTTTCTCAAATGTTTAGATTAAAATAATGTACGCATATTACATATATTTACAGGAATACATTTATGAAGGTGTATTCTGTGCTGTAAATTTAAATTGCTGTATTTGAACATTTTTGTATTTTTATTTTCGTGTTTAGTCTTTTAATTCTTTGTTGTTTTAATATTGCTTTTTAGTGTGCATTACAAAATGCACATAGGTCTGTGGATCCATGCGATTGTTGAAGTTCAATGTATGATATTGGTATGTCAATAAATACACTTATTCATTCATTCATATTTACAAGAAAATAACATGTGCAGCTTGAATTTCTTGGAAGTAGGTTCTGAAGCCCTCTTCATTCTGAAGGACTTTTGTATAACTGGTAGACCGTAAGATATAGTCAAAAGCTCACAACACAAAAAATATAGACCTGTTTAAAATATACAATTTATGCAATATACATTTTTTTTAGTGCTAACCACATTCGAGTTATTCCTTATTAGTGATTTTAATTTTAAAATAATATAGTGTTATCAAAAGTGAACTCGTTATTCGTTTCACAAACCTTTGGTTTCAGTCCTGGTCATACAAAGATAACCAAACTGGAGTCATATACTGACAGCTTTTAAACGGTTTGACTAATCCCTTTATCTCCCTTCTACTTGCAAGAAACAATGTAATACGGCCATTTCTACTGAGGTATATTTTTTGAACTAGCATAAAGTACATAGAAGATTAAGCTTTCATAAGAATAGTTAGTTGTAGAATTGGTCATAGGTCATAGAAAGAAACACATCAGTTTTTTCTTAAGGATAAACAGAGATCGAGAAGTCTTAGTCCCTTCATTCATAAATTAAATTTTTTAGGAAGGTATAGCCTATTCATAACTTTGATACAATGTTTTACAAGATATTCATTCTAGACTAAAAAGGAAAGAAAACTCTTATGTAACACTAAGCAACTAAGACTTCATTTAGTTTGAGCAAATGGTAATAATATCATTGAGTTGTTCAGTAGTTCTACCAGAAGCTCTTTTAAAGCTTCAGATATAATTTATCTTTATGCTAGGCACCAACCTTTTACTTCAAAATGTATGTCTCTTGCCACCTCTTAGCAAGTGTTGAAGTCTGTATAAAAGGCTTTAATTTTCATTTTTTTATTTTTAGATTAACTTCCTTTAACCTGTTGGTCATACCGGAAGATGAATGAAATCAATGAAATTATGCTTAAATTAACTCGGGGTTAACGGAGTTTAAAGTTTGTCGACATTCATCTTCACAGGATAACGGAAAACCTCGAAAAAAGGTTATCTGGGTAACTCACCATAAGCGAGATTCGAACTCGTGACCTCTTGAATGTGAGGCAAACGCGCTACCCCCACACTATGGAGATGGGCCCTTTAATTCTCTTAAATACATCACACCACCTATTACTTGTAATAAATCATATGTACGAGGTATAATTTACGCTGGATTTTAAATACTGTCATTACTGTTAAATGCATGTGTGTGTGAATTCTACTCTCTTTGTTACTGACTCACGTTAAGAGTTTTCGGAAGAAGATAGTAAAATAGGTTGATTTTTAGAAGACAGTATTTTGATTTTGACATGGACTTGTCCCTAAAGAAATTTGTGACCACTAATAGTATATTGCGGTAGATTATCTTTATAAGTCTTAACGTTTTTTGCAGAACAGGAGTTTGAAAATACGAGACCAAGTTGCAAGTTGACGCACGTAGTGGCAACTTTTCCTATCCTTAAGATACTTCATTTTGAACATTAGTATTTTCATGCAATATTTTTCTACAAAGATTTTAATCGTTATTTTAGCTATTACTGGACTCATAGGCGGCTGAGTGGTTAGACCACTCGCCTCCCACCTAGCGGCCCGGGTTCGATCCCAAACGCTCGCATGTGGGATTTGTGGTAGACGAAACGGCGTCTGGGTGGACACTCTCCGGTTTCCCCCACCACACATCCCATCAATTGCTCCATTATCCGCTTGTAAGTCCTAGGGAGTGTCACTCCTGCTTACGGGGAGCGTACGCCGACTACAATAAAAAATATTATCCTTCCAAATTTCGGCTCATGCATTGAATTTTTCAGTCTGACTCTACCTATCTAATTTATCTTCACTTTATACCCCCAAGGACTTACAAACCAGTGTCTTGGATATAGCCGGTCGAGGCACAGTATATCCAGGATGGATGATCAGGCCAATGTCTGGTATGGCGGTGAAGAAGTAAACTAATGTAGTTTTGAAAGGGATGGTAGGAAGATTCACGAATTAAGGTATCCAACCCATCCAGGCTAGTGATGGAGAAAAACTTCAAAAGCATCAGATAAAATTGGTTGGCCCGGAGGTTTGAACCCGGTACTTCCCAATGTAAGTTCTATATGTCAAGGCACCAGTTAATTTGGTTAAGAATATATAAAATCGCATTTTAAAACTTCTTGAAGACTAGTCTGTCGCACAAAGTCAACAGCGTAACTAAATCCAATCGGCCAGAAGCTATCGTCATCACTGCGATCCTTTGAAAATATGAAAATCAGTCTTAATAATAATAGTGATAATATTAATAACAATAATACAGCTACAATAGTAATATATTACGTATGGAGAATTTGTAATACCTAAACACCAGAACTTCCTCTTATCCAAAGTCATAAAATATCAATTTGAATTATACAGCAGCAAAACATTCGAAAAATCGTTGGCACTAGAGTGCTTTCGCTGACAGCTGTATACTTGACAATATGAGAAGCAATAATATGCTTTACACCAAAGCTGAGATAAAATTTGCATTTGCTTAATGGTGTAACACTGAGGTTCGTGCATGTTAACAGATTGCGTCACGCACTTCCCATCTGATAATACTCTTCAGTGCCAGCGGCAATGTCTCATAATCCGAGTTATACAATCAATCATTTCAAGATTAATAGCGATTAAAATTGCGCTGTTACAGTAGTTTTGTACTTATACCATTTTATATTATAGCACTGATTCCAAAGTTAAAACAATTTAGTACAGCAAAAAAAAACTGACGATTCGACTTCTTCCAAACAACTTTATTCGTCAGGTAGATGTTCAGCTTCACTAACTTCTCAGCTGTCAACTGCACTTAGTTGACTCTCAGGCTGAACTGAATCTAACTAGATTGATTACGTCAGATACATGAGCGGATCGCTACACTCACTGCCAACCAGTAGGCCTACCACTCCCGCCTACTGTGTTTTGTTTGTTCTCTGTTCAAAACCGTTCGGAGAGCACACGCTGATTGTTTCTCAATTATTCTTTCCTTAAAACAATTCCAAATTTTCAGATCATTTTTTTGCAGTGCCGAGAAAATAACTTCTAACGTCTAATAATTTGACGGTGCAAATAGGGTAATGTTTGAAGGATTACGAATTATTAATCTCAGTAGTGCTGTTAATTTGTACTAATTTATTAATCATTATAAATAAATAATTATAATTCTATTATTAGTATTAGTATTATTATGTAAAAAAGCTTTATTAAAGTTTAATTTTTTGAAAAACAATGTTAAACAAGAAACAATACTTTTCACTATTATTATTATTATTATTATTTTTACTATTATTAAAATTATTATTATTATTATTCTTATTATTATTATTATTATGTAAATTAGATATTATAATTAATATTCCTTCAATGATATCCGATAAAGAAAACACACTCCCAATATTTATATAGTTACAGTTTTTAGTGTTTCTCTATAAAAAAAATGATAGAAATAAAAGGAAAATTACAACATATGTTTCCAAATTCAAAATGGTTACTGGTATTGAGCACTTGCATATTTAAAAACTCGTGTAAAAATACAGATTATGAAACAAGAGGACTGATTCTTAATAACAGGCATAGAAACAAAAAATCTGATGTGTTCCAATAACATGATTTTCTCTATATCTCTGTGACTAATTATTGTTGAAAAACTTATTCTTTAATTTACTTCATGATAATCGAGAAAAAATAGCAGAAATTGTATTATTACTTGCTTCCTTTTAAGCAGAAAGGAAATGAGGGAGTACCATAGGCTAAAGCGATAGTCAAATGTTTTAAAAGCTGGTTGCTATGTAATCGAAATTTCTTTGTCTGTATGGCCATGAGTTGACAAATTCCCGTATTAGCAAAGTATAAAAGAATATGAATTTTAAAGCTGTTACCAATAACAAGGAATACCTCGGAAACGGCCAGTTCTATCGAAAGGGGAGAGAAAACGTATATGATATAGATTATGTATTTTAACGAGATCTAAATATTGTGTTGCATAAGTTTCTGTCTATGTCTTACGGTTTACTAGTTATGCAAAATTCATCCAGAATAAAGAGGTTTTCATTTTATTTGTCATGTATGTATCTTTAATAGGTATACAGTATTTTAATCAAAATTGTTAGAGCAATTTTTGAGAAAATAAAATTTTTCGAAAATTGTTGCATTTAAGAGTAGTTTGTGGTGGGTGAATTTTCTTGAAAATCTTCGTGTCATGTCCTTGAGAGATGCTAAACTTATATACCAAGTTTGGTAACTTAACGGTGCTTTCGTTTCTGAACTATGCTGTCCCTACCTGCCTGCCTGCCTGCCTACCTACCGACCTTTTTCAGACTTTTTTGTTTTGTTTCAGGAGGTCTAAAGCAAGTATTTTCTCTGAAATCTTGGTATCGTCTTTTTGGATGGAATACTATATCTTCGCTATACTCTATGCAGATAGTAGATATAGAGAAATAAAGATTGACTTTTTAATTTTTATCAGTGGATACCCTTAAGCTGCTACCAAAAGCCACCTAAGATATTCAGCATGCTTTGTGCTGTTGCTTAAACACACATGCATTTGTTATGTTGGGCCCTAACTGCGGTAAAGGAACTACTAATTAAGTAGATACATTTTATGAATGGTACAAACTAGTTTAATACCAGAGGTAGGATTTGAACAGGGATGAAAGGCTCTTTAATCTGTGCATACTTGTTAAAGATAAAGTCGTAACACAAATTCAACACATTTACTTTAAAAGACCAACACAATTTTGGAATAGATTTACAAAGAAAAGCTCCCCAGCAATTGAAAGTCCAAAGGCAACTTAAATCACAAATATCAACGCAGTATAAGCTTCTTTACAATTATTTTACATCCTTTTACGAAGCTAATTCTGGCTGGATAGTTGTATAAAACAACGTTGTCTGAATACGGGCTAGATTACAGAATTAACCAAGTTAAACGACAAAGAAAAATATAAAGAGTTTTGAAAGCCAAAAAAAATACCCGTATCAGATTATGCGACACGGCCATAGCTATGCAATCACTTAATGTGTCCTTCGTTCGCCGCTGGAAGACTCTCTCCTTCTCACTGCCAGCCGACCCCTCTTCCAAAAGGCCAGGAGTGTCCGGGATTGCGCACCTGCCCTTAGCTCCGACCATTTCCAGCGAAGTTAGCTACACGGAACCGGCTCCAAGGAATTTATAGTTTCTATTGGCGCTATCAATGTGAGAGAGTCCAGAATTCGGGCCGATATCTACATGGGATGCATTTGTAGTCGTAACAAGTTACGCATTAAAGAAGGAAGATGCTAAAATCTAAATTTAAATGCAGATTGTAATTCGAGTATTTTGCTGTACTTCAAATACCCAGCGGGATGGCTCAGGCGGTTTCATCTGTGATCCGCATTCTGTGATCCCCGCGGCCGGAATCCCGATAAGTAGAAAATTTCTTAATCGTCTCTTTCGTTTTTTATTTTGGTAGTGTTTAACGCCCGCTTTAACTACTTATGGCACCGCAGGCGGTGACACTGATGATACATGAATGATGATGGAGCACCGTTGGAATGCGATGGCGGGGGAAACCGGAGCACCCGGAGAAAACCCGCCCCAGCGTCGCTTTGTCCACCACAAATCTCACATGCGGTCGCTTGGGATCGAACCCCGGACGTCTAGGTGAGAGGCAAGTGGTCTAACCACTCGGCCACGGCACGGTCAAGCATGAGCGTGAGGAAGTGGATGATATAAAAAGTGAAATGAATGATACGAAAGGTGATGATAGAACAATTGGTGGAATATGTGCTGTTTCGTCCACCACAAATTTCACGTGGAGGCACCTGGGATCGAACATGGGCCACTAGTGGAGGGGGGCCAGCGCTGTAACCACTCTGCCATTGCGCCGCTAGATACTGAACTTTCAATACTAATCTTGGTATTTCACCGACTTGTAGTTTTGAGTTATGCTCTTTACAGGCACGTCTACAATACATGAGCATTTTCTAAAATTGCTTTTCTGGGTTCTCGGTGCATCAAAGCATTCGAATTCTTGGGTAGGATACAATATTTCCCCTACTTATTAAATGCAGTATAGAAAGAAAACACCTTCAGGTTCGCAAAGAGACATTCCCTTACGTTGGGATTAAAGTTAACGTTAGCAGCCATATTTGAATTGTGTTGGGATAGCAACGCTGGGCTCCTTAGACATCTAGACAATTTGTGAATGCGTCACGAGGTCAAGGGTTATTTTAGGGCAGTGAACTGCAGACTCATTTGCGTCGCTGGTCATCAGTATCCTGCCTCAATTTGCCTCTCTGAAATCAAGTTGAGAGCCTAAATGCCCTCTTGTGGCCATTTGTTTTGCAACATCATCACGTTGTGGTGGTACAGTATTCTTCATTCCTCCTAATTTCACACCTCCTCTCTTAATATTACCTACTTCATGCTTCAAAAGCTTAGCTATTAAATGTTGATACATTATCTACCTATTCTTAATTTTGTTTACTTCTTTACTTATTTTAACCTTTACTAAAATACGATATTGATTATATAAAATTGGTATTTATATTCAGTGTCTTCCAATTATGCGACACAAAGACTTAACATAAAAATCGCTGCACCCTTAACATACAGCTATTCACTAATTTATATTTTCTGAAAAATGGTTGACAAATATACAGCTTGTTAGGGATATAAGCACATATACTTATATTGATAAATTGAGGGCAGTGTAATTAAGAACCGCTGCCATAAGTAAACTAATGAGTTAACCTTTACGTAAAGTCTATCCCTTAAATATAGCTTCTAATAATACCTTAAAACGTTTCCTATTTCTTTATTAAATGGTTTGAGTAGTTTCTCAGAGCATTATTTTCCTAATAAGAATTGTTGGATTGGCAGTAGTATTCTGACAGTGAAAAGGTAGGACGCATTTGAACAACAGTGTATTAATATTTGCGTATATTACAGTGTAATAATATAATAATCTTATTTATTAAGAGGTTGGTTGATAACTCCAATTAGGCGTGGCACATACAATCCCCAGAGAGCCGGGGCGGAAGGCGTAACTTTGAGTGGGCAGGCCTCGCGGTAACGAATGTTGTATCTGAACTGAGTTTGAATGATTTCCGCAAGACCAAGGACTCCACACTACCTAGGCCAGCAAATCACGCATTGAGGTTTGGAACCGTTGGAGGAAAACGATAGTTTTGTTCATTTCTCATAACAGTTAAGACCGTACAAAAAAGTAGGGATTATTGATTTGTTGGAAAACTCTTAAGTGAAGAGGAAAACACCTAACCACAGAAGTGAATACTTATTAATGTATAATTTATCAAAATATATGAATTTATACCATTAACACCCTCTCTCTCTCTCTCTACATATATATATATATATATATATATATATATATATATATTTCCACTTTTTTTCTATAAATTAATTTACTAGATTCCTGGTTTTATAATGATAAAGCACAAATGTTAAAATTAAGAGGAATATGCGAGGGTCATCTAGAAAGCAGTGAGCGATTTGGCATAACTAGATAATAACGAAAGATATCAACACAAAACTTTATTTACAAAGGTACAGTATTTTACTCTATATCTCAATGTAATCGCCATCGCTATACCCTGTCAGGATAATGGAAAAGCTGTGCAGAACTTTGAGGGCTTGACTATTGCCAATTACGTCATTCTCCCTTCTCCGCATGCCTGTGTGGTATCAGACACACATGCCCATCGCAGTCAGTGGTGAGGAAGAGGGCATTGTAAACGGCAGTTGAGGTCACCAAAATAGTAGTATACTGTTTATTCTGAGAGTATATAAACTAAGAACTGTTAACATAATGCCGGAATCTTCAACACCTAAGTTCTGCTTTGGTAGTCCCTTAGAGGACAGGCCAGGGAAATTGTTTACAATGGTGCCACTTATTTGCGAAAACCAGTACTTATCCTCATCCTATACTCAGCTAAGCACGCGCTTATTGAAGCAATGCTACAGGGGTGATGACCAACTCTCCCTCCATCCCTAACTTTCTTACCGTCTCCGAACGCGGCCGGCTAAAGCGGGAAGAGGAGAAGCAGTTGAAGGCATGATCAGCGCGAACTAACAATGATAGTACTTTTAATTAACTTGCCAAGCTATATCAAGGTATTTATTGGTTTTATATGGAATTCAATATTTCCTATTTTTACTATATGTAATAGAGAAACTAAGCATTCCGGCTTATTTGATAATATAACTGTAACGGAAACCTCTTGGAAGAAATGAAACTTCATAACTCTGAGGTTTTGTACTGTTTTACCATTCATGGAATACTTTTCTTGGTTTAATCAACACTAGTATACTGTTAAATGCGATTCTTGTACCTTCGTCTCTTTGAAAAATATTTACACAAAAACATCCCTTGAGGATCGGACTAATAATACGTTAAAAAGACTAATATATTATTTTTCTTTCTTTGTCACGTAATATGTAAGTAAATAGAGAAGATTTGGCATTCTCTTGAAATAATCTATACCCATATTTTATCGGAAATACATGTTTTGAGGACCCCTGAATTCAAAAGACGAACTTTAAGAAATAGGTTCATGAGCGTATCTCTCGTGTGTCTGTAAACAACTTAAACTTACAAACGAACATTTGGTGAAGTAACAAACGTGGAATTTAGCTTCAGTATTTTCCAAGCTTAAGACACGAAGATTTTTGGAAATATCCTCAATTCCAAACCACCCTTTAAATGGAACTTTTTAGAAATTTTTGATTATCTCAAAAATGGCTCTAACGACTTTAAGTAAAATGCTATATAATAAAGATTTTAGCATAAAGATAAAACGTATATCTTGAATTTAGTGTGAATAGAATTTTGAAGCCCTCTTCATTCGTTGCATAACTGCTAAATGTAAGAGATTGACATAATGTTACTAAAAATATAGATCTCCTTAAAACACACAAATTATATTACATACATTTTCGTTTTTTCTGAAGTTAATAATTTCCGAGATATTTCTGTTTGCTTAGTTTATATCCCAACACTTATAGTTAGATTGAGTAGTAACTATTCGTTTTCTTTGTTATTTTCCCTTCATATTGGTATGCAAAAAGAACGAAATTTCAAGATCCTCACTTAGCAAACACCTCTTATAAGATTAGACCATCGCTTTAGGTTTAGTCTCATTAAACGTATAAGAAAATACACAATAAAACATTTCTTTTGTATAGCATGAAGCATATAGAAGAATACTTTTTCATAAGAACGATTTACTGCCGAATAGATAGAGAAAATCACGTGAATGGAACACACCATATATTTAATTTTGAGCATCATTTAAACACTTACCTTTGGGTGCAATAATTAAAATGCAATATTACCTATTTTATAAGTGGGTTCTAAGGTACGTTAGATACCAAGTCTAATTGATAGAGAGATAATCACACAAAGATTTTAAAAATACGATTTTTGTCTTCAGGCACATTATACAGTTCAGTAATAACTCTATTCGAACATAATATTCTGTACTCTTACGTGAAATAAAATCTGATATGTTGCATTCACATGACGTTTCTACATCTCAGTAACAAGGTATTTTTAATAAGCTTATTTTTCTATTTCATGCTAAAATATTAGCAGGAACACTTATTACTTAGTTCCTTGTAAGTAGAAGGGAACACACTAGGCTAAACCGACAGTCAAATGTTTTAAAATGTGGCTGCTAAGGGATTGAAATCCATTTCTTTGCGTGGCCAGAATTTGACAGTTCCCGTATGAGAAACGTTTGACTATTCTAAAACTGAAATCAATATCAAACGGCAAACTACACGAAAAAAATGTATATCACATAGATTGTGTGTTTTATCGATATCTACGTCTTTTGTGTTATACTTTTTTGTCTAGCTCTTACGGTTTACCAGTTATACAAAATGTAATAAAATTCATCCAGAATAAAGAGGTCTTCAGAGGCTGTTCCCAGAAAATTCAAGATATACATTTTATTTATTACGTACGAATAAGAACACACACGAAACTTTTTCTAAAAATGTTCTTTTGTTTGGCTTCAAGAGGACCAAAAACGTGTATTTCTTGGTATCGAATTTTGGGTGCAATACAACACCTTCTATATATACTATGTACATAGTTCATGTAGAGAAAGTAATGAATTACCTTTCCTTATTTTACTAGCTTCATTTTAATAAGTTATACGTAACTCTGAGCAACATTTAACGAAGATGTTTACCACACATTGTGAATACGAAAAGGTTGTTTCATGCTCAGAAAATGGCGAGAATGATCGTGTCTAGTCAACATTCAACTGTAGCTACAACTTCTCTAGAATCCAATTAGGACTCATTGAGATTTATGGTAGGTTTTAATTACCATTGTACGGCTTCTCTGCAGGTTAGCGGACAATGCAGCTCAACGCGGAGGTGGAAAAGAGAGGACGGATATCCTACGGCCCCATTAATCATTTGACGTCACTGATAACTATGTAATCTGATTGGCTACTTTGCTCCCTCGGCACAGGTGCGTTGCATATGACGTAACTTCGTAATATCTGGTCTTAGCATCTCACCAAACGGGGCCTTTGATGCCGATGGGAATGCGCATGTGCTCATGTGAGCTCACACTGCAGATCTGGTGACACCAAACACATTATGACTGAAGTTCGGTGAATGCCTATTTGTTCCTTCGTTTAGAATATAAGATTTATAAGCAAATTGCTTGCTTATTGCCTATATTTGCTTATTTTCATAGTCGTGCTTTTTGAATCCTGAAAATTGATGTCTAAAGATTTTTTTGATTTCATTTAACTTTATACGATTTATTTGTTATGGCCAGGAAAAGGAAAACACAGAGTTTCAGCCTTTTACCTGTTGTATTTGCTGCAGATTTATTTTTACTTTCTCTAGCTCGTATGTATATACAATGCATATAGTAGCTAGTGAAGGTATTGTTTTCTATCAAAAAATTCAGCGTAAATATGTTTTGGAGTCCCCTGAGTGCGAACATTTATTTTAGAAAAAGGTCCGCGTGTCTGTGGACAGCATAGCTCAAAAATGAAAATATTTAAATACCAAACTTGGTATTTAAGTTTAGAATCTTCCAAGCATGCGATATGAAGGTTTTCCAGATAATCCCCAACCCAATCTATCCTTTATATGGGACGTTTTTCGAAAATTTTGATTTCCTCAAAAATTTCTAACGATCTTTATGAAAGTATCATATATTTAAGATATTTTCATGACAAGCGAAATGCATATTTTGAATTTTCTAGGTGTAGCCTCTAAAGATCTCTTCATTCTGGATGACTTTTGCATAATTGTAACATAGCTAGTAAAAGTAAGAGGAAGTAGAAAGCTTGCTACACAAAAAATGTAGACCTCGATAAATCACACAGTTCATATACATTTCTTCTTGTAGTAGTTACCTTTTCGAGATATTCCGTTTTATTGGATTCAATTTTAAGCTACTTATGGCTTCCGTTTGAAAAAAAGTTTCTTTCTTTTCGTCTCTCTCATGTTTATTCTTGGCAAGCAGAGACAACGAATTATCAATTCACTTATTGACCGGACTTTAAAGATAGAGAATGTGAGTGTGTGTGTGCGTGCATGTGTGTGTATCCTGTGATAGATAACTATCAAACTACCACAGATCGTGCGTTTTATTTCAATACTTGGCATAAAGTTGACAAAGGTATTTCACTGTTCATATTATATACATTTTGGTTTTTATTTTCTCTACATAGATAGAGAAGGTATTGCATGCCATCCAAGATTTCACAGGAAACACACGTGTTAAAGCCCCCTGCATACAAACAAATAAATTTTAGAAAAAGACCTATGTGTGCGCGTGTGTCCTTGAACACGATAGTTCAAACATGAAAAGTCAGTAAAATACAAAATTCGGTATTTAAGTTTAGTATATTTTTAGAATGCACCACCAAGATTTTTAAAGAAAATCACCCCATCTACAAACTAGCATTCTAATTTTCTGATAATGGCCTTAACGATTTGGATTAAAATACCGTATATTAAAGATATTTATATGAAAAATAAAATCTATATCTTGAATATTCTGAGAATAGCCTCTAAAGACCTCTTTAATTTGGATGAACGTTGCTGAATTTTGCATAACTGGTAAACCGTAAGAGATAGAAAAAAGCGATAGAAAAATGTACTACACAAGCTAGATCTCGTTAAAACTCGCAATTTATATCATATGCACTTTTTGCATCGAGTTAGTCATTTCCGAGATATTCCTTGTTATTGGTTTCGGTTTTAAACCAGTTACATTTTTTTTATTAGGGAATTTGTAAACTTTTGACTCTGCAAAGTAATAGATTTTATCCACATGACAACCAGTTTTTAAAATACTTGACTTTCGCTTTAGCCTGGTGTATTCCCTTATTTCCCTTATACTTACAAGAAGGCAAGTAATAAGGCTAATGCTTATTTCGACTATCATGAAGTAGATGGAAGGATAAGCTTTTGAGCAGTAATTTGTTACAGAAATGTAGAGAACATCTTTTACATTAACATTTATGGGATATGCTACCCATAGACTCCTATAGACGGAAATGTTTCTAAACATTTTTTTTGGATGCAGGGGCTGTCGTGTGAAATATCGGTATCTAATTTTTGGGTAGAATACAATACCTTCTATATCTAATACGTAGATTGTACATACGTGCTAGAAAAGCTAAAATATAATATAAATGCGCATAATGGAAATATGAGTTTACTGGAAACGTACGAAGTAGCTTGAGTTTTTTATAGCAATAATTTGAGTGCGCAAGCTATCTTCCAGAGTGTGAAAATGCTTAAATAGGTTATTGATGTGCGAACTGACGCTAAGAGCACATAACTACAATTTTATGACATTTCAATTGAATTTGTAGGACTGTATGACAACAATATGAATGTAGTAAGAGGTATGTGTTCGCAATTGAATTCCCAGAATCTTGTCACTACAGATCGATGTGTGCCCTTAAAAGCAGTTGGTAACAGTCACTTTGCGTGTTTAGCGACAGCACAGGCTCGGTTTTTCCGCTCGACGGCGACACACTAAAGATGACGTCATAGGGAATTGAGCGTCGCGGCGCGGCTCTGCGCGGCGCCGACCATCGCGGGCGTCTGCTCCCTCAGAACAAAGGGTCGGTTTGCTTTATTTTTATGCAACCAAGAGACGTCGTTAAACCTCGGGGATAAAACGCAGACTCCCGGCATAAAGAGCCACATTTTCACTTCGTTTTATAACTCACATAATCTGGGGCCGAAAAAAAATGGAGTAAAAGGTCCCTCTTTGGCAAGAGGACGGATATGAAACATTAACAGTAATAATGGAAAAGTTTTACCTCGTTAAGCTTCCGTTGCAGAAAAGTGCTTTCAAAAGTGGAGGATTTGGCAAGTATATGTCTCCGAAATAGGTTTTACTGTTGCAGAAAAAACTGCCAGTCACAGAAGCAACCTGTCTTCTAATTACCCCCCTTCTTCCGAGTCTTGCTGTCGGTTTGAAACCCTATGAAAAATAAATCTGATGTGTTCCATTCATATAACTTTCTTTACCTATTCTGCAACAAACTTATTTTACGAAAGCTTACGCTTCTATCTATTTCGTAATAATCGAAGTAAACATTAGCAGAAATAGTCATTGCTTGTTTTCTTCTGTGTAAAAAGAAATAAGGAAATACATTAGACAAAATAAGAAAAAAAAAAGCTCTTTTAAGATATGTATTCTGTGTGATGGTTTTGAAATCAAGTTTTCTTTGAATGGACAGAAGTCAAGAGACAGAAACCTACGCCGACTCCCCTTTTGAGAAAGGTATACATTATTGGAAAATTTCAAGATTATCTATAAGGTGTTAGGGGTATGAGTATTCTCAGTTTTGGATTCTTTATAAAATATAAATTTATCAATTAGGTATTTGATTAAGAATTTTTCAGTTTTAACCTCCTTAGTTATGCCGAAAAATAAGTTCCTGTACCATTTTCGTCTATTGTGCATGATTGCATCAATACAAAATAAAATTGATCAAATGTTTGATTACGGATGTGTTATCACTCTTAAAGGTTACTTCTGCAATTGAATAGCGAGATAGAGCTACATAAGATGAGCTATTCGTGTTTTAACCATTTGTCGCCAAAATGAGACGTTACCCACAAAATGACACTAAAGAATTGGATTCCAGCGTGTCTACTGGAATAAAAGTCGTGGTCATGCGCTTGGCAACTACGGAAGCGGAAGATCAGGAATGTTGACAGTAATGTTGTCTCTCAACATTCTGCACAACACTTGGTATTCTCAATGCTTCAATTGCATTAAATACATTCGGAACTATGGCATCTTTACAAATTAAGAGTATCTAGATATGCTTCTTGCTCATCGTTACCTCTATACAAAAATTCTGACATCAACTGTGTATTTTAGCAATACCTACATTTTTGTACAGTAAGTTTTATCTATTTCTTACAATTTGGCAGTTAAACGAAAGTCATTGTGAGAAAGATTTACCCTCTCAAAATAATAAAACTTGGCCCATAACTCGATTTAAAGAATCTTTTAAAACATTACTTCCCTTTAAGTGTTTTCTACATCTACATAGACCTTTTTCTCTATAAATGAGAGGACTTCACAGGCTATTTGCAACACATTTAAGATACAAATTATAGTTGACAAATAGATATCTGTAATTTACGAAATTTTAATAAAAATCGTTAAAGACATTCTTGAGAAAATAGAAAATTTTGGAAAACCTTCCATTTTAAATGCAAGTATTTCCTTGTAAATCTATATGTTAAATTTAAACATTTATAAAATTCATTTGCATCCTTATTTTACATTTAAAGACATTTGAGGATTTATTAGTTTATCTTTATTATTCAAATACCAAGTTTAGTACTTCTTCTAGTCTTTGAGCTAAGCTGCCCACCGATCTTTTTCTAAATTTTTTGTATTCAAGAGTCCTTGAAACAGCTCTTTCGGTGAAATCTCGGTATTGGATTTTTGGGTGGAATAATGGTCCGTACCTGCTCTACTTATGTGTGCACATACACAGCACTCAATGGAGAAGGTATTTAAGAAAAGCAGCAACTATAAAGATACAGTTCAACGAACTCTAACATAACATATCAACGCAAAAGTTAAGGAGGTTATGGAACAATTGAAGAAATGCATATTCCAAAAAATATCTGCATACATATAGCCACATTAAGTAAATTTATAGAGCATAAACACCCTGGCCCTGATTACAATCATTTCAGCCGTAATACTTCCGTGTTTGCAGTTCATTGCTGTCGAGGTTGTTGACCGTTTCCATGCGTGCACTATGTTAAAAGAAAGTATCACGTAAAATATTGCAATCAAACGTATATTATTGCTAACTAGAGTGTATAGGGCCGTTATAATATTATGGTAACCAACTTGTGGGCAAGAGATCCGAGAGTAGCAGAGGAATTGTGTCGGCAGAGGTGCACCAAAATCCTTTCCTTGTGGTAGATGCTGGAAAGTTGACCTCCTCTCAAACAGGGAGTACATCTCGTAAAAACTTCACGTGTTCCATGTACGTGATTTGTAATAAACTATTATTATAAAAGTTTATTCTTCTACGAGATTTTAAGCTAATTAAGATAAACATTAGCAGAAATAGCTTTTTGTCTTAACGTTCTTTAACCTGGTTGGTCATATCGGACGATGAATGAACTTGGTGAAATGATGCTCAAATGATATCGGGGTCCATGGAGCTTAAAGTTAGTCGACATTCGGCTTCTCAGGATAAGGGAAAACCCCGAAAAAAACCTTATCCAAGTAAATCACCCTAAGCGAGATTCGAACTAACGAGCTTTTGAATGTGATGCAGACATGCTACCACCACACTACCCAGGTGGGCAGAAATAGTCTTATTACAAGTATTTAGTTCTTTTTAAATAGAAAGGAAATAAATGAATACATAAGACTAAAGCGATAATCAAATTTTTTAAAAGCTGGCTCGGTTCTCTTTGCATGAATAACAGTAAAATAAAGGAAGCGGGGACGAAAAATTCCTGTTTGACTATGGTTTAAATATTTTAAAATTTGTGTTTTAACCGGATCTCATTTTTTGTGTAGTAAGATTTTGTCTATCTCTTACAGTTTACCATTTACACAAAATTCATACAGAATGAAGAGATCTTCAGAGCTAAATTCGAGAAAATATATACATTATATACACATTTTATTTGTCATATAAATATATTTAATATACCGCACTTTAATAAAAATCTTTAGAGCCGTTTTTGGGAAAATGAAAAATTTAAAAATGTTCCATGTAAGCATGATTGGGGTAACAGGATTTTCTTATCGCATTCTTGAAAGATGCCCACCTTATATCAAGTTAGTTTTTGAGTTACGTTATTCATAGTCATACACATATACACACACGTACGCGGATCTTTTCTAAAAATCTGATGTGTTTCATTCACATGGTTTTCTCTTCCTTTTCTGCAAACAAACTATTCTTACAAAATTTTTATCTACATTATGTTAATCAAGATAAACATTAGCACACAATCTTATTATTTACTTCATTGTAAGTAAGAGGTTAATAAAGAACACACTAGGCTAAAGTGATATCAAATCTTTTACAAGCTGGTCGCTATGTATAACATTTTAAAATCGTTTCTGTTTGCGTGACAAGGAGTAAAATAATATATATATATGAAACGAAAGTTTAAGTACTTTAAAATTGAAACGGATAACAAGTTAGCTTGGAAAGGGTTAACTCTTTAAAAATCATGTACGATATAAATCGTTTGTTTTAACGAGATATATATTTCTTTTGCAGTACGTTTGTATCTAGCTCTTATAATTTATCAATTTATACAAGTCATCCAGAATGAAGATGACTTCGGAGACTATTCCCAGAAAATTCAAGATATACATTTTGTCTGTCATGAATTTTCTGTTTTAAAAATGATATTTTAATAAACTCGGTAGAGCAATTTTTGAAAAAATCAAAATTTTAAAAAACGTGTTCCAGGTAAAGGGAAGTTGGAGGTGCAAGTATATTCCTGAAAATCTTAGTGTCGCATCCTTGAAAGATAGTAAGTTAAGTATCAAGTTTAGCACATAAATGATTCTTCGTTTTTGAGTTGTGTTATTTACACACAAATACACGCACGTTGTAAAATGCTTGTTTGGATTCAGACGCATTTCCGGTGAAATCTTGAGATCAAATTTTTGGAATACAATACCTTCTGTTTCTACCACGTAACTGTGGGAAATGTAAAATACTTTATTTTAATATACTCTAATTTTATAACCTACGAGTAACGTTTATTACAAACTTGGATACAGGAGACCCTAAGACATGTATTTTCAGTGCAACACGTGTATCGAATAATTTTGGTATGTACTAAGAAGAGAAAGTAAAACTGTTCTCGTTCACTCGCCTTAGCACAAATTCTTGTGTTTCTTGAATGAAGTTATAACTAAGGTGGTTGAGTGGTTAGATCCTGCCACTCACTAAGGTTCGATCCCAGAGGACCGGATTTTTGGTGGTCAAACCACTTTAATTTCACCATGAATTCAAATCATCGTCTTGGGCACGCTCAAACCAGATATCGTCCTGATCACTACTCTCTCTGATCCAGGGTCTACTCCTCAACAGGCAAACAAGCATTTACAACAGGCGCTGGCTTATTAACTCCTGTGGGTGTAGGTCCTCCATACAAGGAGGGTAAACAGCGAAAAAAAGAAAGTATAACTAATTTCCTATAGGTAGTAGGGTTAGAATTATGCACTCTTTTTAAAAATAACAATAAATACAAAATCTGAAGTGTTTTATTTACATAGCTTTTTCTAGCTATTCTGCTATTCTTACAAAAGCTGATCCTTCTGTCTATTTCGTGCTAGTCGAGACAAACTGAAGATAGCAGAAATGTTCAATTAATTATTTCCTTACAAGCTCAATGGAAAGAAGGGAATACACTACGTTAAAACGAAAGTGAAATGTTTTAAAAACTGATTGGTATGCGATTGAAATTCGTTTCTTTGCATGGTCAGGAATTGACAGATTCCCGTATAAGAAAAATTTAAACTGAAACGAGTAACAAGGAATATCTCGGAAATGGTCAACTCTATGAAAAAATAAACAGTATACAAATTATTTGTTTTAACCAGATCTACATTCTTGTTAGTAAATCTTTGTATATATTTTACGGATTACCAGTTACGCAAAAGTCATATAGAATAAAGAGGTCTTCAGAGACTATTCCCAGAAAATCAAGATATATAGTTTTTATTATGTAATAAATGTTTAATATGTGGTATTTTAATCAAAATAATTAGTCTTTTTTGGTAAAATCAAAAATTTTCATTTTTTTTCCATGTTAAGGGCAATTGGGTGTGGGAGGAAGATTTTCCTCAAAGTCTTCGTGTCGTATACTTGGAAGATACTAAACTTAAATGCAATATTTCGTATTTTACCGACTTTTCGTTTTTGGGTTATCGTGTTACGTACACATACACACAAGATTACTTTTTCTAAAACTGTGTTTTTTTACAGAGAAACCTAAAATGTGTATTGAATTTTGGGTTGAATACAATACCTTATCTATTTACTTGGTACATTATACTTACAATGAAGGAACATACGTTAATTGTTTCATTAACGAAAATAGGTTCTATTATTCCTCTAGCACTTACAATCGCATGCGACACTCCAACGCCATAGGGAGGCATTTCATGCAGTAGCATAGCTTTTTCTGAACCCCAATATCGACTGCTGTGAGTGCTCATCCGTCCATTTAGGTGAAACCAGGATCCTTCGGAGAAAATCAAAAGCTGTGAATCAACGAAACCACTCTCTACAGATGGGGAAAACCAATTCCAGTAATTCACTTGCTTATTGATGATGCTGTTTCAACGCTTGCACTGGTGTGTAGAGTTAGAGCTTGAGCTAACAGACGTGGTGAATTCCTTTCATAAGACGGAAATACACATGTTACAGCTGATTTGTTTAGTGATTTTCGAGGCAATCGCTCTAAACCAGCGCCATCATCTAGTTTATTTTCCGTTAAAGCTGGTCTTAATCTAGAACGTTTCTTGTCTAACACCGAAGCCGAAGCTTCAAATTTATTCACAATCGCAGCTTTAGTATTTCTTGCACATAGCACAGAGTTTGGAAATTCTTCAACAAACTTCCCGCACACGCATCGAGCAGATTCGTATTATTATTCTTGTCATATGGCTAAGTTCATGGTGGTGTTCCACGTTCTATAAGCAGTTTGTGAATGCAAAGAGAGCGTATGTAAGCGCAGCAAAATTAATGAAGTAATGAATGACTAATCTTTGCAGGTTAGTATGAGATATATCAAGAGACAATGCTGAAATAGCGAGCACAGTTACAGTTAAATAACAATTTAGCATTCATTTTAAGCTTTATCGGAAGAGAAAGTAGTTCACCATTGATTTCACCACAAGAATCATATTGTATATCGCCTCTTTATTCGTAATAGTCGTCTCATGGTCTTCTGAGAACTCAAAACATAATGAGCTCTGATTCACTTGAAAATGATGTTCAGTACTATTTCTAGAAGTGCTAGATGCTTTTTCTGACATTCTGGTACTCTCTAAAATATATATTTAGCAACAAAGTATGCACAAAGTATGGTCATTCTCCAGTTAAAAACCTACCGGTATTACTGGTACGTTAGAAACGTTAAAACGAAACACTCCACAGATAGCTGCTGGAAGAATAAATTATTGCTAGGCAACTTCACATTCAGGATTGAGTGTATATGCACAACTACAAGATGACTCAGCTTGTCTGTTAATTTATTTATATACATAGAATGTCCTAATGGGGCATAGTGTCCTTTAGTGAGTCGGTAAACAAAATAGAATGAATAAAACAAACACATGTAAAAAGGAGTACATAAGTGTATTTTTTTAAACAACCTTAATGCAATATTTCAAAAAACACCATATGGATTTAATGTTGTAAAATTGTTAGGAATTACAGTATTGCTCAAATAGGTTTTTAAAGAGTTTGTTTTTAAATTAGGATAACTTGAGTGATTCTTTTATGTTAAGTGCGAGACTGTTGTATGTTTTGGTGATATTGTGTAATATACTTTTTATTCCATATTTTGTAGAGTTAACTGATTGTTTGGCTGACCTTGGTTTTGTAGGAGTGAATATCTTTTTTGTGTATATTTCCAGAGTTGGTACATAGGAAGTTATTTTCAGTTTTTGTACATGAATAGAGATTAACTGTATTTAAGAAGATGAGGAAATAACAGTATATTTCCTTAAATACTTTTACGGAAGGCTTTAAAATATTGAGTAAAGTATTTTAGTAGCTCACTTTTGTGGGATTTCCAAACAGTTTAGCTAGTTTGTATTATTATTGGACCATACTGCATTTAAAAATAGAAACTTGGGGTACAATAATGCAAAATAAAGACCTCTTTTACGGCTGTTACTAAGTCTTAATCTTTTAGAATATGCTGTACAGCCTTACGGTGTCAAGTGTATGACTATTTTGTGAAAGGCAGATCAAACGTTGAGCACGGCGAATTTTAAAGAAACAATTTCTTAATTTTATGTAACCAAAGTTAAAAGCGCTCGTAGAGATTTACCTTACAATGACAGAAACTACAGCTTTTTCGATTATTAAATATTTTCTGTGCGCAAGTAATATTCTAACTAACTCAAAGCAGCAATTCTTACGTATTTAACTAGGAACAAAACGAGAATGAAAGGGCTAAGAGCGTTTATGGTGGAAAACAGGCCACGCCCACGTAAACTAAGTGGCTTGAAAATCATATTCTTCTACAGAAAGAGACGTATTGTGTTTAATGTGGCAGCAGAGGCACCTGACTGGACCAAATGCAGCAATAACATTGGTACAAGGAGACAATGCCCTCGAGCCGAAACTGGCGGTCCGAAGTCCTGATAGATTGTGAGGAAGAGAGAAGGACAGAGGGTTATAATATAATATTACCGTATATTATGGAACGCGTACGAGAAAAGGCTTACACATTATTTTGAATGTTCAGAAGCAGACAAATAACAAGAGGAACAAAAATTAATAATGGATAGGTAGAGCCAGCCAGAAAAATTCAATGCCATAGTCGGGTTCCTGCCATGGTAACTCTGTGGTTAGGGTGACCGGCTAGAGACCGGGAGATCCATTGTTCAAATCCCGGCCATGGTATGAATTTTTCAGTGTGGCTCAAACTATTCAACTCATGACCTACACAGGGTTTGTGTGAGAAAACAATTAACTTAATATAAAATTAATGTTTAGAGCTTATATACATACACTTTTAACGTAATATTGCCTACCAGATGTATGCCATAGCAGTGCGAAGTTGAAATTACTTCAAAACTTGTATAAAATTCTTGCACATTCAGGAAAAAAAAACACAAGAAGGCTGTGTATACACTGTTTTAATATTCTAAATATTTGTATTTAGGGTCTATTAATATATAATGTTAGGTAGATAACATGTATTATAGTTTTTTCTAATTTATTTTCTACAGTCAATCTGAACACAATTTAAGGCTTTCCACATTGATATTCTGTACTTAAGCTAACACTGGTTCTTACTGTCTACACGCCACAGGTGGTGGTCACTGATAATAAATGAAAATATAGATCAGAAAATGAATTTATGAAGGAAAACGCAATCTTAAAAATAGGGCCGCTGAATTTATACGCTTTACTTTGAGGATGACCAAATAGTAATACCAAAAAATGAAAATATTGCACAAGGAATTGAATTCAGTTTAAAACAAAGAGCAAGACATATAATTTAGAAATATTAGAAATGGTATTCTATGGTAAAGAACCAATGAGAATTAAGCTACTTAACACATTTTAAAACGATGGAACAAGTAATGCATTTTAATTATTTGGGGGTATCAGATGATATTAATTCAACAAATGAAAATAATACAATGTTAAATTTACTTTAATAGATATGTGGAATAATTAAAGTATACCCACGAGAAAACTAAGGAGAAAAATTTGACCGAATAGTGTTGGTAATACCACTGTTGTATATAGGAAGGAATATTGATAATAGAGTTCTCGAAAGAAGAATAGAGGTAGATGATAAGACGTGTAGCCGGAAATATTTTATTGGATAAACCCAAAAATCAAGAAATTTGAAATGAATTTCGAACATTAAAATTTTACGAATAATGATGATAACATTTGTGAGGGAAACGGTCCAGATATACGGTTAAAGCACCCCTCAGGCATTTCAGGATAACCTGAAAAATACTTCAATATGTGAGGACGGTTCTGGCGGAATTTGAACCACAACTTCCCGTTCCAGCCTTAAAGACCTGAGCTACTCGTGTTGGTATAGTGGTACTATTGTCTTGCTGTGGACTGTTATAGTAAAAAGATCTTTTATATATAAATAATGTAAGAGATTATTCTTAGGGTATAAAAATATCATAAATTTGTTACAAAAATCTTTTATGTTCCATACATATGACTTTCTCTACATCTCTGCAATAAATCATTGATAAAAAGCTTATTCTTTTATTTACTTAATGTTAATCGAGAAAAAAAAAATCAACAGAATGCATCGTATTGCTTGCCTTCTTGTAAGTAGAAGCGGAATAAATGAGTACCATAGGCTAAAAAATGTGTATAACATAATTGTGTGTTTTAACGAGCTCTACATTTTTTGTGTGGTAAGCAGTTGCCGAATCAGTTGCAGAATTTAGTGCCGTACCGGCATGTTTTCAAGGTAGATCAGTGGTCAGAGCAACTGGATGGAAACTAGGAAATCCTTGGTTCAAATCGCGGTTATGTCGTTGAATTTTTCAGATTGGCTCTACCCCTCCAACTTATGTCGTACACACGGCTAATGGGAAAGAAAAAATAATTCACAATAACAATAAAGTTCGCCAAATTAGCGATCGCGCTAAATCCGCTAAATACATTTTGTATAGTAATAATCTCCGAGGTGGCGCCGTGGCCGAGTGGTTAGACACCTCGCCTCGCATCTAGCTAGTTCGATCCCAAATGCCCGCATGTGGGATTTGTGGTGAAATAAGTGGCGTCTGGGTGGTCCTCCGGTTTTCACCGCTACTCATTCCACCAATTGCTCCATCATCAACTTTCCTAACATCCATTTCGGTTGCATTTAATATCATTCACTTCCTCACGCTCATGCCTAGGTACAGGACGACTACCCGTTCCATGTTCTCCATTCTGTGATTTCGTGCCGTTGGCTCCCCGACAGGTTTCTAACCCTTAGGCATTTGCTTGTAAGTCCTCGGGGGTGTCAATCCTATAAATTCGGGGAGGGTAAGCCGACTGCGAAACTGAAGGAAACAATCTCCGAGCCAGCTGATTGCACCGGAGAACCAAATTCGACTCACGGCGGAACGAGGGACTGCAACATCGCAGGTAATCAATTACCTTTAATTACTCCTACTTATCCATAAATCCTGTTATATGGCACCACAGCTTGGGAATTCTTTACCAACAGACCGTCACGGTAATCAATTCTGCTAACATTTGGAAAAAAATTACTTTTTTCGAAAACGGCTGAACGGAGAACAAGTTTCTATTATACTTTTCAATTTGAGATACCTCTATGAGGCATGCGTATTAGAATATGCTCCTTTCTATCCTATCTAGAAATGTAATACAAAATAAAGACAAAAAGATAGCGAAATTCGACGCAGCATTCTGTAGCACTTCAATAACTAGTCAGCATCACCCGTCACCATTATAAGATACAGACTGATTTACAGCTTTGTTAATAAATAAGAATGAATAGATAGATAAATTCATGTGACTACTATATCTCAGATTATTTAAAAATTCTGATATGCTACATTTACACGACTCTCCACACATTCTTCAACAAGTGTTGTTCTGTCTTCTATCTATAGGTATTATTTAACCATTTTGAATATTTATAGAGATAGTTTTATTGCACATTTTCTTGTAGATACTATGTAAATACAGCAGTTTTAAGCGGTCAAGTCTTTTAGGAGCTGGTCGCAATGTGATGTTACATAATCCGTTCTATTTGCATTATCAGGAGTAAAAGCATAACATAATAATTACTTAAACTTAAAGAGAAGCATAAGGCTTGGAAAAATCAAACTAATATATGAAAATGGTCAACTAAAAAAAGTTATTCGATATCAGTTGTACGCTTTAACGAGGTATGCATTTTTGTGCAGTAAGATTGGTCTAACTTATGTGGTTTATTAGTTATCCAAAGGTAATCCAGAACATTTATATACACTTCGTACTTCTTGAAAATAAATGAAATATATTAAATTTAATCAAAATATAAGATCTATTTTCGAGGATCAACATCTTTGAAATATTTTATATTTAAAGGGTGGTTTGGAGTAGGAGGATTTTCTTTAAAATCTTGTGTATTCCTTGTAAGACGGATAACATAAATACCAAGTTTGGTATTTAATTGATTTTTCGTTTTTGAATTGAGCTTGTTTACACGCACATGTATCTGGGCAGACACGGAGCTTTTTCTAATGTTGCTTTGTTTTTTATTTATGTTTTTCTTTTCCGGTAAAATTTCGAAATCGAGTTTTTGGGTTGAAAACAATATGTTCATACTTACTATAGCTATACGTAATTAGAAAACTAAAATGCATGTGTTGCTTTTAAATTAAAACTGAGATCTTAAGAGTTTTATAATCAGAAGTTTTAGTGCCCATCTATAAGAGATAATAGATATAGAGGATCATAAATGTAACTAAGCTAAAGGACTTTATGGTGTACAAAGCACAAATTACGGCATTTGCAAACAAGCCAAGAACAATAGTACTTGAAACAAACTCACATCTAGGAGCAGAAAGGAGCAAGGAGGTGGGGAATGAACTGTAAGAGCCCTTGTCAACTGTCAACAGTTTACTGAGGTGCTGAGCGAGTTTCGGAAAGGTGGCAACATCTCAACAATTACTGCACCCGCATCCTCCAACTTGTAAACACACAACTTTCATCTAACAAGTTGTATAGCAAGGATATTATTGACAGAGCCACCATGTGCCCGGAAATATTGATTCAGCTGGATGAGACAGGCTCTGCTTAGTTTGCTTTCGGAGATAATTAAGACTGCAGTGCTCTGTAAAACTCGGAGGAGTGAGCATTCCAAATGAAGCGTATGAAATAACGCCGTGCGATACATTCAGTTTTAAAGTTCAACACAACATACATCCATCATTAGTCTCAAGCTAACGCTGCGTTATGAGATCGAGCATTCCAATACACTGCCGAGAAAAAATTCACTTTCACTACATCTCTGAAACAAATTATTGTTAATAATGTAATGTTAATAATGTATACTGACGTATATATATATATTTCTTAATTACCTAATTATTACTGGCGTGCAATGTTCTAATTTGAGACAGGAAACCAAAACGGAGCAATGTGAGCCTTGGTGCATATGCAACCGTCAAAACACATGTACTCTAAAATGTCCGAGCGCAGCCGAATTCGTTCGATGCGATATTTGCTGACTATTATGAACGGCCTTGCTTCTCTTACTGACGCTGCAATGGAAGTAGATCATTCAAAGCAGAATAAACCCGTTAAAACTATATAGCTGGGAAATTTGTTGATATAAAAGGATTATGAATTTATTAAAGAAAGACTAAGTCAACGACAAAAATTATGATGATCAGGATTATTTTGCAATTCGTTCTCATTTGGAGGTAACATCTCTGTTGTAGTTATTTCCCTTTGGATTGATACTGGGTAAGAAGGGTATACATTGTGGATAGGGAAGGTATTACATTCCACTCAAAAATTAAATATTAATATTCACTGGAAATACGAGCAAGAAAATCTCCGTCTGAAATTACCTTTACTTGCAAAAATGAGAAAATCTGATTCCCCTCCCCCCCAAGAAAAAAAACTCTAACGACTTTGATATATAATCAGCTAAAATTGATGCAGTATATATTTATTATATCTGATATTTTCAACGGAATTCATTTACTTTCAATATTGGCGAGACATTCCGCGAATATACCTTGTAAGAAAAATCTGATGTGTTACATTCACATGAATTTCTCTACATCGCTGCAACAAATTATTGTTAAAAAACTTATGCTTCTATTTACTTCACGCTAATCGAGAAAAAATTGGCAGAAATAGTCTTATTACTTGCTTCCTTGTATATAGTAGCGAAAACGGGAGTACAGTAGGTTAAAATGATAGTCAAAAACTGGTTGCTATGTGACTAAAGTTCCTTGTTTGTATGCACAGGAGTTGACAACTTCCTGTATGAGAAAAATATAAGTTTTTTAAAGCTGAAAAAAAAACAAGGGATATCTAAAAAAAAATATACTCCACGAAAAAATATGTATGACATAAATTGTGTGCTTTAATGTGCTCAACATTTTTGTGTGGTAAATATTTGTCCATCTATTACGGTGCAGCAGTTATGCAAAATTCCGTAAAATTGACCCAGAATAAAATAGTCTTCAGAGGCTATTCCCAGAAAATTCAAGTTACACATTCTAGTTGTCAGGTAAATATCTTTAATATACAATATTTTAATCAAAATCATTAGAGCCATTTCTGATAAAATCAAAACTTTTGAAAAAAGTTCCATGTAAAGGGTATTTGGGGGTAGGAGAATTTTCTTGAAAATCTCCATGTGGCATCCTTGATGTTTAACGGTCTTTTAATTTTTTGAGCTATGCTGCCCACAGACACACACACGGACCTTTTTCCAAAACTGCTTTTTTTTCGGATTCAGTGGGACCCAAAACGTGTATTTCCAGTGAAATCTCGGTATCGAAGTTTTGGGTGGAATGCAATACCTTGCTCTTTTTTTGTGTGTGGTAAGTTTCTGTCCATCTCTTACGGTTTAACAACTATGCAAAATTCCAGAATTTTGACTCAGAATAAAGTAGTCTTCAGAGGCTTTTCCCAGAAAATTCAAGATATACATTTTATTTGTGAGGTAATATCTTTAATATACGATATTTTAATCAAAATCGTTAGCCATTTTTAAGAAAATCAAAATTTTCGAAAAAAGTTCCATGTAAAGAGTAGTTGGGTGTGGGGGGATTTTCTTGAAAATCTGCGTGTAGCATCCTTGGAAGATACCAATCTTAAATACTAAGTTTGGTATTTAAAAGTATTTTTGTTTTTTGAGATATGCTGTCCACAGACATATACACACACACACACGCATACACACAGTCCTTTTTCTGAAATTTTTTGTTTGGATTCAGGGGGACCCAAAACATGTATTTCCGGTGAAATCTCGTAATTGAATTTTTGGGTGGAATGCAATACCTTCTCTATACACTGTGTACATAGTAGGCGTAGAGAAAGTAAAAACTTCACTAGTAGCTATACTCGACAAACCTGCGTCGAACACAGAGCGTTGGTATAAATACTGGATAGGCAGACTCAGACTGAAAAACTCAATGCCTTGGTCGGGATTTGAATCAGGAACTCCCGGTCTCTAGTCAGTTGCTCTAACCACTAAGCTACCATAGCAACATGCCGACACAGCATTAAAGCCCGGGACTTACAGTATTACGAAACTGTAGGTCACCATTGGGTTATGTGACCTCAAAATAATTTGAGATCTCCCTGTGATTAACCGGGAAAAACGCGTTGGGAAATTTAACGCTGTGTTGGCATATTGCCATGGTAGCTCAGTAACTAGAGTAACCGGCTAGAGACACGTGGTTCAAATACCGGCTATGGCATCCGGTTTTTCAGTCTGACTCTGCCTATCCAACTCTTGTCCTACATCGGCTAGTTAACATGTAATGCATTTTATTTTATTTTTTTTTACTAAAATTTAGATCCGGAGCCTGATCGGGACTCCGCCTCGCTGTATTCCTGTTTTCTTCTTCCTCTTTTTTTCCTTTTTCTCTAAATTTCCTTTGTTCAGTATTTTTCTGTTGTATGACAAATACAATACATGTACACATTCACAAACATCCATGCCCAAGTAGTGACTCGAACACAGATCCCCTGCGCCACGAAGCACCAAAGCGAGGCACTTTAGCGAGCTCTGCCATGGGGACCAGCACTTCTTAATATGGTAGGAAGTTTGCACTACAAACGAAATCTTGGCTCTCCTTTTAACGTAAACATTGTATAAGGCTTCTTCACTCCAGATCTTGTAGAGTGATCTTCGGCTTGGCTATATTGTTTGCAGATGCTAAGTTGTGACCTCTCGGCTGCAGCCCACGGTCATATAATTGGCAAGTATAGGACATGACGAGCTAAGGGAGCAGAGGCATGTGTGGGGAAGTGAGGGGCATAAGCTGCATGTTGTTGGTTAACCTAGTAGTCAGAGAGCATAATATAGGGTGAGCGCTAAGAGAACAAACCTTTTCATCACGTCCCTTAAATAGCGCCATCTATTGAAATCACAAAACTGCTTTTCTTCACTCTTCATTCTTTATCTATTGAGTACCACTGTAGCTAATTAGCCATGTTATGGCTTTGCATCTATAAGGAGGTAAGGAATTAAAGCATTTATGAATACGTTTATTTTCACAGTAGCGCTGTCATCCTCCGTGGTGTAATGGTTACCATGCTTCATACACCGATGGATGATTTCGGCGTAAAAATCCTTAGCATGGTTTCTTTCGGAAGCGAAGTAAAGCTGTTGATCCCACGTCATAGATTTACGGCACGTAAAAGATCCTCAACCCTGATACAGAGTCCGCTGAACAAAATTAAGAGGTCTTTCACGCTTAGAATGGGACGCTGAGCGTCCATAAATAAAACGACATTTCCATTTATTTTTCAGTAGAGTTCAGACGTATGTAGATCAATAGTCAGAAGTCTAGCCTGACCAAAATCTAGCCTGAACAGCATAACTCTAATCTGCTGTGCAATGGAAATAACTTGGTTGGGGTGAATTCCCAATAACTGTGTAGCTGAATAATAGCATATTATGTCATAAATAATCGTAATATAAATATTAGCATCTAGATAATTGGGCGCCGTAACGTGAAGTTGATAACTTGTGATTATTCACCACGTAATTTGAAACTGAACGTTTTGCAGTTGCCCAATATATATGTTACATGTCTTAATTCACATTGCATTCTTTATATCAGCCTTGCTTGAGACTATAGAGAACTATTTCGGACATTATGTTAATATTCCAAATTGCAGCGATAATCTTATAAGCCACCAACATTTAGATCACAGGCGCTTCCGCTGGAATCTGTAACCGGGTAGGCAAATGGGAAACGGTTTCTTTAATTTGGTAAATAACTTAAAACATGTTCACGCGGAAGTTCCTCAAACTCTTCAGGATTTCATTTCTATATCAACAAGACATAAACAGCGAGTTATTACTTTCTCTAGCGCGTACGTACAATATGCACAATAGGTAGAGAAAACACTGTTTTCCAACTAAGAATTTAATATTGAGATTTCACGGGAAATACATTTTGATTACCCCTGAATACCCCCCCTAAACAACACAAAACAAAAAACAAATTATGGAAACAATATTCCGTGTGTTTAGGGGAGGGGAGGGGGAGAGTAAACTTAAGAATATGATATGTTCCATTCATATGCCTTTCTCTAGTTGTTAAACACAAAAACTACTCTCACAAACTTTATTCCTTTATCTAAATCATGCTAATAGAGATGAACATTAGCAGAATGGTCTTATTACTTAGTACCTTGTAACTAGGAGGGAAACAAGGGAATTTACTGGACAAATCTTTTTAAAGCTGGTCACCAAGTGAAACAATTGGATTTCGGTTCACTTTACATGGGGAGCAGTATAGCAAGAAAGATGAAATAAAAGGTGACTTATGTAGTTTAAAATTGAAACCAATAGCAAGAAATATCTCGGAAACGGTCTACACTACAAAAAAAGTACATGACAAAAACTATGTTTTAACGAGACCTACAGTTTTGTGTAGTAACGTTTTGTCCATCTCTTACCTTACAATAATACAAAATTCATCTTCAGAGACTATTCCCAGAAAATTCAAGATATATTATTTATTTGAGATGAAATATCTAAAATCGATACTTTAACCAAAATCATTAGAGCCATTTTTGAGAAAAACAAAATTTTCAAAAACATTTTCCATGCCTTTTCTAGCTACGTGCTATAGAAAGTAAAAACGAAAAGTAGGTTAAATACCAAACTTACAAGGAAGTAAGTAATACGTATGATACTTTCTGTGATCTATATCTCAAATAGCATGATGTAGATAAAAGATTAATCTTTTGTAAGGATAGGTTTTTGCAGAAAAGGTAGAGAAAGTCATGAGAATGGAACACATCAGATACTTTTACCAATGATGGTTGTCTTTAAAAGGGAAAGAAAGAAAGCAAGAAGGAGAAAAGAAAACTGAAGAGATAAAAATTGCACCATATTTTGTAAGTCCTCCCATTTAGTACACGGATGTATGCAAGTAATGTTATATTCTTGGTGATTCGTTCTAATGTATAAATAATGTTGTGTTGTCAACCAGGGATCTAAGGGAGATAAAGCAGAGACATGGGTACTTTTATTTTCGATCTCTTTTCACTAAAATAAGCCCAGATGCGTCATTGTCAACATGACCTTAATATAGATAAATATACATCATATGTTTCTTAAGCGGATGACTACAGCAATATTTCCACTAAACTTTCTTCTTCTACAGATGTAAATTAACTGATACAATATATGTACGCTTGGAAAGATAAATCAGCCTGGATATTATAGAACGCCATGCATAGCGAGACAAAAGAGAAGATTAAGGCGCTCGGCGTGATCATAAGAGCCAGCCTTAATCGCCACACACTGTACTAACCGCTATGGCTGCCTATGAATTATTATGGGTATGGCAATATGTAGACTAGCGATAAGAGCGGCATCTGTTTTATACATTGAAATTTGCATGATAATGGAATAGAGTTTCTTTCAGTCTCGCTGTAATCTGGAGGGATATTTATGATCGACAGGGTAACTTATTTTTTCATCATCGGTAACAATCATACAGAGATAGACAGTGCTTTGTTTATAAATCCTAATATACAACAGAGAGGAAAATTAACCGGCAATAATTGTGAGAATGAATGTGAGAATATGAATCGTATCGCATTTTGATTTCCTCTAAAAGGTACACTGGGTAAGAGTATTATTTCCACCCAAAAATTACATACAAAATTTCACCGAAAATATATGTTTTGAGCCTCTGATTTATTTCAAGAATGTGCTTGAGTGTGTGTGTGTGTGTGCGTGCGCCCGAGCGCGCGAGCGAGCTAACGCATAACTCAAAACTAAAAGTCGGTTAAATGTCAAATTTAATATTTAAGTTCAGCATCTTTCAACAGCACGACTCGAATAATAATAACAATAATACTAATAATAATAATAATAATAATAACAGTAATAATTGTAATAAGCGTTAACTTAACCATTATGTAGGCTATTTTTTCAAAATTTATGGTTTCTGAGAAACTCCTAATATTTTGATTGAATACCATATGTTTAATGTAATTTAAAGTTATCGGGGAATAGCCTTTAAGTTCTCTTCATTTTGAATGTCTTTTGAACAGCTAGAAAGAGATACATAAAATGTTGCTGAACAAAATCGTAGGGATACCTATATTCATGATAAATTAAATGCACATCTAGATTTTTTTGGAAACAGCCTTTGAAGTATTCTTCACTCTGAATGGCATTAGAACAAATAATGAACCGCAAAATATAGGCAACATTTTACTATACAAAACTATAGACCTGGTTAAAGCACAGAATTTAGGTATATTAAATGCATTTCTATTCTGGAAGTGATTATTTTTTAGACACTTCTTCATTTTCTAATTTTAATGCTTTTCTTAAATAGGAAGTTTCATCCTGGTAATGCAAAGGAAAGGGAATTTCAACCCTACCATATAACTAACCTTAAAAGATTTGACTATCACCTTAGTCTGGTATACCCCCAAATTTCCCTTGTAATACATTGTAAGACATTAAATTATTCTTATAAGTATGACGCAGAGAGAAGAATAAGTAGAGAGAGAGTAATGTGAATATAACATAATTTTTCTTATTTCTTTATAAGGTAATGTAGAAAGAAATAAAGTATGAAGCTGAGTGAATTGGCTCTTTAGTAAAGTGAGAGATTCGCATGCAGTACGTCTAGGCTTCATTATTCAACAAGCATAGATATATCGCGGTTTTCAATAATCAGCAGACGAATGCTGGGATGGTTATTTCTTGCAACTCTTCCTTTTCCTAATTGTCTTTCATTCCGTTATACGTGTGTTTTCAGGTAGTTTCCGGACAAAAAGCGCCTGTATGGGTCGTTCACCGTCTCTCTGGCAGTGGTTTGGTTTTGTAACTGGAATTCTTGTGGACTGCAGCGCGCCTCTATCGTATTTATCATTGTTTCCTCTATACTCATATATATTATAATTGATATGTTCATTATACATCAAACTTATAAAAATTATTCTTTTTTATTATATAATAAATTATAGTAGGCTGTGTCTATTTGCTTACATCCTTCTGTAATTCCTTCGCTTCAACCATTTATCTTGGGTAAGTCTAAGAAGACCGCGGTGCAAAAGGAGTCCCCTAAAACAACATAAAATCTTAAAATACTACCTTTTGACAAAAATACAATACTGTAAATCGAAGGAATTCATGAGATATATTTTTTAAATGATTATGATTGAAACTTGGCGCCTCCAGCACATGTATCTATACCCCAAAAGGATGCAGTTCAAAGAGGTGCTGGAGGGGACCTAAAGTTTACTACGAGGCTCATATGGACAATTATAAATGTAAATGTTATATTGTACACTTTTATGCAAAGGCTACGTGTGTTTTGGTACACGTTAAGGATTCATTTCTAATATGCTTAAGGACAAGTACCTACGTTTAGAAGTTGCCTTGACCTTTGATTAACTTACAGAAACAAGAGATATGTTTGCGAAACTTTCGAAATATTTCTAAATTGTAAACTTATTTAACAAATTAAGATATTACTGCTGGTTATTAGAGGTGAAATATTTGAATAACTATTTTAGAAAACCCAATATTATGTTAAGCTTTGAAGACTCATACATTTAGAAGCAGTGCAAAATTCTTTTATTTGATAATATGGGGTGTTTTGTATAAAAGTTGACCGCACGCATGATGTGGTGCGACTTGGACAATTTCGTCTGGCTTCCCCTTTCCACACCCCGCAATCACGACCATTATTTTGTCAATAATGAATAAAGAACTTGATTATGTTTGTAATTTAATGCATATCCTACGTTTTAGTAATATGCTTTTTAGGTATTCAGAACTAACAATTGCTACTTCCTAACTCCCACTCTCCCACTTGTAAGCAACTCATCTGTCACAAATGATTGCTAGAAATTTATTTATTTTCTGAGTAGAAATAAAGCGAGTATAACTATTTACATAGAGTATATCGTGTGATGAAAACACCGATTTTAAACCTCTCCTAAATAATTTCTCCTAATTAGGAAGGCAGGTATACAGTGTATACCATAGTTAAAACGTAAACCGGATCGGCTTAAAATGTACGATAACAATAGCAAAAACGTTCCAGCAAACATGGATTCGCATAAAAGCCCTGTGGAAGATTTATTATTTTAAATGTGTTGTTATGAGCCGCCGCTGACGTCCTTTGTTGTGCTTCACTCGTTGCGAAGCTGTCCGCGATGTGCTCTTGTTTACATTGCCACCAGAGAGTTGCAATCAAACCATATATGACAGGCAATGTGTAAATACAAAGTCAAGCTATCAGATCACTTGTCTGAACAGTGTCAGACATGTTGAACTCTACCTCGTCAAAATGGAACCACACGGTAACAAAGAGTATGCGACATGCATTGCTTGTAAAGGAATTTTATCAAGTCTATCAAATTCAATTGCAGTAAATAAAACGATGTTTCCTAATGAAGTCAGTGGCGACTCATAACCACACATTCGCAAATACTAAACCGCGCACACGGCTTATTTGTGGACCTAGGCTTAGTGGAACATTTTTGCTTCTGTTATTGGATACTTCAACCGATTTAGTTTGCACTATTAATTATGATGCTCGCTGTATATTTACATGATTTATTTTAATTATACGTAATAAATTTCAACTAATATCTTAATCCTACCTTTATAATACTTATTATCATCATTATTATTGATAATGCATGTTTAAGTAATCATATAAGAGAACAAATGAATATTAAAAACTCAATATTAGACTATACAGGATATAAAGAGCTCAGTTGGTACGGGTGTGTCAGAAAAATGAGTGAGAATAGCTTTACCGAGAAGGTTATGGAGTCCAGTTGAAGAAAAGGAAAAGGATGACATCAAAACTCATGGGTGCCGGAAATAAAGAGGCACAGAGAGATGTTAACATTAAAACTCTGTGCATACATAACAATAAGGCTGAATTATTATTCATACTATTACTGTTGTTAATAGAACAGTGCACTGTTCTATGAGCCCACATGCCATTCATTTATGTTTATTCCCATAACTAACAAGGTTCGAGACTAACGCGGAGGGATACAAAATCTTTTGTTTACATCAAGTCTGCGTCTAACGCTGGATCGATTGTAGTATCCTTTCTCTGGTTGTACTTTTGAGAAAAAATCTATCAGAAATAAGATTCCTAGCAGTGAAGAACAATCTGAAAGCAAGAAAAGTGTGAAATAAATTACTAAAGCTTTTTTGTTTCTCTATTTCTCCCCTGGAGATGTTATTAGCCGCCTCTTTGTGCTATGTCAAGAGCAAGTTTGCCACTTGATCTACCGCAGCTTCTCTCGAGTGACAGCACGCCTCATACTGTAGCGCCAGGCTTCTCGCCTCGGAGATAGAAATCATATTGTAAAAAAAAGCCCCGAAGGGACAAAAAAGACGACGACTTGTTGCCTCACAATGAAGTCGAGTACTCGACAAACAAATCGATATTCAGCGTAGTCCCACTTGCTTAAACAAGGTAGGAGAAGCGATGCTTTTTTATGTGCGAGCTGTAACACGATCAGGACCTTAGCATATAGAATGAAACTTGTAACCAAGTTGGTAATTCAGAAACTTATGGGGTTTCTAATATTCATCTCTCTACACTATTTCTTTATACTTTCTCTACCACTTTAACCAAGCCAAGTGATTCAGGTTTTTAGTCTGGGATTGGCATTCGAAAGGCTGTGGGCTCGATCCCTGTGGCCAACCTCTCTGACACATAGGTCTTTTCGGGAGTTTTTGCGGGTCACTAGGTGAATGCAGAGGAAGGTTCTTTATTCCCCGAGCGTCCTGTCCCTTCATTTCATCTCCATTTCATTCTAATCGGTCTCTTCCAAGGTTCTAAGTGTCAGCGTAGACTGCAGTTATGTTGAAGAAATACATCTCTTGGCAGCAGAGTGGCGTTGGAGTCGTCTGTGGGACCAAGGTGTTCGGTCAGAACTAGGACGAAAGCTCCTAACAGTCCTCGCGCGGATTGAACTGCTTGAACTATTTTAGAGTGCCACCATGGTGGCTCTTTCTTCGCGATCCGATTTCGGCCGCACGTCGAGGGTACCCTAACGTTTCGAGATAAAACATATTCGACACGCTGAAACCTAACTAAAATCCGAAACCTCCGGGTTTCCCTGAAGAGCACTCGGAAATGGGTTAATGCGCAGATCGACTGATGCCAGAGAGATACCTCATCCGGTATCCTTGATGTCTAATAGTTTTTAATGATAATGTGGGTTTAGAATTTTCATCAATTAAATAAAGAATTTGAATAGAAGGTAAAGTACCAACTACGGCTGGTAGAACTGTTCATAGAATTTCAAAATATTGACATATTCAGGATTTTCTCGTTATATATATATTTGTGTGCAAATATTGTATGCTTTATCTATTTCTCTACATTTTCAGGCAATTATTATTCTTGTTCTTATACTATTTGTGCTTTTTCTACTGTGTATTCATGACTTCTACTTAAGTTGTGTATATTTTAAACTAATTATTATTATTATTATTATTATTATTATTATTATTATTATTATTCTAATATGTGTGTTATTTCTTTTGTGTGCTAATTGGATTCACTTAGCTTCTATGTATTTCCAATTAATTATTATAATTGTTCTACTGTGTGTGTTATTTAAATATTATTGCTCTTTGAATATTTGTGTTAATTCTATTGCATGTTCATTTGGATATATTTTATCAGTATTTAGGGTACGGTCTTTCTATTTAGGATTTAATATTTGTTTTAGGGAAGTGAATCTGCCAAACAAACAAATAAATAAGTAAACCCCTACAAAATGCAACCTCCATTTTGCCTGAACGCGCCCAACACCGTCTTCTGGTCCTTCAACTCTAAAAGGATGGCGAAGAAAATCTTGGTTACAGGAAAGCAGTAGCAGAAG
Source organism: Hymenopus coronatus (assembly GCA_030762935.1). NCBI lineage: Eukaryota > Metazoa > Arthropoda > Insecta > Mantodea > Hymenopodidae > Hymenopus > Hymenopus coronatus. Next base: position 79,952,386 of record CM060898.1, on the reverse strand, counting down.
AGGAACCACACCAGCATTCGCTTACCAATCCGGGAACCACGACACATTTCTGGTCAGATTGGCCTGTCACCGGTAATCGAATCCCAGACCTCCGAATGAGAACGTCACACGTTACCGTGAAGCCATATAGCTCAGTAAGTGCTGGGTGGCTTGGTTAGATATTGATCAGTAGTTTGGGTTGCCTACTACCAGGTCGCTACTGGGAATTTGTTGGAAATTCAAGAATAATGCTCATAACAAGATGCGTCCTATCGTGCGCAACAGCTTTGCAGTTGATATGAGGATTTGTAGCAAAACTTATTTTACGACATCTATAACCACAGGATCTTTTTGTCGCACGCGAAGTGATCTATAGTAACATGCAAAACACGATCTGTATTCGGTTCATGTTTGTCGAGAGAGTACCACCGAACTTTACTTCTTGGATAGGTGTCAAACTAGGTTCGTTCGACTTTGCCCCTTGTTTACTGAATGGACTTTCTCTCCGTTACACGATAACTCTGTCTCATGTAGAAGTCCTGTACGGCTTACGGAGAAATGGATAGTCAATCTCACGGGCTTCCTCGCATATTTTTAATGTCTAGCCCACGTTATTGTTCCTATGTTCGGAAAATAAATACATACTATAAGATTGTTCTCATATATGCTTAATCTATACTCTTTACAACTGGTTATATGAAACATGTATTTTATATAAACATATATAACTTATATAGAAATTAATTAAACTATGTTAAGAACCCTAAAATAATCATGATGCAAATTATCAAGTTGTTATAACTTAAAAGCGTAAATACATTGTATTTCTCAAAATTAGTTGATACATACAAATAAAGTCTTCATTTTCTAAGTAAAATATCAAAGGGAAATGACTAGAACATTGATTCTACCTCCAAATATGATGAGCTATAAATTTATTACTAATTATCACAAAATCGTTCACTTGGTCTGGGTTAAACTAATCCATCCAACGCGGCGGGGTAAATTTCTGCTGAGATCTGAAAAGGTTGACAGCAGGAAAAGGGAAGGGGCAAGAAGGGCTAAAATGAAGATGGTGATATTTTAATGTCATTTTTTCCGGTCATTCTTAGTTTATATATTTCTTTTAAGTGTATTTGTTTGCTATAATCGGGCACACTTATTGTGTATTGTAAACGTAAGATGCTATATTTGATTTTTTTCGTGTTCACTCTTTTTATTTAGTTATTGCTAATATAGATAGTTTATTAATCTGTGTGTTATAAAAGGCGTACGGTTGTGAACCCGAGCAATTTATGGAGATCAGTGTATTATACTGGTATATAAATAAATAGACCTATTCTTTAACATTTTGTAAACGAGGGTTTACTCAGCTCGATGAACTACAGGCTTGGAGGACCAGTAAACCAAGTAAGCCCAACCATTCCAGTCAGCAAATATACTTCAAACATGCCCCTTAGAACGAATTTGACAAAGCTCGGGCATTTTATATCTCACGCTCTTTACACACGTTTTGAGAGTTGCGTATACGGCAAGGTTCACATCTTGATTTTCCGTCTCAAGTTGGAACATTGCACGATACTAGTAGCTGATTGGGTGCATGTAGCCGACCATAATTCCGTAGTCGTCGTTCCAATTAATGGAAAAGTTTGACTTGAATTGCTTGTATCTATCTGGCATCATGTTAACGTTTTCCTTGCACTAACAATATATTGTGACAGTAAATTTTAGTAATTATTATTTTTATTGAAATTATACTTTTCTCATGGCAATGCCGTATGTTCGGATAATGTGATATATTTCCCGCGATTTAGCGGTTCCCGCGGTGCTATGATTCTTTCTGTATAGCTCAGCTGAATTTCTCAGATTTCAGAGAATAATGCTAATGTAATGCTGAGGTCAGTTTTACAAATCACATAAAAGCCTCGGATTTTTTAATTGCAATGTCTTTTGACCACGACTGTTACCAGAATTCACGACATTCAGATCTCCGTAGGGAATGTACATGGCGTGTTATTTAGGACGCCCTTTAACTACTGTTCTCAGCGTACTATTCTAAATTGGGCGTGAAAGACTGATTAATTTTGCACAGAGACTTCTCTATAAGGCTTGGGGTTCTTTTACGTGGCGTAAATCTACGACACGGGACCAACGACTTTACTTCCCTTCTGAAGGAAGCCATGCTAAGGATTTTTACACCCGAAAAAAATCTATCGTTCTCCGCCGGGTTTGAACCGTAGGGAAACTTACTAATGAAATATATCAAGACCTCCCGCGGTGGTGACAACAATCTAATTTAATTATTATCTACATTTAAGATTCTCATCATAACCATTATCTCTCTGTGAGATAACTGAATACAATTTAGCTATTGACTAGAGTTGCCTCTCTCGTAGCGTCTAATTTCAAGCAGTGTAATTAGCTTTGTGTAAGATAACGTGAATACAATTTAGTTATCGCCTAGAGTTGCCTCTCTCGAAGCGTCTAATTTCACATCTGGTCCGTTTCCTACTTTTAGGTTGAATGGGAATAATTGCAATGCTACTTGAACGTTATCGCGTCGTTTCTGTATTGTGGTCGCTTCATGATAACACGAGAAAAGTACTAATCACAATAACACAGTGAAGGTCTCTTACAGCGTCTTCGATATATTTATAAAGAAGCCAACAACTGAAAAATTAAATTCGGACAATTTGGTACTCAAGCTCAGGACTTTCCTACAATGTGGCACGAATATTTTCAATAATATTGCATTGGAACTTTTTTGAATACATTTCTGAAAATACCTCTAGCGATTATGATTAAAATAGAACATTCCTATGAAAATCAAATGAATGAATTTGATTAAAACTTTGGCCTACAGTATTCCTTATTAGGTACCGTTGTAATAACAACGAAATATATAGCAAAATAATTTTGTTTTCCAAATGTTTGTCTTGCAATAGTATGATATAGAATAATAATGCTTTGTAAGAATAGTTGGTTGCAGAAGAGTATGTTGTACAAAATGCCATGTGAATGTAACATATAGTATGTTTTAAAATTGGATTCTTGGAAACTTTGGTGCAAAGGGCCTTGAACATTAAAATATTTATGCTATAAACATGTTGAGTAAAATTTGAAAAAACGCTTCAGCTGAACGAGCTGAAATTAGCAATTTTAGTGAAACAGTGCGAAATAAATGTCACTGTATTGAAGCATGATGTTTGTACACTGCTAAAACATTAAAGTAAAGGAATATAAAGCAACATAATTATACAGACATTTTACAAAAATCAGCTGTATTCCACCACAAGAAGTTGTTCTTTTATCTACACAATGCTAGTGAAGATAAACATTACTAAACATGGTTTTATTTCTTGGTAGAAGGAAAACAACGAAATACACCAGACTAAAGTGGGAGTTAAATACCTATTTTAAAAATGATCGCTATGCAATTCACTTGGAAATTCGCTTCTCTGTCCATAGCGATGGAGTAAAATAAAAGAGATATAAAACGGATAAGCACTTCTGTTTGAGAAAAGTTTTAAGTATTTTGAAATTTACTCCAATACAAGGGAACATGTAGAAAATCATTATCTATAAAAAAACCAGCATATGACATAAACCTGTTTTTAACGAAATCTACCTTTTTCTGCAGTAGGATTTTGTCTGTCTCTCACGGTTTACCATTTATGCAGAATGAGAAGTACTTCAGGGACTATTCACAAGACATTCAGGGCATGCTTCTTATTTGCCATGTGAACATCTATAATATACGACATTTAAATTGACATCGTTAAGCTATTTTTGTTAAAATTGAAAATCTCATAAAATGTTCCATGTAAAGAGTAATTTGAGGGTTGGGGTGTTTCCTAAAACATCTGATTAATGCATCCTAGGAAAATCTTAATGTTAAATACCAAGCTTGGTATTTAAGACACTTTTTTACTTTCTCTAGCACATAAGTTCAATGTACATAATGGATAGAAGAGGCATTGTATTCCACTCGAGATCGATATTTCACCTGAGACAGTACATATCTTGGCCCTGGGCAAAATTATATTCTTAGAAGAGAAAATATGAATGTACAATGAAAATGGGAAGGGTAGAAATACTTTTAACACGTATAAGGCTTGGGGTACAAGATCCTGTTACCTGCCGTGCGTTGACCCGAGGGAAAGGGGCAAGGGCCCAAGGGTAACTAACGGGACACAGCAAGACAATGCTCTCTGCTGTTCAGGCGACAGTGTAAGGCACTTGGTGAAGGACCTCCGAACAACCAAGATGTGAAATTTAGAATTCGTGATGGAGCCGAACAGGCGACATTTTAAGGCACTTGATGAAGAACCCGCGCACGACCAAGATGTGGTATTTGAGCGCGTGGTGTAATCCTTAGTTGTGACGGAAATAAGTGATTTTAAGACCGATCATAGTACGTAATAAATCACGGCCTCAACATTAATAAACAATAACATTAGCGGGCGAGTAAAGTGTAACGTCACAGTAAAAATATTAAGAAGTATACGCGTGTGTTCTACGGCGGAAAAAAAGCTGGACTCAGCTAATAAAGCACTTGTGTCTCACCACAACCTGAAAGGGTCTCCATGCTAATAAAAACCCTGAGCAAAGCCAACTCAAACCTGCACCATTCCAATACATATAACTTACGCCCGGGACACGAACTCAGTACCGCCCCACACCGGAAATACATATGTTAGAGTCTTCTAATAAAAAGAAAGTTTTAGAAAAAGATTCATGTGTGTGCCTGTGGACAGCATAACTCAATAACAAAATGTTGGTTAAATACCAAACTATGACATAAATTGTGTGTTTTAATGTGCTCTACATTTTTTCTGTGTTAAATTTTTGTCCATCTCTAAAGTTTTAGCAGTTATGCAAAATTCCGTAAAATTCATCCAGAATAAAGTAGTCTTCAGAGGCTATTCCCAGAAAATTAAAGATATACATTTTATTTGTCTTTAATATTTGACATTTTAATCAAAATCGTTAGAGCCATTTTTAAGAAAATTACAATTTTCGAAAAGAGTTCCATGTAAAGGGTAGTTGGGGTTGGTGGATTTTCTTGAAAATCTTGGTTTTGGGTGGAGTGCAATATCTTCTCTATACACTGTGTACTCGTGTAGAGAAAGTAAAAAATATGAAAATCCCATTTCGACTCCCTTAAGCCTAGTTCTGAAACAGAGAAGTGCAATTCGTTGCTTAAGCAGCCGCTAGATAAGGAAAAGAAGACAAGACAAGTGAAGACAGGGTGTGGGTCCAGTTAGCCAACTCTGGTATCGATCTCTCTGCATCACAGAGGCGCCGGCAGAGGACAACACACTCTTGTACACTAGCCAAAGCAAAACACGCTGCCTTCAAAGGCCTTGACATATTAATGAGATGCTGTATTACAGAAGGTTTTGTATTAGCGCTTTGGTATAAAGAACGCTCCTGGAAAATGTCATTAAAGGACATCATAAGCATAAAACAGTATAACACTACTGGACACGTGTGTGGTGTAACGTTTCAGACGAAATTCATAAGGGTACACATAGTGAAAATTGAGCGAAATCCTTCAAAAAGATAATCCTTGTTTATAGCATATTATTAAGAATCAATCACCTAGTTTCATAATCTACGTTTGAAGTATATTATAGATTAGAAAAAAAAAAAAAAAAACACAGACACTTTAAAATTGCCTGTGCTCGAGGTTTGACAGCGTTTTAGAACTTGAGACAATATTCATGTCCTAACCTCAAAATCTGCCGACATCTTGTGAATTTCATTTCCATTATTTGTAATATTTGATGTTTAAATGTTTTTGTTCTGTTGCATTCCGAAGTTGAAATCACTGGGTGCAATGTTTATTATTCCTTGTACTTTCGTCGTGTATAAGTGTTTTGATTTTCTCTACGCGATTTTGTTCATTCATACATTTTCCCCTCCACCAGATATACTATTTGAGGAATTCGTCAATAACTCTATCGTGACTATTCAACGTTATATTTTTATAATTTGCGAAGTCATCACAGTTCTTCATATGTAATTAAATCAACTCTTTTTGGTAATATGTTGTATTATATTCTTCCACGCTAGCAATGTTTGCATCAGTGAAGATATTTAAGGATAAATGCTTTTCAGAGCTTTGGGAATAAGGGTTCTGCGTTCTCATAGTAAGAGAATTCAATTAGGCAGGAGTTTATAATAAAAGTGTAGTACATTTTTATCAGTTCAGTATTATGCACGTTCTTCTCATGTAAAGGAGCAACTTGTATCTCTCCACTTGTTATGTATCAACTGCGAGAGCAAACAAATACCACGTGGACTCGTGTCGTTTATATATGAACAAGCAGTGGGCAATTTGAATAATAATAATGATAATAATAATAATAATAATAATAACAACTACATAGTGAAAATTTTGAATTGAAATTAAGATAAATAACTTATTTCATATTTTCAAGCTACAAACATCATACACATATAAGTTACTTACCTGGAGTTGCCGATTTTGGTATCATATACAGTTAAGTCCCTATATTTGTATACTTTTATACTCTACTATTTAATTTATTTTCCTCTTCTATAAACTACGATCTCATAAGTTCTATTATTAAAATCCCCTCTTTCTTTGGAGATTTTTCTTCCCCATTTCTCTCTTATTTTCTCTATATAATTACCTAGTTGTTTCAGAAATTCTCTCCTATTGTTTCCAAAAATTTTAAGTACAATATCTCTGCGGTAACTTTTCCCAGTTTTTGTTCCATTTTATCTCTCCGCTGACTTTGATTTCCCAACACTCAATTATAAGCATAAATTGTTATCGACATTGCCACATAGTAGGAATATATTTTTATTAGCTTTTAGACCTTTTAATAACATTGTTTTTTTCTATTTGTCACAAACATAATGTATTTTTCTCGCCTCCATTCTTTCTCAACCAAAATTAATTGAAATTAAAAAAAAATAGCGTTAATCTGTAGCTTTCCGTATACGGAGAATTATAAAATTCCAATCACACAATATCATCTCTTGACAATAACTATCACTATATACAACTCTGATTAATCAGCCTTTTCTGTTTTGAAACCCAGCAATTCACATCTGATCCTTCCGTGTCTTTCTACGGGGTCTAAGGTCTAATATTTCTTCTCCGTTGGGGATTATATGCCAATAATGATCTCTCTTTTATTTCTCTTCACCAACCGAATTCAATTTTTAGCAATGCTTTATGAAAAATGGATCACTTAAAAGAAGGCAAAGTTAGATCATTTTTGACGATCTTATTAAAGAACATTCGTGCACTTGTCTACGATTAGGACAACTCATAACCTGATTTGTCTTGCTAATTCTGGTTTATTCTTCGGCCAAAATTTTAGACAGCAAAAGGCAGGTATTGTAACGGATTTTTTTTCTACTGTGAAACCACGTGAAATCCTTATCTCCTCTTTCCATTGTCTGAAAATCTGACTATTAATAATTATATTTGTTTATTTTCTTCTTTAGTGTTTGCAAAACTCCTAATGCTTTAGTTTTGCAGCGCTCCACTTTAAAACTCTAGTAAAATATGCAGCTAGTTTAACATTATTTACAACTACACTTGAAATAAGAACTGAAGCTTTCCTGGCGACGTGTTAATTCAAAATCTTCTCGGGCTAGAAGCTAGAAGCTAGAAGCCCGAGAAGATTTTGAATTAACTACACTTGTTTTAACCTGTATTACTTAAAACCATTCAACACAATACGCTTTTCCACGCTTTCAACGGCTTACCTCTAATGCTTCATTGTTTCACTACTTCATCTTCAATGTCACTCTCTGAACAAACATCATTTGATGAAGCATCCATATTTATCGACTTACTGATTGCTTATTATGAAAAGGAATGAATGATACCATAAGGAATTAAGGGAGAGCCTAAAATTTCTTTAGTTGTCATATTTAAGGAATATTATATGGGACATTTTTACTACAAAAAGTCAAAATGCTTGGATATCCATAACTGCGTCTTACTTCGGTCTCCACAGTCATTTAAACACTGTACAATACTCCTTTTTTTTAGCACACTATTTTATAAAACAGTGTTTTTTTCAGAAAAACATTTTCACTTCTTTAAAGCATTTCAGGCGTCTCAGCTTTTACTTAGATAAATTAAAATTTTGCATAACGTACAGAAGCATTTGTTTTAATATTACAGGCAACAACTTTTCATAACTATAATAGTAATTTTTCGAAAAAAACATAGTTTAAGAAAAATAAATGATTTTAGAGATTAACATTTCTTATTAAACAACTTATAATTCAGTAATAAAAGCTATTTAAATACTCCCGCATAACACTTTTTGAGTAGTTCATAGCTCCAATTCAAAAGATGTGTCAAATTTTCAGGCGTGTGGTATTTTATAATTTTGTAATATATTTACATAATAGATTTATGAAATATTTTATCTTACACAGTATTTATTAAATTTAATTGACATTTAGTATTCTTATTAGTACTGAGTGCAAGACTCAGATTGGCAGGACATGTAGAAAGAAGTGAAGAGTGCTCCCTATGCAAAAAAAATATGAAACTGAAAACCAGGTGGAAGGAGGCTGTAGGAAAACCGAGAAAGAAATGGATAGCGAATTTAGAAGACGATACGAAGAAGAATATAAGAGAATGATGGAGATGAATTCAAAATAGGAAAGAATGGGCTTCGATAGTGAGGCAGGCTGTAACGCTATGGAATATATTCATATTAATACAAGAAAAATGCAATAACTGTAAACTGTTCAGAGAAATATATATAGAAATATAGAAACGAAATGGGAGTTTTATTTGTGGACGCTCTTTAAATACTGTGGTTCTCAGTGTCCCATTCTATATCGGGCGTCAGAGACCTCTTTATCAGGCTTGAGGTTCTTTTACGTGCCGTAAATCTACGACATGGGACCAACGACTTTGCTTCCCTAGGATTTTTACGCCCGAAAACATCCATCAGCTCCAACGGGTTTGAACCCGCGACCTGGGCATGAAGGACAACAGAAATTAGAAATTTCATTCCCAGTGTCTTTTAGATTTTAAATTAATTGAAAGATTCGAAACTCACTTCTTGAAAATCCCCAAATAATCGCACACATTTAAGATTTTTATCTATGATATGATTGCTTTGGTTTTTACGTATCAGGGGCTAATTAATGACGCCATTTGTTAAAATCCGGTTGAGTTCTAGGAGTGGAGCAATAATAGGTCAACAGATGGGTGGAAACATATCCCTTGCCTTTCGAAGTTCGCCCTGAGAGGAAGATCATGCTATACTGCAGGAGACGGCAAATTGCAGGTTGCAGGAATAGTGACGTCAGGGAAAGTAACCCGGCATACACATGATGCACGGTTAGAAGGGGAGGGTTTCTTAAACCGTGATCCAGGGGTATGCTTAATAAGTTTATACAAATTGTGAGGGACTTTACATTCATTTTTCATAGCATTCTTTAATTGAGCTGCAACCTAATCACATAATCTAATGTTAACACACAAGTTTTCATCTGTCAAACGCGATCTACGCTTAGATTTTTCAATCTTCAGTTGTTTGTGAATTTCCAACCTTAATGTGTAATTGTGAGTTGTTTAGCTGCACAAGTCTTAAAAGCCAAATTTGAAATATCACTTACGTGTGCATATTTATAATTATTTATGCTCTTTAAGGTTTTAGGTTTTATAAAATGAGTGTACTTTCCAACCCACTTATTCAATGAGCTCAGAAGCTTCATTGAATACTGAAAGTTTATTGTTATGATTGAACATTGTTACATATACAAACAAGGATTTGTTTTATAATATTTTAAGGGATACCAGGAATTAAAATTTGATTACAATAAGTCAAAATACCGAAAACTTATTTTTTTAATAAATACTTTTAGAACCTTTGGGAATCTACAGAAAATCAGCATTTAGCATCCTGCCCTTGCTTCGAGGTATACATCCATTTAAAATCGTGAATGCACCTGTTCTCTAGGATACTATTTCATAGAATTTTTTTTTGAAAACTACTTTACACTTTCAAAATGATCCATGTATCTCATTTCTTTAAATAAAAATATCTCTTAAATTGCAGAAATATTCGTTTTAATATTACAGGCAACAAAATTACCTTACCTCCAATAGTAATTTAAAAAAAAACATTCTTATGAAAAAGTGATTGGTTTAAGAGATTAAACATTTTTAAGTTGTTAAACAAGTTATTATAATTCAGTAATCAAATTTACTTAAATATCCTCTCGTAAAATGCTTTTCTGTGATTTATAGCAATTAAAAAAAAGTTAACTAGTTTTCTCAAATTCTGAAAGGAAGTGGAATATTTTCATTATACAATATAGTTACTCAATAAAATTATGACATAATTTACATCTTGCAAAGTGTTTATCCAATTTGAATGAAATTTGGCAAACAGCAATGCGATCAAGTAGTTTTTGGAGATATCTATACAAAATATAGAAATTTGAAAGTTCACTTGTAGTGTTCCTTAAAAAACCTAAAAAAGTGTCACGCTAGATATTCTTTCGCTCCTGATGGCTGTATTACATCCTATCATTAGCCGGTACAGAGTTGGCGACCGCTACTGTAAGTTTCAACTAGTTTCAGCAGGGGCAGAATAACTTATGGATTCAAATCGGTTGTTGCTGATTATGGTGTTGATATTGACTGTTAGATGCGTCACATTGCTTCCTCACACTAGCTCATGTTTTCACCACCTGTTTTACAACCCTCGTAAGAGCACTTTATTGGGGTCATTTCTGCCTTTCAGTTTCTTCACCTTAAAGGTGAACAGAAGGACGAAGAAGGGGAAACAATGCGTACAGCCTTGACCTGAGGTAGAATGTCTTGGCGTGACTCGGCACTACGCCATATCTTGCGGTACACGTTATTACTAGTTGGCGTGTTTCGTGTTCAGCACAAGAACGACACACGACACATCGAATGCAACGACAAAAGTCTTCCTGCTTCCAGAGCAAGCAGGTTGTTTGGCCTTGTGTTTTCCCTACTAGAATCAATTAAGTACAACCCCGGTAATTCGAGCTAATTGAAACTGGGGTTACCTGGAAGAACAAAAAACTCGGATTATACGGAAATATCACCAAATCAATAAGTAAATCATGAATAAATGTTTATTGAGCTCAATAATGCATAAAATAAATAAAACAATATATTACATACCTGTGTTATATGCAAATATACGTCAAACATTTCCAAGTTGCAAAAATATTTAAAAAAAAAATCTATGTCAGGGACTGGCACAATAGCAAATGAACGTGATACAGGTGGGCTCATACAGTACAGCATGTTCAAATACCATCAATAATAACGATTCGTCTGTTACTGCTGTAAAATGTATACTTAAGGTATACTCACTGAGTAGGGCTTATTATAGTAATATAGCACAACACGGTCGCAACTCGTGAAGGGTCGACAAATAAAGAGCAAGCGCACTTCTCCAAATCTAACGGTACCTGAAAGCCTGTAATAGTAATTGTATTAGCAGCTTGAGGCCAAGGTTATTCTGTGAATTATGAACGAAAATCCTAAGCGGGATAGGTTTACCTGTGTTTTATCTGTAAAATTGCAACAAAGTTGAAAATGTAACACATTCGGAAGCTCGAAAAGAGTACATGCGGACGGCTATAAAAACAGGATTTTACTCTAGTGTTATATATGTAACATTTTAATGTTCTTAAGACCAGAGCAAAGTACACGGTACCTCAAAATATCAGGGCTCTACTGTATTGAATTTAAAATACAGCGTTTTTAAATTTAGTTAGTAAATCAAGTTGCAAAGTTAGTATTTCTAGTTTAATAACGTTATATTTATTAGTAATTCATTTATAGCCTGATTTCTCTACATTAATCAATATATCATTACGATGTTTAAGTTATGTTTCATTCTGCTGTATCAGGCATCTTCAACTGGTTCCTTCTTGTACGTACGTGAAAGCCCTGAAGCCCTGACGTTCGGCTGCGGGTAAGGGAGGCAACCACTACAGTGGCGTAACCAATGTATTTATATATTACTTTACCTTTGCGATATATTAGATAAGTTACACATTAGCTTTTACTTACACAATAATGTGAGCAGCAGTTTGTATACCTTTATACAGCTAGCTAACATAATACGAAATGAAACTTACTATAGCTATAACATTCAATTAATCTAAATTTAAAACACAGGACACAGGTTATTTAAGTAAAACTTGCTAATGAAAGTACATTTGCTTACACGGCGGGAGTTCACCGTGATTTTTGCAATGTTCTGTAATCAGCAAGATTTTCAATATGTGGGACTATTATTTTTAATTGTTTCATTAGCATATAGCCCCCTCTAACATTTATGGTCATATCGATGGTGTTTAACGCCCGGCCTATTACATATGGCACGCAGTCGATACATGGAATGAAGATGAAGCACCGGTGGAATGTTATGGCGGGGGAAACCGGAGAACCCAGTGAAAAACCGCCCCTTCTCAGTTTTATACATCAGATATACTACATACGATCGCCTGGGATTGATCCAGGACATCCTTGGTGAGAGGCGAGTGGTTCAACCATTGGGCCCGGCGCGGCCTGGACTTTGACTTGTGAAAGAATTTATATGTTCACTGTAGGTTATTGCCATTAGAACAAGCACTTTGTACAATTAAACATATGCACATTCTCTATTAGATATACACTTCCTGACGCTGTGAGGGATAGGAGAAAGGAATCATTCTGGTTAAAGAAAACTTGAATTGAACACAGGATCTCCGAATGAGAAGTGAGCTCGCTGACATCTCGACCACGGAGGCTGTCATGCATCATACAATCGTAAACATACTTTGAAGTTTTTTTTTTTTTTTTTACTAAAATCTGGACATCTGCTAACCTGTAAGAGGATAACGAAGGTTGTGGAAACACGCGTCCAGGGTACTCCATCTACACCATGACCAAGTGAAGCACGTGTTGGAAATAGATGTCCAGATTTTAATAAAATTGACAACTTCACTGTATGTAAAAGAATACTTTGAAGTGTTGACTAGTTACCGGACTTTTATGTCATGATCTTGTAAGTGTCATTAAAGAAAACAGTGTCGCATTATATAAATTGTTGAAAACATGCATAATATTATTTCAGTGATAATATGGAGTTTTTTTTTTTTTTGCTCAGATGCTTCGAAAACTTATGAGTAGAGCCCGATATTAGGTAAAATGCATTTTCTAATGGGTGAAAGTAAATCAACAGATACGTAGACATAAATGTGATTCAGAATAAATAGGGTCGATAAGGCCAAACTCTGTTTTGCTTATTTTATGGTATTTTAGCCTCATTCAAATATAATTGCTTTTTTATTTTATTTTAAACAATATTTATTGTTTATTTGCAGTTTTGCATTTTAAGTTTTGTTCCTCCTCTCAAGATACTTTCCATGCAATATGTTTTAAACAAGAAAATATTTGTTACTACAGGAACACTCTTCGGATAGAATCATCTGCGCGAGAAAGGATTACATCAACATAATTACATCACCAATTACATCAAATGAAGTAGAATGATCTTTTTCTGTAATGCGAAATGTTTTATCGGATCGCAGATTAGGAATGACAGAAGAACATTTACAAAAAGTGGTAAAGTGCAACCGGTAAAACCGTAATTTATTTTGATGTATTACAATTTATTCGTAAAATTTATTATGCCTTTTTTAAATTTTTTTTTGTAATTTTTTACAATCTTTCCATTCGATAAGAACTCTTAAAATATATGCTGTTATCCCTAAGGTAATATAATCGTTTCATCATTATTTATGGATCATACAACTAATTATAATATTAAATTCTAAAAAGAGTTTTATTTATCTTTTAGTTTTTGTTGCCTAAACATCCGGACTATACCAATAAGCATAGGCATAGACGATCAACTCTATATAGCACTCATTACAACTACGAAACAATTCCATTGATAGTTTGGAGGTGTAAGTGTGCTGCCTGTAGTGAAGGCTGTAAATAGCTTAGTATGCCCTCAAGCGACTTTGACTCGACTTGGGGGAGGCTGCGTTAGATAGGAGCCTGACTGTGCTGTTTACACATCTACTGGGATGACCGAGCGGTAAAGCATTAAGAAGCTCCCTGGTTCGATTCGGCCGCACACTTTATTTGGTTGAGGTGGTTTCTCATCTTCCTCTCCAGCATTTCTCTCTCATGCCTTTTCCTTCTCAGGCTTTAGATATGCTTCTAGGTTTCGAATGGTGCTGGTCAGAAGACGCTGATGTTACTTTTCTGTGGTCTGTAGAGGGCTGAATGATTGAAGAGGTCGTTCATCTCCCTCTCCGGGCAGCTTAATAGAGGAACTGTTTTCGAACCAGAAATTTTAGGAACTTCTGCGCATTCCTGTGATCTGAAATCTCCTGTGGGGGCAGCCGTAGTAATTACTCCGTTAGTCGAAGTGCGCAAGGTATACACCTCCGTTGTATATTATGCACTTATCAGATATACTATAAGACGGTTTGTTTAGTCCTCACATCCCAGAAGAAAGGATGGGTAAACGGAATCAAATACATACTGGCAATGATTAATATTCAGTACATTGGCTTGTGGCATAATTTTATTACGGATTGGAAAACAATAGAAAACATACGTCTTTCAGGGATGCGACACTCCAAACTGCCCCTTAGAGAAAACATTTTTCATTATCCTTGTCTTTTCTCAAATTTAGCTATATTTTAAGACACAGTATTATTTTCAAATATTGTTCTTCTCGGAGTGAGGGAAAGCCTTATCCGGCTAACTCACCCTAACCGAGATTCGAACTCGGGACCTCTTGAATATGAGGTAGACACGCTTACCTCACATTATAGAGGTGGGCTTTAGCCTAGTGTATTCCCTTATTTCCCTGCTACTTACACGGTACAAAGTACTAAAACGTTTTTTGCATGTCGATAAGCATAGAGTGCAGAGAATAATAAGCCTTTGAAAGAATATTTTGTTGCAGTGTATGTAGAGAAAGTAATTTTATTGGAACACGCCGGACATATGTATAAAGTGCACAGTAGAGAGAGAAGGTATTGAATTCCAACCAAAAATTCAATACCGAGATTTCTAAGGAAATTACCTTCAGGTGACAGTTAATAATTTTACATGTCATTTGTAAGTGGTGTTTAAAGGCTTATTCCTCTATATTTTCACAGTCATTTCTTTCACCTTTTTTAAATAATATAATAATGAGATTACTTAAGCTGTTATCCTTGACTTAGGTGTACTACAGTTTGACCAACATTTATCATATAGGTGTAATGATCTAAATGGAAGCATTAATCCTCCATATTTAAGCACTTCAACATTAATTCCATCTAGCCCAATAGCTTTTCCATACTTTTTAATGCATTTTGTAATTCTTCAAATGTCATTAAATTGGTTTAAT
Source organism: Hymenopus coronatus (assembly GCA_030762935.1). Taxonomy (NCBI): domain Eukaryota; kingdom Metazoa; phylum Arthropoda; class Insecta; order Mantodea; family Hymenopodidae; genus Hymenopus; species Hymenopus coronatus. Next base: position 79,937,003 of record CM060898.1, on the reverse strand, counting down.
TTTATGTTCAGATTCCTTTTCTTCAGTTCTCACTGTTTCATCTTCAGATGTCCATAAATTCTTATAAAATTGTTTCCATTGATCTAATGTAATTGTATTTATATATCCTGAATCTCTCTTGGTTTGGTTTAAATATCTCATTACTTTATAGAGACTATCTTCCATGAATATCATTTTCAAAATAAGATATAAATCTCTCCCTTATTATTTGTTTAGCATAATTTCTTTTATGTTTGTAAATCTCTCCTGTTTCCTTTGTTTTTTTTCTAAAGAAATATAAGATATGCTTCATTTTTTTTGTTATCGCCATTTCTGTATCCTTATTCCATATTTTGGTCCATTTTTTCCTTATTTTCCTTTTCCTTCCTACTGCTTCATATGCTTCTACCTACATATATCATACTTTGATATAAAATCAAAACAAAAATTCACATTATTTACTTTATTTATGTGATTGTGGACGTTACGTACAACTTCAAATGATATTGCACAACAATCATAAGCTGATTATGATTTACCATAAAACAAACGGACAAAACATTACAGTTTAGATGCTTCTGTTTTATTTTAGGTAAAATTGGTTCTGTAATTTTAGCAAAATGTTTCTGCTACATAGTTTAATGATAGATGGTCAATAAGGTTGTGGAAGAAGATCCAGTTTATATGAAGATACAGTCTTTGGTTTAGCTCGTTTTTCCGTGGTGCTTGAGCGAACTGTAGATGCGATAGGGCACATAAGATCGCCCACCCTCTACCAGCAACCCGGTACTCAGACATATCTCTCCAAGGATCAAAGCACTGAGTCACGAATGAGTCACGACGAAGAATTTTGTTTCGTGCAATGTCAGAGACAAACAGTGCTTGAGATTTATCGGAATTTGCAACTCAAGCATACTTTCTTTGAGGTACCAAATTGCTGTGAGAGTCAACACCTTTTATGTCTTGTGTAATGGAGATTAAATGACTAACGGTATTAAAACTCATTTAAACGGAGATAAAAAAGGAATAGAGGAAGTGAAATTTTGAAATTCCTATATTTCTGTATAGACTCTTCTATAAGATTTTTGTGATTGAATTATTATGTTAACATGAATACAGAATTTCATTCAAATTGGGTAAACACTTTGCGATATACAAATTATTTCATAAAGGTTATTATGTAAATATACTGCAACCACACACAACAGCTTTAAAAAGAGACATCACTTTTTCATAAACAATATGTTTTACTTTCTCTACTTAGTATATAGTGCCTAGATACCGAAGGTATTGCATTCCACTCAAACATTAGATGCTGCGATTTCACGGGAGATACAAGTATTAGGATCTCCTGTTTCCAAAACAAAGAGTTTAAAAAAACTGTTTTGTCAGTGTATCAGTATGAATGTGAATAAGATACTTAAAAACGAAAAGTCGGTAAAATAACAAATTTGTTATTTAAGTTTAGCATGCTTTAAGGATGCGACATAAGAATTTAAAGAAAATCCTCCACCCCAATCAAGTCTTTACATGAAATTTTTTTCAAAGTTATTGATTTTCTCAGAAATGACGAACGATTTTGATTGAAATACTGCATAATAAAAATATCTACATTACAATATGTATATCTTGAACTTTCTGGGAATAGCATCCGAAAATCTCTTCATTCTAATACATTTTGCATAACTGGTAAACCGTAAGAAATAGGCAAAAACTTACTACACAAAAATGTAGATCTCGTTAAAACACATAATTTATGTCGTAAAATTATGTCGAATTTGTATAGAGTTACCCTTTTCCGAGATATTCCTTTTTATTGGTGTCAATTTTACACGACATAATTTTTCTCACCTTTCGCTGCATCTCTCTTTTGTTCACTGCTGACCATGCAAAGGGAACCAAATTTCAATTGGCTCACATAGTGACCGGATTTTTAAAAGGTTTAACTGTCCCTTTATTTTAGTGTATTATTTATTTCCCTTCTATTTAGAAGGAACTAATACAAATATTTTTGCTAATGAGTACCTCGATTATGGCGATGCAGATAAAGGAACAATCCTTCATAACAATAATTTGTTAAGAAAGTCATGTGATTGGAGCACACTAGATTTTTTGAATATGCACTACAATAATCAAAGCCTGGAATAAGTATTTGAGCCATTATATTTGTAAGGTTTGCTTTAAGTATTCTTAATATGTAACAATGAACTTATTTATGTGAATAGAAAAACTAGTTTCATTCACTCTCCTTTTAAATGGAAAAAAAAAAGAAAAAAGAATTATGATACTCTTTTAACTACTGTGGTTCTCAGCGTCCCATTTTATACTGGGCATAAAAGATCGCTTAATTTTGCCCACAGACCTCTTTAACAGCCTTGAGGTTCGTTTATATGCCGTAAATCTACGAAGCAGGACCAACGGCTTTGTTTCCGTTCCGAAGGAAACCATGCAAAGGACTTTTATGCCCGAAAATGTCCATCGACCTCCAAGTTTCACCTCGCGACTTCGGGTATATGGCAACTATTACACTACGGAGGGCCACTCTCTCCTTTTAATTGTGGTTACAATGTATCTATTCAGTTGGATGGCGCTAGTGTAGCTAGATTGTTTTTTAAACCTGCCTTAGAGGATGAGGAAAGCGCGTACATGCATCATGGCAGTGCTTACATTGTTTTGTCGCTTGACCTTGTGCTGCATAGAATTGGTGGTAGTGCTGGTGGTGGTGGTGGTTATGGTGGTGGTAGTAGTAGCAGTAGTAGTGGTGATGGTAGTGCTAATAGTAGTAGTGCTAGTTAAATTAAATTGAGTTTTATTTATGGATGTTCTATAGCTGCTGTGGTTTTCTCATCCCATTCTATATTGGGCTTGAATGACCTCTTAATTTTTCTCAGAACATCTTTATCAAGCTTGCGGTTCTATTACGCGCCGTAAATCTACGACACGGGACCAATGGCTTAACATCCCTTCCGAAGGAAACCATACTAATGATTTTTACGCCCAAAAAAAATCATGACCCTCCGCCGGGTTTGAATCAGCAATATTGGGAACTAGAGGATATCATATTATCCTTACACCACGTAGGACGACTGTAGTGGTAGTAGTAGTGGCAATAGTAGTAGTAGTGGTAGTGGCGTTTTTCGGAGGTGAAAAATCTTTCAAGGACATCTTTACAGGCGAATTGGATTTTCAATAACTAAAAAACCCTGTCTAAACTTGCCATTTTAGAACTTCTGGTAGCACTACTATTGTCTATTTTCTAAAGTATCTGTAAAATTCTTTCGTCTTTCTCTTTAACCTCTAATATTGATTTTGTTAGGGAGTTTACAATAGTCCATGTACCTGGGTTGTCCACTATGATATCTAGTAGATTATCTGCACTTATTTACAATCCTAATTTCCCTTGTGCCTCATTCCTCTGATGATTCTATTTTGTACAGTGAAAGAAGGTGTGTTCTACAGTGTACACTTCTGTACAGTAATTACATTTATCATCGTCAGTTTTTTCCATCCTCTTTGCATACCTATTATCTGAATCACCATGTTCTAACAACACCCGATTCTGGAAGTAGCGGTTCTTACATTTATTAATGTCAGGAATACTTTCCTTTGTCCACAATCCTACTAACGTGGTCCCTTCATCGCCTTTGCACATCTCCAGAATCCACATTCTTATATTCATCTTTTCTTGTTTATAATTTACGGTTCATGTGTAACCGTTCTTTCCTCCATTTGTAGATCGTTTGGGATAGAATCTGTGGCGCCTGCAAGACTCTAGTTGGAACAGTTCTGAACCTAGAATCTATTCTCAAAAGCATCTTTCTTTGAACTCTGTCCATCAGGTTCCTATAAACACCTTTCTGCAGCACAGCAGCATGTTACAGCATTGAATATGCTACACTTACTTAGTAGCCTCCTTTTCGTAGTTCGCGGAGCTGGGATATTCGGCATCAGCCTACCCAGTGCTGATGCTTTCTTCTCGGCGTTTCTGGACATTGTCCTGATATATTTACCAAAAGTACCACCATCACCTAGCATTATACCCAAATATCGTACTGCTTTAATGGGATTAACCATGGTACCTCACACGGTGAATAATCTTTCCTTACACCTTTCAAAATCACCAAATCGGGTTTTGTCCTGCCAGATCTAGTCAATTAACCTTCATTCATTCCTGAATATAACTCAAGGACTTGTTTGATTTAAGTATTAGGTCTTCATCTATTGCAATTACGACAAGCGCCAAATCATTGGAAAATACCATTTTAATCTAAACCCCAATACCTCAACTTATAAGCAGCAGCATGGCCCTACATGCTTCTTCCTGTTCCTGAAATCTTACACTTTGAGTAAAGTGGTAGATATTACACTTAGTTACTGCATAATAAAATAATGGGGAAAAAGAATGAATTAAACGAGGTAAAACTAGAAATGTTGCATTATATGTATTTATTAGTTCTGCCCCTTAAGAATAACAAAACCCTATCATAATATACCCTGTCTTCTCTTCAGTTTCCTATGTTAAAATTTTGATAAAATATAAATATATGCATTTAGTTATATTAAAACAACATAATAGAGAATTTGAAAATTAACAGATGAATGAGAAAAATTAAATGAAGTGCAACTCAAACATTTAGTTATAACTTAATAGCATAATAGAGAATTTAAAAAGCAACAGAAGAATGAGAAAGAATTAAAATGCAGTTCAACTCAAACTTAGCATTACATAATTTCAGGTGGCCCAAACTGCCCTGTATTTTAAGTGCGCAGATAACCCTTCGTGCGTTTAAAGGCTTGTATGACACAACTCAGGTTCAAACGTGCCAGTGAGGAACTGACTCTCTCGACGAACGCGACCCGCTCACTGTCTCCACTGATAAGCACGAAGGGTGAAACAAAGGCCCGTCACCCATAAGCCTGTTTTAACCCCAATAGCCCTATTGAGTTCTGGGCTATCTGCCCACGTCAAATAGTAGGGCCACCTAGTAACTACAGTACTCTGACGCTTAAGAATAATGGAACCCTTGCTCTAATGCATCGTGACCCCGCCTCTTCCACTCTCCGTGGCAATTTACATTATTTTCCGAATCTTAGATAAAAATGAACCCATTTTATGATACCTAGCGTCCAACACTACATCCTAATAGACCTTAATTTCCAGATTGGACTCTGACTTCACGATTCCTTTCCACTGCAGAGCGGAATGTCCTCATTAGTTAATTTGTTGCCTTTACTGGTACTTAATCTTAACTACGCTAAACAGCTACTTTGTGTACAGTCATCTAATTAGTCATCTCCCTCCCCCCAGCTCCGCGCTATTTGATGCTGTGACAATTTAACCACACACCGTGATTCCAAATTTTGTCTGTCAATATCAAGTCGTCTCTGAATTGTCTTCCCCCTACTGCCACTCCCATATTCCTCCCACATAGCCAAAAGTACCCCATTTCAATGTCTTCTACGCCCTTACGGAATTTTTTTATTGCCCAACGTGGATCTCACACCTACCTGCACAGCTAAAAACACCGCATTATCTCGTACTATGCGTAATCAATAGATTTCACTACCCTTAATTTTAAATGTGCGGTGTCGTGTCTACCAGGAGTTGGTCAGTTTACTAGTACTAGAGAAACGTAAATAGTGTTACGCACTTTTCTTCTCTTAGTGACACCGGCAGCATCAGCAGGCTCTTACAAATTTGACTCTGTCAGGTGTGGAGAAAACGACGATGCTTAAGGTAGTGTAACAGGAGGGTAGACATCAAAAGAAGAGCACTTCACTACTATTTCAGTGAAACGATAAGATGTATATTTTCAAATACCTAATGCTAAGGTAGTTCAACTTATCGGTGGTACCCTAGCAAAATACAAGCGCTCTCTCTCTCTACCCCCCTCTCTCTCTCTTACACACACACACACTTTGTTAAGACCACTAGCGTGGATTTGGGTAGCAAGACTTTCCAATCACGAGTAATGCTAGTGTGGTTTTCTACAGCTTTTATACTGTACATCTTTGAATTTCGTGCCCTCAAGCCATTGGGTAATTTGATGTTGGATCACATGAAAATGTCGTGTTATACCATTGTTACCTAAGCACGTGATGCATGAATACAATGAAACATACCCTAGTTCTGAATTATAAGGGGTTTCTTGGGAAAGTGCACATGTGTCCTTATTGCACGTAACATAAGGATAACATACCAAAGATTTGAAAGTAGCACAGCAACCCCTAGAACAAAGAACCACTTGCTCTTACTGCAGAAAAACAATATCAGTTCACCTTACAAGCTAAAACGTAGAAGTTTCTCTTCTAACATTTCACACACAAGATAAAGTTGAACTTATATACATAAATTATATTAAACTAAAATTTGAAACTTTTCCGGCGCTGGTTATTAATGATTTACATATAGAGAACAAGAATTACCTTCTCAAATGTATAATTCATTGCACCGTATCCCTCCCCACCTATAAAATTCGCCTCAGAAAATGCTCCAGGATTTGGTTAAATTTTTCAGTACTTCTCCTCCCATATTTCTGTCCCAAATGCTAAACGAGACCTAACAGCAGCTCTTTATTTAATTTCCAGTGTTCTCATTGGTATGTCATAATATGTTTCAATGACTCCATATTTTTGCTTTCTCTGCATCGTGCATAGTATATACATGGTAGAGAAAGTATTGTATTCCAACTATAGCTTCAATAACGAGATTTCACTGCAAATAATTTTAATAATTAAGGGTTTTAAAATATATTAAAGGAAATATAAAATTGTTAAAATTTGTCCTACATTTTAGGTCACCTGAATCCAAAGCAAGCATTCTTAGAAAACTGTCCGCGAACATATGTGTGAGTGTATGTGTGTGCCCGAGTTTCAATGAACACAATAAGTCAAAAACGAAGCCGGTTAAATACCAAACTTCATATTTAGGTTTAGTATCTTCCAAAGATGTAACACGATTTTGAGAAAAATGTCCCCATTTACATTATAGAATTTCCGAAAAGTTAGATATTCTAATAAATGGTTCTAACGATTTTGTTGAAAACACCATACATTATAGATATCTACATGAAAATAAAATGTATATATTGAATTTACTTGGTGTATCCTCGAATGACTTGCACATCTCGTAATGTGTAAGAGATGAACAAAAATGTAATAAACAAAAACGCAGATCTCGTTAGAACACACAATTTTTATCATATTCAGTTTTAGAGTTAACACTTTCTGATTCGTTGTTATTGGTTTCACCTTTTCTATTTATTTTATCTCTACAAGCCGTAGCCCTAATTTACAAAATCATATTAGGGAATTAGTTTAAAACTCAATAATATTTAGAATTCAATATATTTATTATTAAATATGTAAACAATTAGAAGATCTTTCGGAAGTAAGATAAATACATTGATTAAACTTATGAAAACAGTATTCTTTTATTTTGAAAATCTGGGTTATACGTGGTGTGAAAGACATTTGGCAGCAGTTAAGATGTTGTTCTACATTAAATATATTTATATTATACATTGAACAATTAAAAAGTAAATGGATGATAGTTTCATAAAAATTAGACAAAACCATTATACTTCATATGCATTAATTATTTTGAAAGGCTCAAAGTATGATTTGAATTTTTAAAGTCATAAATTGTGTTAATTGGAAAGAAATTCATAGCGTTTAGCTCTTCAGTTTTTATAAAAAACACTGGTTTGGACTTTAAAGCTCTTTTATTCTACTCATAGCCATGCAAAGAAAACCGCACTTCATCTGTGTAAGAATCACCATCTTTTTAAATATTTGCTTTAAACTAGTGTACCCTGATTTCCCTTCTACATACAAGGAAGCAAGTAATATGACGATTTGTACTAATTGTGACCTCGATTAGATTGAAAAAGATAAAAATAATCTATTTTAAGAACAGATAGAGAAAGTAAAATGAACAAAACAATAAGATATTTCAGTTGATGATTGGCTCAATTTTCCATCACGCTTTCAATTATGCTTCTAGTAATGTATCATTGCCTCCTTTATAAACATACTCCGTGGAATAATGTTTACCATACTAGCCTCTTGAACCCAAGTTCGTGGGTTCAAACTCGGTGGAGGGCGATGGATTTTTTCGGGCGGAAAATCGTTAGCATGGCTTCCTTCGGAAGAGAAGTAACGCCATTGCTCCCATATCGTAGATTTAAGTTAATTTTCTGTAGCTCCTAAGTGGAGCATAGGGCATTGCTACAATATTTCCTTGGTCGAATATGAATTTCTAGTTATCGAGTTCGGCTCGCCGCCCACAGGTGACAGGAAATCATTACTTGCTGTCGCGAAATGGTGGACATTTGTCTAGAATAATAATTGGCATGCATCAAATGTCTGCAGTTGCTCAAAAAGCAAATTTAACTTTCAATCTAAATCCCTGCAGATGGTATAGCAAAAGAAAAGCCCGAGTGCAAACAAACGAATACGTATACCTTGTAATTGAAATTCAAAGCGAGCAAACCAACTTAAATACTTCAATAGTTGGTGCTATTAGAGTATGGGTAGCAGCTTAATGCTTTTTTAAAAACTCCAACTGCGCACTATATGCCCTTCTTGCACGCAAATATACTTAAGGTCTGCATGCATTTAGATTAAAAGTTAAATTTGCTTTTTGAGCAACTGCAGACATTTGATGTATACCAATTATTGTATCTTGAAAATCTTGTAGATGATCTAGTTCATCTTCTCTTAAATCTCGCCCAGAATGAATAATATATATAGTTCCAATAATGGCTCCCATCATTGTTGTTGATCTAAAGTCTAAATGTAGCTTCCATCCAAGTAGTGTATCGGAATCAGGCACTGTCCAAAGCTTTATGCAGTGGTATCGATCAGTTTGCAAATTATTTTCGATTGCATGTGTCATTGTATCAAGGTATAGAATCGTTTTAAATACAAATAAACATTCTTAGGGACTTTATTTCCCTTTCGAAGGGAGCCATTCTAAGGATTTTTGCGTTAGAAAATATCCATTACCCTCCACAAGGTTTGAACCAGTAATCTTGGGTTTTAGAGGCTAGCAGTGTAACCATGTAAGGTGGCGTATCGTACGTAACAGAACCTCAACTATCTTTCATGCCCCAAAAAATAGAATGGGATGCTGAGAAGTTAAAGAATGCTCATAAACAGAAAACAAAAACAAAACAAAACAAAAATAAAAAAAAACAAACAAAAACTATATTTGCTTTATAAACAGTGGCTCTTCCTTAGTGTCACAAGAGTTACCAAAGAAAGAAATCTATAATATCATACTGGTTCTTTAGGTAATGTTAATTATACTTTTTAATTTCCCTAAATCGAAGAAAATTGGAGATAATCTTCACACATGAGGATAACAAACATTTTAGTGAATGGAAATAGCAGTTAGCAGACCTTGACTCACAAAGAGCGAGATGAATATGGCGGCCGCTTGGGATATGCCATGAGGATCGGCAAACAACCCAAACTTAAAACAAAAAATGTACACGTACGGTAACAATTTGGGCAGAGCCCGCAAGTGCTCTATTATTCATAGCTCATTTTCCCCGAAGAGGAAGCGAGTTTACACGTTAAATCATATTTCACTGTTACTTCTTAGGGGATGTGTTAGGCATTTGCTATTGTGGAGCCATCTTCAGCATCATTAATCACGTTGAAAAGTTTACTGTGAACTCCCGGACATGCAGAGAAAAAATATGAAGTGCCCAAGTTACTTTCTCAATAGTCTCGGAAAGGCTAGAGCTTTGAGTACACTTTCGGGGTTTATTATAAGGTCGGCTTAGGGGATTGTGCTAAAAGTCCTTCTGACGAAGATAATTTAGCCCCTTTCTGCGTCAAGTAACGATGTCTCTTGAGATTAGCGTATATCCTCTATTTCTTTGTTTCCCGAGCTATAATAAAACGCCCTTTTACTTTCTCTTCTTAGTACATAGTACACAAATAAACAAGGCATTACAAAAATTCGATGCCGGAATTTCAATAGAAATAAATGTTTTCGGGTCCCCTGTATCCTAAAAAAAACAACAAACAAACAAAAACAACAGATGCTTTCCATTCATCAGACTTTCTATAGCTATTCTGCAAAATATTATTGCTACACAGGTTTACTTTATCTTTACTTCGTGATAGCAGAAACAGTCTCATTACTTAGTTCGTTACAAGTAGGAGACAAATAAGGGATTACAGAGGCTAAAGTTTAAAAGCTGCGATTTTAATTGACATTCGGTTATCTTTTATGGCCCGGCGTAGAACAAAGGACATATGACACGGGATATGGGCTTCCCGTTTGAGATAAGTTTAGGTATTTTAAAAGTAAAAACAATTAAAAAGACTATCTATGAAATGGTGAACTCATAATTTGTATTTTAACAAGATCTACAATTTTTGTGGAGTATGATTTTAACCATGTCTTACGGTTTACCATACGGTCCTCATAATGAAGAGGTCTTCAAGGCTATTAGCAGAACTTTCGAGATATATGTTGTTTTTTTTGACATGTAAATATTTAATATATGGAATTTTAGTCAAAACATTAGGGCCAATTTTGAGAATATCCAAATTTTTCAAAAAGTTCCATGTAATGGGCAGTTTGGGTAAGGGAATTATCTTCATGCTACTTTCTTGAAAGACGCTGAACTTAAACACGAAGTTTGATATTTAACAGACTTTTAGTTTTTGAGTATGTTGTTCACAGGCAAACACATATAGAAATTTTTCTAAAATGCTTTTTTTGGACTCATAGGACGCCAAAACATGTATTTCCATTGAAATATGACTTCTACTTTTTAAGTGGAATCCATTACCTTCTCTACCTGCTATGCAAACATAGTACATATAGAGAAAGTAAAATACATATATTATCATTCGTTATGTTGGAGTTGCCCTTCTCTGTCTGCATATTTCTGGCAATTTTTATTCAAACTCGAGAGTTCAGTATTTCAAATTGGGTGAATTTATCTCCCCATATTTTCTGATAGCTTTTAAAATACATAGTGTTTGTCGCATACATCTTATTTTTCAGGTTCCCACGTAGATAAAAATCACATACGGTTAAATCGGGGGATCGTGAGGGGCACAATTCTTATTGAATACAGGAATAGCATTTTGAAGACCGATAGAGGGACCAATGCCGATACCTTGCATTCCTACCGAGCAGAAACAGATGTAAACAAGTTATTACCTATACGTATCTGAGCCGTGTCGCCGTGTCGCGACGTTTTTTACGTTATAAGAACTCTTTACAGGACAATCGGAGAAGATTTACATTTGTATTTTTTATGCAATTGCAATCTACGTACCTTGAGGGTAAATTCTGCTGATAATGATGCCGATGACTCGTTACACATCACATGAATTACGTAAATATTCAAATTGTGAGTTTCCGTAAATCAGTAATATTTATGTTTATCGAACAACCACCTCAAACACTATTTTCCTTCCTTAGTAGCACTACTTATTTGTATATCGTAAGTGCATCAGAATTATATACCATGCTGCGGTAACTTTGTATTCGTTCTGCTATTGGACTCCAAGATGCTATCCCACTAATATATCTATCTTCAAAATTACCCTTAACTAAATCTAACGACTCATTAGCTATATGTGCCGTAGAAAAGCCTTATTGGTAAAATACAGACTGACATTAAACATAAGTCAGCTATTCAAAAATAGCTTGCTTTTCTGCATTTATTATCTATTAAAGAATACATTTTATTCTGTATAAATGTATTGTACACCTGTTTTAGCGTCATGCAAGGGAACCTCGTGGATCTCGTGGAACTGGATCTCTATGTACTTCAGTATTTGTTGTTTTGCGACGAACCGTTCCAATGAACCCATGATCATCAGAGAAGTATATTAAGGTTTTGCAAAATCTAATAGTAGAATTTACCCGACTGTGATGACCCACATACATGCGAAAAGTTAACAAATACAGAGCATTAATTGACAAATTTACTAAATTTCGCATATTAAGCTCTACAGCGTGAACAAACATTAATTGGGAAGGTGCAGAGAGAGAGAGAGAGAGAGAGAGAGAGAGAGAGACAGAGAGAGAGATATGTCCTTATAGTCGTAATTATAACTGTAAATATAAGATTGATTTGTTAGAGTTTAACGCCCGCTTTAACTACTAATGGCACCGCAGGCGGTGACACTGATGATACATGAATGATGACGGAGCACCGGTGGAAGGAGATGGCGGGGGAAACCAGAGTACCCGGAGAAAACCCGCCCCAGCGCCGTTTTGTCCACCAGAAATCTCACATGCGGTCAGTTAGTCGTTGACGTCCGCTTTTACTACATACGGCAGCACAGGCGATGACACTAAAGATACATGAAGTGAAGATTGAGCAACGGTGGAAAACGATGGCGAAGGAAACCGGAGAAAACCCGCCCCCTGTGTCGCTTTCCCACCACAAATCCCACCTGCGGTCCCTGGGATCGAACCCAGGCCACCTTGGTGGTGTGACCACTCGGCCACGACGTGGCCTGTAAATATGAGAACGTGAGGTAGGCGGGGATATTGCAATATTTTTTACTTGGCTCCAAGCTATAGTGGCCGGCGTGCGAGTCAACCTTCGATGGCCACGGTATAAAGGAAAAACAATGTATACTAATGGTACCAAACGTTTGCTTCATTAAATACACTAGGTAGAATGTCTTGCTGTATAATGCGGAAGTGCACATTATGCCCAAGAATCCTAGCACGGAGGTTTGAACGCTTAGCATAAACTAATCTCATTACGCAAAGTTTATCCTCTGATTTACTAACAATGTATTATCATTACCACTATAGAGGTGCTCAACATTGGCATGTGGCCAATCCCCACACTGCCTGCATTAGACCGCACTTGGTGGAGGCAGTTAATTTCCGAAACAGCAGCAATATTGCGGACCAGGAAATCTCCAAGAATTGTACGCACTTCATATTGTGATGTTAACCACAACCTTCACCTGTTTGTTGCCCTTTAGCGTTAACGTCATTAGAAACAAGATATATGAGCACATTAGAAGGATAAAATAGGTTATTCGGAATATTCACTTCCCAGAATAAGGTTACTATCATTTTTCTTTTATGAGAATATATTGAAAGAAGAGAAAAGAATTTCGTTAGTGTTAGAATTCTTTGGAGATATATTGTTTTTCTTTGATACTCATTAATTTCTGTTGTTAACGTTTACGAAAAGTCGGTTAAATATCATTCTTGGTAAAAGTTTACATCTTCTAAGATTCGGCGGGAAGATTTTCAGAAAATTCTTCAGCGCAAAATACTGTCATTTTTAATTTTTCAAAAAATTATGTGTATTGAGCCAAAATAAATCATTTATCATAAGACCCATAAGAAATAAAATGAAATTTACATTTTACGTGCATGATGGGTATAAAATAAATACATATACCATATATATACCATATATACGGTATTAAATAAATATATATATATATATATTATATATATGGTATAAAATAAATAAATATATATGGTATAATATATATATATATATATATATATATACTTGAAAACCATAACAGATTGAGGGAAAGAGACAAAATGTTACTCCATAAAAATTTTTGTCTCTTTCCCTCAATCTGTTATGGTTTTCAAGTACGTGAAAACAAATTTAGGACATTTTGAATTAAGAGGGCATCACAGGTATTAGTACAAAATTTTATAGACATTTTAGCTACCATGCAGATATCTTAAACATGTACTATTTTGATCTAAATAATTAAGAGCCATGTTGATAAACTGAAAAGTAAAGCCATTTTTTCCATGTAAACGGCGGGGCGATTTGCTTGAAACTTTTCAAGTTATATCCTTGGAAGTTTCCGAACTAAATACCAAATTCTGTGTTTTTCCTTTATGGTGTTTTTGGGCTCTGCTGTTTATAGCCCCCCCCCACACATAAGAACCTGTTTCTAAAGAATTTTGCTCTTTCTAGTACGTTTGTAAAATGTAAAAAGTAGGTATAGATGGTATTGTATTTCATCTAAAAATTGATAACGAGATTTCACTGGAAATACATTATCTTGAGTTCTGTGGTTTTAAAATGTCCACATGTGTGTCTTTGGGCAGCATATCTCGAAAACGAACAGTCGGTTAAAAATCAAATTTGTTATATAAGTTTAGTATTCATATCTTCCAAGGATCGACACGAAGATTATAAAAAATCCCTTTTCCATAACTACTCTTCGCGTAGAAAAAAAATCGAACATTTTGGTTTACTCAAAAATGGCACTAGCGATTTTAATTAAAATGACATGTGTTTCAGATATTTTCATGAAACATGAAATTAATATCATGAATTTTATATAAATTTCCCCATAAGACCTCTTAATTCTGGATGACTTTTGTATAACTGTAAACCGTGCTGTACAAATACATACTATACAAAAAGTAGATCTCATTAAAACACACAGCTCATATCATATACATTTTTGTAGAGTTATCCGTTTCTGAGATATTCCTTGTTATTGGTTTCCATTTTAAACTACTTAAACTTTTCTCAAGTGGGAAGTCAAATTTCATTTCATCTCTTTTTTTTCTTCCGGGAATGCAAAGAAGAACTGCAGTTCAGTTGTTTCACATAGGGCAGCTTTTAAAATATTTGATTATCACTTTAGCATAGTGCATTCCCTTTTTTACCTTCTGCTTACAAGGAAGCAAGTAATAAGAACATGTTTTGTAATGTTTATCTCATTTAGCGTGGGGTTTACATAAGAATAATATTTCGTAATGCAAGTTTGTGGATTGGCTAGAGAAAGTCATGTGGATAGAACCTATATACTTTTAAAAGAAGGTCCGTGTGTGCGGGTATGTGTGTGTCTGTGAACACTATAACTCAAAAAAGGAAAGACGGATAAATATCGATCTCGATATTTAAGTTCAGCATCCTCCAAAGATGCGAAACAAAGAATTTCAAGATAATCGTCTATCTCAAATTATCCTAAAATTGGTTTTCTCAAAAATCTCTCTAACGATTTTTATGAACATACCGTATATTAAAGATACTTTACGATATATTAAATGTATATGTTGAATATTCTGGGATTCTCTGAGTAATCTTGTATAACTGGCAAACCGTAAGAGATAGAGAATAGGCCACTATACAAAAAATATAGAAATCGTTTATTCAAGGATCTCAAAACATGTATTTACTGTAAAAGATTCTTATCAAGTCTGAATGGGATATCACAAAAGCGTTATGAATATTTATTGTGTCATTTCGTCCAGCTTTTTCCATACATGATTTGTAATCCATCGAGAATGCTTAATTTCTTTAGTAACTTGGTATTGAAGTTGATGTCTTTTAAGGATGCGACACGAAGTTTCCAAGAAAATCCACCCACTCCCAACTACCCTTTACATGAAACTTTTTATTTTTTTCAAAAATCAAAAGTTGATTTTGATTAAAATATCGTATATTAAAGATACTTACCTGACAAATAAAATGTATATCCTGAATTTTCTGGGAATAGCCCCTAAAGACTACTTTATTCTGGATGAATTTTACGGAATTTTGCATAACTGCTAAACCGTAAGAGATAGACAAAAACTTACCTCTCAATAAATGTAGAGCACTTTAAAATACACATTCCATGTGATATTCATTGTTTTTCATGATTTTTTTTTTAGATATTCCTTGTTTGGTTTCAGATTTAAAAAAACTTTACTTTTCTCGCTCAGGAATTTGTTAACTCCTGTCCATACAAACAAAGGAACTTCAGTCACATAGCAACCAGTTTTTGACCATTATTTTAACCTATGATACCCCCTTATTTTGCTTCTGCTTACAAGGAAGCAAGTAATAAGACTATTTCTGCTAATTTTTGTCTCGTTTAACATGAAGTAAATAACAGCATAAGCGTTTTAGCAATATTTTGTAGCAGAGATGTAGAGAAAGTCATGTGAATGAAATACATCAGATTTTTTTTTCTTTCTTCTCTATATTCGTTTGACGTTGTTATAGGTACTTGGTCCTATGACGATGATTCTGTTAGGAGATACCTCGGGGCTTAGTGTAAGACGAGTAGTTTGATTATTTTAAAGGAATAGTATAGCGATAGGATAGTTTGCACAGAAATGAATACATTTTAATGCAAAAAAAAATATTTTGCAGATCTTGCAAGGTCCTTCTCGTTCTCATTTCTGTACATGCTTTTGCCACGGGTTCACAGAAGTCTTACTCTCTACTTCTATTCGAGACGGGCAATTGGCAACTTTGACATGTGTCTGCAGAGACCTTCTGCCAGAAATGTGCCTCTACATCTGGCGGGTAAATGGCATAAGAGTGCCGAATAATATATCTGCCTTCATTATCTATGAATAGATGGGAGGGCATTTGCTATTACTATCGATTCTCATTTTTACTTTCTCTAGCCCGTATGTACAAGGTGCATAGTGGATAGATAAGGTATTGTATTCCACCCGAAAATACGATATAGAGATTACATAGGAAATATATGTTTTGAGATCTCCTGAGTTTGAAAGAGGCAAAGAGTGTGTGTCTGCGGAGAGCATAGCTCAAAAACGAAAAGTCGGTTAAATACCAAACATGGTATTTAAGTTCTGAATCTTCGAAGGATGCGACACGCAGATTTTCAACACCCCCCGAAAATACATTTTTACAAGCTACATTTTCGAAAATTTTGATTTTCTCAAAAACGACTAACGATTTTGATTAAAATGCCGTAAGCTAAAGACATTTATATCACAAATAAAATGTATATATTTAAAATTTTCTGGGTATAGCCTCTGAAGATCTTTTTATGCTGATCGAATTTTGCAGAATTATGCATTAATGGTTAATCAGTAAGAGATAGACGAAAAATTACTAGCCAAAAATGTAGCTCTCGTTAAAACACACACTATACGTCATATAAGTTTTTCCTGTAGAGTTGACCGTATTTAAGGTATTCATTGTTATTGGATTCAATTTTAAACTAATTAAATTTTCTCAAAACTGACCATAAATCGATCCGAACTTCAATTATAGTACATAGGACCAGTTTTTGAAGGACTTGACTTTCGTTTTACCCTAATGTATTCCTAAACTCTGAAGCCCTCGACTTAATGTACTTACGGCATTGTAAGTCGCCATTGGGGTATTTCATCTCAAAAATAGTTGATAAACATGCGAGTGGCTTACTGATAAACATGCGAGCTGTGTTGAAGAATTTAATATTGTGCCAGCATGTTGCCATGGTAGCTCAGTGGTAGAGCAACCGACTAGAGACCGGCAGATTCGTGGTTTAAATCCCGACTATGAATTTTTCAGTTTAACTCTACTTTCTTTAAAAATATTATTTAAATAACCATGTAAGCTAAAAGGTTGATAAATGGCAAAAATATTACTTTTATTCTGTACAATAACTGCCATAAATTTCAATAAGGTACGCTTCATACTGTGGATTTTTCAAATTCACTTATGTATCACTTTAAGCGAATTGTATAGGCAGTAGCTCGTAGTAAAATGATGGCTGAAATAAATAATACACATATAATAATTTTATACTTTACGTGATCACGAGCAGGCACACATACAAAGAACAGCTGAGATAAAATTTGCGACTTGGTGTGTAGCACCATTTTTTCTAAAGTAGTATCATTTTTAGAGCTTGGTAGCATAAACCTGCTAGATGGAGTGGGCAACCTAGTTTGAGACTTCAATGGAATAAGAATATCCATAAGTGTTTTACGTTAATCAAGATAGCTCAATTAATCACGCTAGGTGATGTGCAAAAGTCAATATATCTTTTGATGTGATGTCTATCCACCATTAATCCGAACCATAAAGATGGTAACGTGTATGAATTTTGCGTTCTCTCACTCGTTACTTAATAAAATGCCACGCTGTAATTTTAGATATATGCGTTTATTCCCTGATGAAATATCCCGTAACCATATTTACATTTCGTAGTTTCAATTTAAATCCCGATATCTATAAAACACAAGCTACATTCCGAAAGTAAATTGGTGGTTTCATATTAAATATCTGAGGAATGTGCCGATAACAGGAAAACTACGCAGGCATTATTAAAACTTTTGGGGGGTTTAGTGAATAGATCGAAGCTTTTGCTTCCAGGTTTTTCAATCGCGTTTCAAGTTAGAGCGTTCCTTATTTGGACGCTTAAACATATATGTCTTCAAAAGCAAAACGCGTTATATAATAGGATTTTTTAAATAAGTTTGTTTCACGTGGTTCCAAATTGAATATTCTTTGCCATCAATTATAAACTAGCTTCAAATTAGTCTCGCCTCTTGAATATGAAATACCTTTTTCCGGAAGCTACAGGAAGCTAATTTACTAAGGAATTTACAGATATATTCTATTTGTCTTTACTGAATGTGCAAAACATTACAGTAACTGGCAGTACTCCCGAACGTGAAGTATTGAGACAGATTCACAACGCACGAATTTGTCGGATATTTTCATTTTGGGAAGCGCTGCACTTGAATGGTCGTCCTCTATTGACATTCTGACATTCTTTAAAACTGGTTGCGACTCGAAATATGTTTTGCGTTCCATTGCTACGTTATCATAAATATGTAATTGATTTATTGAGTTTTTTATGTGACGTCGTGGCCGAGTGGTTGGAACTCGGCCTCTCTCCTAGATGGAGAGCGTTCGACCTCAGGGGACTGCATTTAGGATGGACAAAGCGGCTCCTGGATGGATTATCTTCTGATCCTCCGGGTTTCTCCGGCATTGATCCACCAATTGCTCCATAATCATCTTTCCTGTCATTCACTTCATCGAAATTTCATATCACCCATTTCTTCACTTTTATACGAGGCATTGGGCTATTAACCAATCGTGATTCTCTCTTATCCAGAACCTCTGCTCAACAGACGCTGGCTTATAAGTCTGGGATGTATAAATCCTACATACGAGGAGGGTGGTGAAAAGAAAGGTAGAAAGAGGAAAGTAAGAAACATTTACTGAGTTTCATGCAGTATTTAATTTTCGTTCGCTGCTCACGCCTCAATGCCATTATAAATACTTGAGACTGCAATTAAATACCTACAAGAAAACAGGAAATCTAATTGAAGATACCGCTATATAGGTATATTTATATGCCATATCTCACTCTAAACGAATTTAGTTTGTGCCATCAACCATTTGCAAGATGTTCGTTACTATTGTTTTAAATTTCCCAATAATTTTTAATTATTGAATGGCTAAGACACTATTTAGTGCTCCTGATGTGATGCAAAGAGTGTGCAGATTCAAAGTCAAAATATTACGAGGCACGGGTTACATGAAAACTTGTGGGAGCTCGGCGACAGGCAGTTGGAAAGATAAAGAGAGATAAGTGGACGTGGCAGCGTTCTTTCCCTGCGTAAACATCAGAAACGCTACTGGCAGATATGCAGAATATTCTGGAAGTTTCTCTTCTCCACGTTTCCAGAACACTCTAGAATATTTTATGAATATTTTCAGCTGATATAGAACCCAAAGTGATCGCAGCAGAGCGAGTTAGTGAGTTGGTGCATGTGTTTCTAAGTGACAAAAGAGTTTGTGACGACAGTGCGACGTATTGTCGTCACCGCAAGACCAGCGATTCACCAGCGAATGAATCAAGCAAAGAGACGTTGTATTTTGTTATGCGACTACATTGTGCAGACAGGAAATGATAGAAAGATTGACCAACGTCGCTTTAGTGAAATACTATTGTGAACAAAGTGAAGTAACAGTGAAAGTCCATTAGTGTAGTCACAGACAGACCTGAACAAATTCAGAATACAGCGATTGCGCTTTAAGGGCTCCTTTATGCTTTTTGAACCTACAAGGTTTATGTCTATTAACATGCATTAGATTTTCTAAAACAAGTTTTCAGAAAATCTATAACAATATATAAAAGGAAATAGAAAAAGTTATGCTTTAACACGTCAGATTTATATCTTTCCTGTCTTGGTTTATTGATATTCAGAATCGATAATCCAAATAACTTATTTTTAAAAAAATGTCCGTATGTGTCTCTGTTTGTGTGTCTGCAGGTTTGTAAACAGTATAACTCAAAAACGAAAAGTCCGTTAAATGCCGAAGTAGGTATTTAAGTTTAGCATCCTTCAAGAATGCTACACGGGCTGCGCCGTGGTCGACTGGTTAGACCACTCCCTCTCACTTAGGCAGTACCATTTGTTTAAAATATTTTTGTTACAAATAAAACGCATATTTTGAATTTTCCGGGAAAAGACTCTTCATTCTGAATGACATTTGTGTAACATGTAATCCGTAAGAAATAGACAAAGGTTTACTACACAACAAATGTAGATCTCGTTAAAACTGCAGTTTGTGTCATATACGTTTCCTTTGTAGAGGTTACTGTTTCGGTTATTGGTTTCAATTTTAAAAGTTTTCTCAAAAGGGAATTTGTTATTACTTTTTCTTTTCATTTTCTCCTGTCCATGCAAACAGAACCAAAGTACAATCATATAGGAACCAGCTTTTAAAAGATTTGGCTATTGGTTTAACCTGGTGTATTCCCTTATTTTATCTTGACAATCATGAAGTAGAAGAATAAGGTTTTGAACAATGGTTTATTATAGAATAGGTAGAGAAAGTAATGAGAATTGAACACATTAGGTTTTTAATGATACATTCATACCGTTACAAAAATAGCTGTTGTGTTTAATGGTTCGGGAAAAATTTATATAAATTATGATAATTTTACAATATAACAAAAGAACTTTTCTCCTTTAAATACATTCTATCGTCTGTCGTATTATAGTTTTGGTTCTCTAGAGATGCATAGATGTACCTCCTAACTACTATCAGCTCATAGGTTTTGATTACACCTTCAGGAAAATCTTCCCGAAGCCTGATTTGTGCAGATATCTGAACTGTTATGGAACTTTGTGAACCTTGATGAGCTGCATCAGACAACCTTGCTTCTGAGACGCAACAGCAGCAGTTTTCCCTGAAGATTAATCCAGCAAGTTTTCCTAACACACAAACGAGAAACCATACAACACACGGCTATTTCTACTGTGTATCCTTCACAGCAAATTAAAGCGCAAACATTGCATCCCAGTAAGCGAACTACTAAACGAAAACTTAGATATACAAATTGTAGAGTTTATTCGTAATTCCTTTGAAACCTTCTACAACTCAAATTTATTGTCTGGAAGTTGGGAATTATTTTCCACTATTGTTTACATAATTTTTCTAGCCGTTCTCCAAACAGCATTTTATTCAAAAGATTAATCTATTATGCACATCATGCTAATCAAGATAAATATAAGCAGAACAAGTCTTATTAATTGCTTCCTTAAGTAGAAGGGAAATAAGAGAATGCTCAGGCTGAGGCGATAGCCAAGTTCTTTAAAAGTCTGACCCTATGTGAAACAATTGAAATGTCATTCTATTTGTTTGCTACGAGTGAACAAATGAGAAAGGAGAAGAAAGATGTCCTACCCTTTGAGAAGGGATTAATTAAGTGGCTTAAAACTGAAACCAATGATCTGGAATATCTCGAAGACGGAACTCTACCAAAAAATGTGTATATAGCATAAATTGTGTGTTTTAAAGTGATGTACATTTTTGTGTAGTAAGTTTCTGTCTATCTCTTATGGTTTTCCAGGTACACGAAATTCATTCAGAATGAAGAGCTATTCAGTGGCTATTCTCAGAAAATTCAAAACATGCCATAAAAATATTTTAACCATAAGGTATTTTAATCAAAAGCATTAGAGCCATTTTGAGAAAATAAATATTTCCGGGAAATGTTCCATGTAAGGGTAGTTGGGGTTAGGGGAATTTTCTTGAAAATCTTCGTGTCGTATCCTTAGAAGATCCTTAACTTAAATACCAAGTTTGGGATTTAACGGACTTTTCGTTTTTACGATATGCTGCTCCGCCACTCACATACGCGGACACGCTCCTAAAAATGCTTTTTTGGAATCACTTGGCCTCAAAACATTTATTTCCGGCGAAATCTCCGTATCGAATTTTTGGGTGCAATACAATACCTTCTCTATACACTATGTGCAGAGAAAGTAAAATTCATAGCTTTATGCTGATTTATCTGGCGTTATACTTTCTGTACTAAGTAGGGGAAGTGTTGTTACCACCAAATATTGAATGTCGAGACTCATCGGAACTATGTATATCTTTTAAATCGCTTTTAGCAGAAATACTCCTATGTGACTGTGTGTGTGTCTGCGAACAGTATTACTCAAATACAAAAAAATCCGTTAAATAGCAAATAGCTATACCTTCATATTTAGGTTGAGTATCTTCCAAGGATTCGAAACAAGATTTTTCAAGAAACTCAATCAAAATTTTAGAATAATGTTTCATGTAATAGGAAATTTGGTGTGGATTTTCCTGAACATCTTCGTGGTCAATATCTTTCAAGGATACTGAACATAAATTTTAAGTTTGGTTTTGGACCAACTTTGCATTTTTGAGACATACTATTCACACACACCATTTTTAAATTGCCTTTTGGATTCCGAGTATCGCAAACGTTTATTTCCTGTGTAATCTCTGTAGTAAATTTTTGGGTAGAATACAATAGTTCAAATTACTAATGTAGAGAAAGCAAAATATATACAATTTTCATCCTCACACAGAATGGGCAGATCCCACTGGCAGAATTGTCAGTCATTCATTATCTATTTCCTCCAGCCTCTATAGTCATTCTTGAACTTTTAGCTTCAAGACTATGGTAGGATGTAGTGGCATAATGTTGAAAACATTAATATGATACATATTGAAATTACGATATATTCTGATACATTAATGATTTCATCAACAAAAACCACGGGTCCGATGCGCATCAAATGTTCAATTCAAGCGAGTCTGAATGGTGTTAGGTGACTTCGTCTCCAAATTTGGCAACTTTGCTGACTAATTATAACCAACTTTTACCCACGGCTTCGCCTGCACCCACATTGGTTGATATTGGAGTAGCAATTTGTGGTATTTCAAACCACATCGTGAACTCCAACATCTTCAGGTTATAAGTGAGTTTTCAAGTGCTCTTCCTAGCTCAAAATTATTTTAATACCTGAGATAAGATATGTGGGTGATCATTTTATTACTTTAGGAATATATTTAGACGAAATAGCCAATAACAGAAATAGCAATCAATATAATCCACTATATCATGAACCAATGTAAATCATCATTCTTTGAAACAGTCTACATTTTCCTAAATTTCCTCCTTCGGGTTAGAATCCTTTACTATGATACCAGATTATCCCTAATCCGCGGAGTATGATAGGTTTCAAAATGCCGTCACATTCGGAGAATTGAGTCATATTGCTGACAACTGACAATTTATTAATCGCCGTTTTAGAGATATTCCTTGTCATTGGTTGCAATTTTAAAACACAAACTTGCCTCATACGCCACGCAGAGAAACAAATTACAATCACATAACAACCACATTTTAAAACATTTTACTGTTGGTGTATTCCCTTATTTTCCTCCTACTTACAAGAAGAAAATAATTAGACCGTTTCTGCTAATGTTTATGTCATTTAGCATGAAGTAGATAGAAGAATAAGCTTATTAACAATCATTTGTTTCAGAAATGTTTATAGAAAGTTCCGTGTCTGTGATGGGTGAAAGTGTGGACACCATAGCTCTCAAAAACGAAAAGTCCGTTAAAAACCAAACATGGTATTTATGTTAAGTATCTTACTAGCATGCGACACGAAGATTTAAAGATAGCCAAACCTCTCCAAACTACCGTACATAGAGGCTGACCGTTTTGGAGATACTCCTTGTTAAAGATTTCAATTTTTAACTACTTAAACCTTTCTCAAACCGGAAGTAACGTTTCATTTCATCTCTCTTGTTTTACTGCAGGCCATGCAAAGCGAACGGAACTTCAATTTTTCATATGTGATCAGCGTTTAAAAGATTTCACTATCGATTTAGCCTAGTTTATTCCCTTATGCCCCTTCTGCTTACAAGGAAGCAAGTAATAAGACAATATCTGCTAATGTTTACCTTCATTAGCACATCATAGATGAAAGAATAATCTTTTGTAAGGAAAGTGCTATGTGTAACATCTGGAGAAAGTCATATGAATGGGACACATCATATTTTTATTTTTAGTAACTGTTACATTAAATTGACTAATATTATTGTATTTATTTCAGCTTTGTAATTTGAAACATACGCCACATATATATGTAGTTTTGAGAGTAATAAGAAGGGATAGCATTTTGGGGACTGATAGTTATAAACCTAACGAGTAGAGACCGACCTACATTGGCAACTGCACGCGCCGCATGTAAACAACCTGTGTGATTAACAACCTGTTAATTACATATCTTGTGAGTGGAGCCGAGTGGGTCCAAGTTTTTCACAATAAAAACCTATTTAACGTGTCAATTAGAAACGGTTCACGTTTGAGATGTTACGAATATATTTATTTGTGCATTGTAATCTATGTATCTTGAGAGAAAATGAAACAAACAATGATACTCATGACTTGTTGCACAACAGGAGCTGAATGTATATAAATATTAAATTTGTTTTTTCCGTCAATCTGTGGTATTTATGAGTACCACCCATCCAACCTCAGTCGCCTTCCACTGCTAATGAAAATATCACAGTCTGCTACTGCTCCATTTTCCTTCTATTAATACTATTATGTACACACTGCATTGTCAACACATCCCAACTATAACCATGCTGCGCTAACTTCGATTCTGTCCCACTAACGGTCTCTAGTAACAACTAACAATTTAGAAATTACATTGACAAATATGTATGTACATATTTTGAGAATATAAATCTTAACATTAAATTACGAACCTTTGTATATGTATACATATGTCTATATACGGATGTAAGCATCATGTAGTGATATAATCTGTAAAAACCAAGTGATGTAATTTTTGATATTTAATACATGACTTAAGTTTTAATGCCTTGAATGTTTAAGATGTTTATTATTGTCTAATTCGAGAACTTTGAATATTGTATACTTGGTGTATTTTGTATGTTTTGACATGTTCTATGTTCAGGTCTACTTAGCTTTTATAAACCTACAGAATGAAATCTAATCTAATCTAATACTACATAAATGGATGCAAGTTTTAAGTACACAATAAACATAAGCCCACTGGATAAGCTCCCAATAATCTAACATTATGTTTTCATTTTTAAAATGAGAAAACCTAGAAATATATAAATATTATTAACTATTATTAATATTCGCAATATTCTTAAAATAAAGTTTAATATGGTATTAAAATTGTCAAAACATATTCATACGTAGGCTGAACCTTGATGGTCTGCCTTAAATAAAGGCTTTCTTTGTTGGCTTTCTTTCAAAGCTGGAAGAATCCCGGTATTTGCTGATCAACATAAATTAACGAATTCTAGAAGGATGGGAACATTTTCAGTTTAATATTAAAATATACATATAATATATAATATATATGAGCAAATTGATAGTCTAAAGCATTAAAATAAGGCTGCACGTTACACTATTGAAATACGAATTTGAATTCAAAGACAGGTTTGCTTTCATCCTCACCATAGTTGATAGCTTTGAAGTTTTAGGAGGCGAATGATAAACAAAAACATAACTACACAAATAATGTACATCTGGTTAAAATACACAATTTATGCCATACATTTTTGTTGAGATAAACATTTCCGAGATATTCCTTCTTATTGGTTTCAATTGTAAAATACTTGAGTTTTCTCAAAGAGGAATTAATCATTCCTGCTTCTTTTGTTTTGCGCTTGCTCATGCAAAGCGAACCAAATTTGAATTTCATAGCAACAGCTTTTAAAATATTTGACTGTCTCTTTAACCAAGTGTATTCCCTTATTTACTTCTACTTATTAGGAACTTAGTAGTGCGACGATTTCTTTTAATGTTTATCTAGATCAGAAGAATACGCTTTGTGAGAATACATTTTTACGGAATAGGTAGAAGAAAGTCATGTAAATGGAACATATCTGATTTTTTAGTATGTCATCACGATATTCACAGTCAAATCACAACTAACTGGTCTCTGTAAATATTAATTAAAATGAAAATGAAAAACATACACGTTATCCAACATTTCTGCAACATGCCAGCCCAGTGATGCCCGCGAGTGCTTCATGAAATTTTGAGCAGATAAATATACTTGAAAACAGAGAAGGTTTCTTTACCCTTCATTTTGTTTTGTTTGTTATAAGCGAGTTCTTTTATATAGAGCCAGTTTTACATATAAACATGTATGTATGCTGAATGAATCACCTATAATTACCACAGCGAATATTTGTGAAATGAGGGTTGCTATATAGGTGCTGCTTTCATAGAAATTAAGTTTACACAAAGGCTTATGAGTATCCCATAAAAGGTTGCACCAGTTGTCAAAAAATATATTTATACCACAAAGTACAGTGAATAATGCTTATTGACATAACATTAGGTAAAAGTATAATGAATGGTGGTTTTAATATTCTGATAGAAATGATTATCATGATATTTTTAAATTAACCCGTTAAAAACGAACTTTTCATTCATTTTACTGAGATAGATAAATTTTAAGCTCGTACAATTACAGATATTTAAAACATAAATAGTACACTGGTTTATCAAAGCCAGTTTGACATTTCAGTTACTCTGAATTTTTGAACTATAAGCTCTATAAAAACATGACAAGTTATTATGTTGCTGGTAACCAGCATTTGTTTAAGGATTAATAATCTAGTAGAGTATTTTAATGGAGGGCACTTTTACTTTCTCTACACAAAATATGTGCATAGTATTTAGAAAAAGTTTTGCGTTCCACAAAAAAACTCGATACCAAGATTTCACCAGAAATACACGTTTTTGGGTTCCTGTATCCAAAAATAAGCATTTTTAGAAACAGGTTCGTGTGTGTGTGTGTGTGTCCGTGTGAACACGATAACTCAGAACTGAAAAGTCGGTAAAATGCCAAACTAGTATTTAACTAGCATCTTCCATGGATGCGACACGAAGATCCTGAGGACAATCTCCCCACCCCAAACAACACTTTACATGGAAAAAGTTAGAACATTTTGATTTTCTAAAAAATGGCCTTAAGATTTTAATTAAAGTGCTGTATATTAGAGAGATATTTATTTGCATGATAAATAACATTTATGTTTTGAGTTTTCTGGAAATAGTCTGTGAAGTCATCTAATTCTGGATGAATTTTGCTAAATTTTATGTTTCTAGTTAACCGTAAGAGATAACATTCTATTTAAAAATTTAGATCTTTTAAAACACACGGATTATGTCATACATTTTTTCGTGGAATTGGCAATTTCCAAAATATTCCTTGCTTTTATTTTCAGTTTAAAATACTTAGTTTAAAAAACTTTTCTCATATGGAAATTTGTCCTCTGCTAGTCATGAAAATGAATTCTCGTATTTCAATCATATATCAATCAGTTTTAAAAGATCAGACTATCGGTTTAGCCTAGAGTACTCCTTCATTTCCCTTCTACTTACAAGGAAGCAA
Source organism: Hymenopus coronatus (assembly GCA_030762935.1). Taxonomy (NCBI): domain Eukaryota; kingdom Metazoa; phylum Arthropoda; class Insecta; order Mantodea; family Hymenopodidae; genus Hymenopus; species Hymenopus coronatus. Next base: position 79,909,552 of record CM060898.1, on the reverse strand, counting down.
GTAATAAGATATATTTCCCTTATTATCTCAATTAGCATAAAATAGTTGGAAGAATAAACTTTTCAGTAATAATTTGATAGCGAAATGTAGAGAAAGTCGTGTGAACGGAACATGAGATTTTTTTTAAAAGTTGCATGTGAATTGTCTAATTGAGTATGTGAACTAAAAGTCGCGATTGTATGTTAGCATTTCGAAGTTAATACTTACATTTCAATTTGAAAACTAACTTCAGCCTTGCTAAATCTGCTCACTTATGAACACTTGACTCAACTTAAACTCTGTGAAAGTAGTGTATCAGTAATACCTGATCACCCTGCAATTATTTTATATTTTGAAGTGTCTTTTACGATTGCAGATTCGGTTTTTGACTAATTTTTTTTTGTTTTCTAGTATTATTATATATATCACAAAGTGGAAAAACTTAAAAAAAAAATCTTACGTGTTCCGCTCACATGACCTTTTCTAGCTCAGGCCTGGCAAACATTACTCCCAAAGTGTGAACTGAGTACATCCTCCCTGTTTGCCTATAGTGGCGATTGACATCATAAATACACACATCACATCATAAATACATACATCACACACACACACACACACATACACACACACACACACACACACACCAGATTTCACTCGCAGGAACTCCTCGTCTAAACCGGTCGCTATGCTTTGGTGGTCTAAAGGAGGGGAAGTAGCAGAAGGGCTTCACACTTTGGAGTAATGTTCGCCAGATCTGCTACAGATGTTCTACAAAAATGTCTTACAAAAATTATTCTTTTATCTCCCGCGATCTAATCGAGATAAACATTAGCAGTAATGGCTTTATTACTTGCTTCCTTGAAACTAGAAGGGAAATAAGGGAAGACATTAAACTAAAAAGATAGACAAATATTTTACCAGCTATCGGTATGTGAAAGATAAACTACCGGTAGAAAACGAAATAGATTTTGATTAAAGAAAATTGATTTCCCACCTGAGTAAAGTTTAAGTTGTTTAAAATTGAAACCGATAGTAAGAAATATCTCGGAAGCAGTTATCTCTGCAGAAAACGTATACGATATACATTGTGTATTTTAATGAGATATACATTTTTGTGTTTACATTTTCTCACAGTGTTCAAGTTATGCAAAAGTCATTCAGAATTTAGAGGTCTTCAGAGACTATTCCCAGAAAATTCCAAATATACATTTCGTATTTCGTGAAAACGAGTTCAAAATACCGCATTTTAATCAACACCCTTAGAGCCATTTTTAAGAAAATAAAATGTTCAAAAAACGTTTCCTGTAAAGGATAGGTGGGAGGATTTTCTTGAAAATCTTTGTGTCACATCTTTGAAACATACTGAACTTAAATACCAAGTTTGGTTTGTCTTAACACATTCATTTTACGTATATTTACACGGAGAAATATATTTAAAGTTATTTGATTTTATAAGCAAACGTTAACATAAATTGTACGTTATTAAACGATGCATTTTGTGAACTTCTTTCTAGTGGCTTTTGCTTGAGTTGAGTGCTCACTGCACATATTTCGTAAGATTGTTTCATTTAAAGTTTAATATATATATATATATATATATATATATTGTTTCAGTAGAAACTGTTTTCAAATGTTGCTCCTTCTAGTTTATACTCTTTACTTTTCGTTTGTTATATTGCAATTTTCATAATGACTGTTAAGAACGAACCAGTTTTAATTTTAATATTTTGAAATCTATCTCCGTTAAACTGATTATTGAGTCAAAATTTTGATGATTTTAAAACATACTTTGTAGAAGTTTATCACGGAATAGACAGAGAAAGTTGTATGAATGGAGCACATGAGATTCTTCAAAATTATATGCAAGACTACGTACAATGTAAAACAACAGCTGTCTTTGAAACTTATCCTAGATGAAATTTAGGTTAGATTACGTTTCCCACTATTGCATATAGAATGTTTTTCGTCATTTCTATATTTCTGGATTGCGTCGTCAAAATTTGTATAGTTGCTGTTTTATTTATCATTTCCAGTATACAGACCGTATCAAAACGACACCAAACGAAGATAGCAATCGATTAGCTTACACTTTGATTTGTCCGAAACTTGATGTCGCAACTTTCAAACTCTTAAAGTGTTATGTGTGTTTAAAATTTGCACACATTTGGGATTAGGAGCGAAGGAACAACGTCACACCCACATGCTACGTTTTCCATTACTAAGGTGACCTGTCCCGCGCCGACGTGTCTATCGAACCACGCCTACACCACGCGACTGGAACTTTCGCTACCAACCGGCATCTCTCTTGGAGTGGGCCATGCACTTGTCATCTGGTTATCTACGACTGCCTAACCCATGGTGATTTTATGGCAGTTTTAGTATGTGCCGAATTTAGAGCTGAAAATTATATTCACGTACCACGTACGGTACGACCAACAAGGTCCACATCTTCGTTTACTGTTTATGAAACACCCTGTATAAATTGTACGCCTTCATTTCAAATCCTATAATTCTCATTTAGTTACTTCTTCATTTCCAGGACGGGTCATTGCTGTCCCATCTCTATCTTCTTCTTGGACAACTAGGCTACATTTTCCAAGGTTGATAAAAGAATACCTGCTACGATAGTTACCTTTGACTATTCTCTCCACAAGATATTGCTAATATTTCTGATAGTTCCTCAATTTCATCATTTATATTCCTTGTTTTCACGTTTCCCTTATTTTAGTATTTTTACTGTCTCTACATAGTGCATAATATTTTGGTAGACAACACTTCCACTTCTGCGAAAACCTTAATACCAAGATTTTACCGGAAATACCCGTCTTAGGTTCCTGAATAATAAAAAAAGGAAATGTCCGTTTGTGTGTCCATGTGTCTGTGAACACGATAACTCAAACACACTAAAATACCGCACTTCGTATTTAAGTTTAGTAACTTCCAAAGGATGTGACAAGAATTTGAAACTCCCCCACCCCAAACTATTCTTTGCGTGGAAAAGTTTTGAAAAAGTTGATATTCACAAAAATGGTTATATTGCTTTTTGTTAAATTACCATATATTAAAGATATTTACATGAAAAATAATATATATATATATATATATATATATATATATATATTTAGGAATTTTTTAGGAATAGTCTCTGAAGATCTCATCATTCTGGATGACTTTTGCATAACTGGTAAACCGAATGAGATAGACACAAACCTGCTACACAAAAATGTGGAGTTGACCATTACCAAGATATTCCTTGTTATTGGTTTTAGGTTTAAAATACTTAAACATTTTCTCTTATGGGAATTTGACACTCCTAGCCATGCAAAGAAAGTAATTTAAATCACAGAGCAAGCAGGTTTTAAAAGATTTGACTATCGCTTTAGCCTAATGTATTGCCTCATTTCCCTTCTACTTACAGAAAGCAAGTAATAAGACCATATCTGCTAATGTTTATTTCGAATATCATGAAGTAGATAGAAAAATAAACGTGTTAGCAACTTTTTTTACAGAGATGTAGAGAAAGACATTTGAATGGAACATGCCTCTTATTCTCTTTATCTCTTATTGTGAGCTTTTCCACTGATCAGAGGAATCTTACTTGTGAGGTTTCAATTCGCTTCCACTCTGGGCCCTTATGGTCCATTTTCACTTCTATTTAATGATGCAGATTGCATGCAACGGAGGAGAATAAGCACCATACTAAGTATTATATGAATGTATCAATTTAAGGAGACAAGGATACACATTGAAAAGAAAACTACTTAAAAGAAGAGGAAAATTGCCACCTTATAAAATAAAAATTTTAAATACTTATTTTAAAGAATATGTTCCTTTTGTAAATGCTATTGATTTAAGAAAGCATAACTGAAATGCTGCGCAAATTGATTAACAATATGATTACTAACATATAAAGGTCCAAATATTTTATTGAATCAGTGGCATAGAAGAGCAAGGTCGTCTCCTTAGCGGAGTGGTAGCGGGAGACCTGGGTTTGATTCCCAAATCCGGCGTGAGGATTTTTCTCCCGCTGGGTGACATGAACCGGGGTGCACTCAGCCTCGTAAGGTCCCTGGGGGGCCAATTGAGGAGCTACTTGATAGAGAATTAGGGGCTCCAGGTCGTGAAGACCGCATTAACTGGCCGGGGGGTTCGAAGCGCTGACAACATCTCACCCTCCAATACTGCACCCCATCCATGATGTCGTGGACCGAGATAGGGGACGTAGTGTCCGGGCCGTAGGCTAGCTCTCTCTGAGAGCTGTGCCATGGATAGAAGAGCAAACCCAACATGTAAAATACACCATGTAATGAAACATATGAATCAATAAAATGTAGGAAAAACAAAACAAAACTGTGCAAATGGTGCGGCGTGGCAGGAAAAAAGTTTGCTCAAAGTGACTATTTCCGTTCTACGTCTTCGGTCTGGTTACCGAGCTGAGGACCACTCTCTAGGGGGAGGGGGATGAAGCGTTTGATCCTATGTGGGCGGGGAACCTTGTTTGCCTGTTCGACTATCGGGATGCCTCAATCTGTAAACTGACTGCTTTGTTATAAATCCATTTATCCTGTTGCGGTTTTGTAATGCCTTTTTTCTAAATATGAAGTAATTTTATTACCTTCTGAAGCACGTATGCACAAATTACATAGTAAAAAGTTTCGATACCGAGATTTCACTGGAAATATATGTTCTTACGGTTCTCTGAATTGAAACAAAACATTTTTAGAAAAAGGTCCGTGTCTATATGTATGTGGCTATGGACAGCATTATTCAAAAACGAAAAGTAGGTGAAATACCAAAAGTGTTTTTTTAAGTTCAGGAGATTTTCAGAATAAATACTTGGATGTGCTGCTCAGTACATGCAACATTTTAATTATTTTTTTGATTTTCTAAAACTGGCTCCAACAATTTTGATTAAATACCACATGTTTAAGTCATTTTTATGACAAACTAATATTCCTTAATTTGCTGGCAATAATCTCTGATGATCTCTTTGTTCTGCATGACTTTTGTATTACTAGTAAACTGTAAGAGGCAGACAAAAGTGTAGTACAAAGAATTGTAGATCTTATTAGAGTACACAATTTCTGTCACACATAGGTTTGTTTTTTTAGAGTTAACAGATTCTGAATGTTTAATGCTATTGGTCTCAATTTTAAGGTACTTCAACCTTTATGAGACGGGAAGTCATCTTCCTTTGTTTTCTCCTGTCAAGTAAAGGGAAATGAATTCAATTGTTTCACATGGCGACCGGGTTTTAAAAGATTTGACTATCGCTTTAGCCTAATGTATTCCCTATTTTCTTTCTTTTTACAAAAAAGAATTAATAAGGTAGATTATTTAATGTTCATATCGATTAGCATTATATAGATAAAAGAATAATCTGTTGTAAGAAAAGTGTTTGCGGAGCAGATGGAGAAGATCACGTGAATGGAACACATCAGATTTTATTTCTATTACATTCCAGTTATTTGAATACTTTTGCCTATGTTATATTCTGTCCGCATATCACTAATTTGCCTCTACTCAATAAGCTAAAATAACTGTTAAAATAGATTTTCCTTCCGAGATCAATATCATCCACGTTTACGCGTATATTCCAAAGATCAGTTCGGATTCCACTTATTTTACTAGATATTTATTACTAGCTCAATTATTTGAACAAAATGACTGCTACAGCATTAATTTATCAATTAAGAGTGAACTGGTCGATATGCAACGCTTTGTCCACGGCTAAAATAGTTTGTACTTATTTGCCAATGATTATACAGGTGAGTACTAGTTTAGCAGGATGCACTTTTAAATCCAGGAATTCAATATATTAGATTTGGTTCTAGTGTACAATATGATTGGGTTTTAATTTAATTTTGAAGAGAATCCCTATTTACAGTTGTGCTAAATACTCAATATTTAATAACCTGAATAATTTATTCTAATATAATCACAGAGTATTGCGGCTAATCTTCCACACGAATGTATGAACAATACACATTTTGTTGCTGTGGTGGCCTAAAAGCATCGCATTTTACGTGTGATCACCCTTTGTGCGTTATAAAAGTTGTAGAACTCCACGGAGTAAATCCAAGCGTACACTTGTCAGTTGCTTGTAAGCGAGAGAAACCTTCGTTCTTCTCTTCTTGTATATCAGCCTAAACGACGAAGGAATTAAGCTTATTGAGAGCGGTTCCCAGGCTTGTACTGGAGTCCGTGATGTTATACAAAACAGTCTAAACACTCGGAGAAATGTAACATATTTTCCAATTCAATTGAACCTTTATTTTTCATTTTTTAGAGATAAAAATCACCTTTTGCATTCACAGATAATTACAAATTATCAATATATTCAATTATCAATATCCGTCAATAACTAGTTTTGTAATTGTGTAATACACTGTTCTTATTTACTATTAGAGACTAGATCCGCTCTAAGGTTAAATCAAAACATTAAGGGGGCATAATAAAATCCGTGCCTGAGACACGAGTGTTTCACTATTACTATTCATTATCATAATAATTATTATTAATTATTATTATCGTCATCTTTATTATTAATTTACTTGGAAAAATAACAATAAAACACGGAATATTCATAACGAAGAACATGCAATCACGAGAGCAAGTAAAATAGTGAAATTTTACCTGCCCTCGTGTTTGCAAGCTTTCGTTACAAAGGTTTGATGTTTTGATTTTCTGCTAGGATATAAAGAACACCTCCACCATCACCACCACCACCACCAATAATAATATTAATAATAATAAATAAATAATCTATCAAGATTTATTAATGCATATATCATATTATTTCGTAATGGAATAGTGGTTGAATATGAAGTTATATTATTTTTAATAATAATTTCATTTTTAGAGCTGCTTATACACTATATTTATATGCACATGCTCATAGCGCGTATAATGTAAGTAGGAGGTAGAGAAGGTATTGCACGCCACAACAAATTTATACCCAGATTTTAAAATACATATTTTTGGGACCACTGAATAAACCGTGTATGTGTCAGTGGTCTATGAACAGCATACTGAAAGAACGTAAAGTCGGTTAAATGTTCAGTATCTTCGAAGGATGCCACAGGAGGATATTCAAGAATATTTTCCCATCCCAAGCTACCGCTCAAATGGAAAAAAACGTTGAAGATTTTGCTGTTATCAAAAATGGCTCTAAAGATGTTAACTAAAATATACTTAATATATTAACATTATAATTAACAAAAATGTCCCCAGATTCCATGTGGCGATCGAAGAGCTTTTGCGTATGTTCATAAAAGCTGTGTTCGCCATGTGCCGGTCCTCATGACTGCGCTCGCCAAGGCCTCTCGCTTTGGTGCTTCGAAGCGCATGGGATCGTGGGTTCGAGTCCCGACTTGGGCATGCTGTTATATGCTTGTGTATATGTGTTAAAAAGAAGAAAACATCAATTCAGTAATCATACAGCAAATAAAGTAAAAAAAAAAGAAAAGAATAGGTAAAAAGTAGGGTACACAGCGCCGGAGTCCCGACCAGTCTCCGGAACTGTATTAAAACAAACTGCACACTATTCTGTTACTGACAGCGCGATGGTTAACTTGTGGGCACCGAACATAGATCACAGAAAAACGTGACGATGGGCGGGAGGTTCAGAAGGCCTTGCTTCCACTCATTAGTTCCCAGGTTCAAATCTCTATGCTTTGAGCTATGCTGTCCACAGCCGCGCGCACGCATACACATACACACACACACTGAGCTTTTTCTAAAAAAAATTTTTTTCGGACTCAGGAGACATCAAAATATATAATTCCGGTGAAATCTCGTAATCTAATTTTTGGGTGGAATACAATACCTTCTCTATGTATATTGTGCATACGGGCTAGAGAAAGTAATAATAGCCAACCATTCATTAGCACCAAAGTAGACCTAAACAGTACTGAGATTATTTTTATCACAAATAATATAACGAGAGCTCTAACTTTTATCGATTATATTGGCGAGCAACTTGTTGCCAGCGAATTTATCTAGAGACAAGTTATAACTCGAATTGTATTTAATAAGAATATTTTGTCAATAAAATAACAAGATTAGCCTATATGGACACGAAAAATAATATTTGTCTTGACGTAGATTTCCACCGAAATCATTGGAACTTGAGGTCCATATGATATAAACCATGGCCTCTTTTATTACAGAAATCATTGAGCTGGTTCCACACACTCTCTGTGTTGTGGTTAGTACTCTGCGGCTTTGAGTTTTCAATTAATATGTATATTTCGGCAATATTCCTTTTCCCAAAACGTTTTAGTACATCCGTCATTATGTACGGGAATATACTGCACACTGATACTGTTATTATGAGACGAACATTAGTTCAGAGAGAAAACAAAATCACGTGGGTACGATAAATTTAGAAAACAATTGCACGAAGGGGTCATAAGGGATTAAAATGCAAAATAATAAGTTCCGATTGGTTGGAATTTTACGCGCCAATGTACTGGATTGGCTACTTCCTACGATCATGTGTCTTGAACAAAATAGTCATAGTAAAATTTACCTTAGCTTCTGTTAAAATTTTCTCAGAAAATGGTTCCGTAACAGAAAAAGCTAAGAAGGAGAAAATGAACTTTCACATAGAAACTGCTATATTTAACAGTAGTACGAATTTGTAGATCAATACATAACCTAAATGATAAACTGAAGTCTACATATCTATTTCAAAGTTATGACTTTTTTATGAAGGGGTGCAGAATTCACAATACAAAATGGCTAATGCAGCATATATTTTAAAACATATAGTTTTTAGATATAAGTATTGTACCTAAAATATATTACCTTCTTAAGAAAAAGTTTTAAAATAACTTTTTTGGCAATTTTCGATATTAAGCCTCCCTTTAACACAACTGATTACACAATCCATGAGAAAAGCTAGAGAATTACGCACGCAACTAGCATTTCCCACAGTGCACCTTATGTTGTCATTTATAGGTCAAATTAACGCACAGACGTGTGGCATTGTTTATTTGATTGGAGCTGTAATTTGGGAATCCAGATACCTTTCTAATTGGATCACCAGTTCATACCACAAGGATACCAGTATCCGATTCACAATTACGTGTCACTATTGATCCTTCCTCTCATAATGGACAGCTTCTGCAGCTCTATTGTGAAAACAAAACACAGCCAATCTCTGCACTTAAGAGCTGCCTAAAATATTTTATCGTTATCAGGTAGAGTCAAAGGTCATCAACTATTAATCACAAGCTGACCTATCCGTTGAAAAGGTGCTTTTTAAAGACGAAATGTTTATAAATCGCATTTAAATTACCTCCCTTTATGTCATTATTGTATAATGATCTACAACATTTTAATGGTGAGTCCTGCCCCTTAACCTTTAAAATTGTAATTTCATCCCACCCCGTATATTTCTAGGGGGCTAACATCCTCTGATGGCGGAACTTCGTCTTCCTTAACCTGCCCCAGACAGTTTTCTAAGTTCTGGAAATGCTGCCCATCCCATTCCATGCCACCCCCTCTCTCTCCCTCTCACCATACCACTCTCCTTTATATACAATTCTCAGATATGTCTAAGGCGTGAACGATGTGTATTTCTTTCTTCTCTTCTTCTCGAGTGGGTTTTCGGGAGTATTATTGGCGAAGATATAAAGGATATTTCTAGGCTCTATTGATTTTGAAGTACTTTTTGCTCCGTCCGTCCATACATACATAACTTTCCAATCTATAGAATCTATTTGGAAATTAGACCCAGTTGTACAAATATAGGATGAAGGTGATATAAGAATTACGTTTCTTGATTATTCTTGATAATTATTAACACACTTATTTGTAAAGATTAACTCATACACTGCATTTTTCCCCAGAAGTGTCAACTTTGCATAATTTAGAATTACATGTCTGCTTCAATTAACTTGCACAGTTCTTAGAATATTCATGTTATTATATATTAATTATTACCAATGTTATCCTCCGTGGTCTAGGAGTAACACGCTAACATCTAGTTCCCAAAGTCGTGGATTCAAGCCCGGCGGATGGCGATGGATTTTTTTCAGGCGTAAAATTCCTTAGCATTGCTTCCTTCAGGAGGGAATCAAGCCATATGTAGATTTACGATCTGTGAAAGAATCTCAAGCATTATACAAAGACCTATGAGCAAAATTAGGCAATCTTTCACAGCTAATATAGAGTGGGACACTAAGAACCACAGAAGTTAAGAACATCCATAAAAATCTCAATTCAATTATTACCAGTATTTTTTGACTGGATGGAATCCTTCTCCGTATAGAAGGCGTGAGTAACTTTTTTTTAATCATGATCTAAACTTGTTTTACTTTCTCTAGCAATTATATATATCATAGTAGATAGAGAAAGTATTGTATTGCACCCACACATTTGATGCCGAGGTTTAACCGGAAATACTTGTTTTGAGGATCCCTGATTAAAAAGCGCATGCTGACTTGGAGTTCAGAAGTTAAGAGCAAGTACACGGAGACTAGGAGATCCGTGGTTTAAAACCCAACTATGGCATTGAGTTTCTCAGTTTGAAGCTACCTTTCTAACCCCTTACCTACACACAGTTAGCGTGAAAGAAAGAATCAATTGACAATAGATGGGGAAACATGTAAATGGAACACATCAGAGTATTAGGTAAGCTACTCAGCAAATTGGCAAGAGTCCTAGCGAAGGTTTATCTACTGGTGGAATATGAGCATGATATCTTGGTTCAAGATTGAACATATGCATCCTTGCCCAAGGTTGATCATGATAGCGGGAAATCTCGGGCAATTGCTAGGACTTAGGTGGACGATAATGCCAACTTGACCCTTTGCACCACTGAGTAATCCGATAATCCCTGGCCTTTGCGTGCACCTGTGTCTGCTCGTCCCTCCCTTGGCAGATTCCCAAACTCTAACTTCAAAAGCACAATTACATACCGCCGTCTCTGAAGTTATGGAATTACCTCATACTCGAACACTGAAGGTAACAGCTCTTATGTTTCTTGGGTGTTTATATAGATATATCTGTATTTATAATTAAAAAGATGAAATTTGCATTCTTCTTCATTTTGACGCTTAAAAAGAAACGCAAACCTAGCAGAGAGCTCTTATAAGTGAAGAGTAGCTTCTTATTTATTTTCCTTCATATTTTTCTTCTTCCTGTATGTTTTTCTTTCATCTCTTTTTCTTCCCCTTATTTTCTGAATGTCTTATAACGTCCACAAAGTACTGCGCAGTTACATTCATTTTTTAACTAAAATTTACTTCATCGTTGCTATTTAATTACCAAATATATTCCACTAAATAATTGGTTGATATGGCATTGGTGGTATTTTCTTGTAGCATCTCATATACATTGCTATTTTAAACTATGTATATTTTGCCTCTTGATTCAATTCTTCCATTCTTATTGCGTGTGCTTAATTTTTTAATGATTAGGGTATCTTTATTTACATAGCTTTATAATGTTTAACATAAGATAAATGTTAACCGTCCATAATAATAAGATCCCTTTTATTAATTTACAATTTATAATAAGATTTGGTAGTAATTCTTATAAAGGGCAATTAGTATACAGATTTCCATCGTAATATTTTTCTTGTTTCATGATATTGTATTTTGTAAATAATATGGAATTTTACCAGAATAAAAACGAAAGAGAGAGAGAGAGAGAGAGAGAGAGAGACAGAGAGAGAGAGAGACAGAGAGAGAGAGACAGAGAGAGAGTGTGTGTCTTTTATACGTTTTTATTGATTATAACGTTTTACACGACGCACTGTTACATTTCACTATCGTATTGTTTCTCTCTCTCACCAAGTCCATCATCTTGCCCCCAGAGGGCCCCACGGGGAATAACTTTACCATAAACCCATAGTGGCGCAGATTGCGTCCTCTGGTCCACCACAAATATGATTGTAAATTAGAAATAAGGTTATTTCTTCTAAATAATACACTGTCCTATTGCTATTTTGTTATTGCTATTGTTATTATTATTAGTATTATTATTATTTCAAACTTTAATAATTCATCTTGTTTTTGTATTAACCAATATATGAAATTCGAATACTTAATTTTTAATTTTTTTTTTACATTCAAAGATTTGATCTACTGGCAAGGCTTACAGGACATTATTGACCTTCATATTTAACTTCTTTTTATTAAACGTCCTAGTCTATATCGTTGCAGTAATATAGTATGACTTTCCTTATAAGTCTTTTAGTTTCCATTAATCACAAGTTTGCCTTCAATTGTTGCCTATATTGGTTAATTGCATAAATAAGTGTAAATAGCCTTCAATTGTATCTTATATCCACATTTCCAATATGTCCCACATATACATTCTTTAACTTTACTGAACAATTAATTTCAGGGAGTAAGGAGGTCTGAAATTGTAAAAAATAAAATTTTGTTTAAGATATTAACAAAATCTCTGAATGTTGAATTTTAGAAAACATAGTTTTAAAATATTTGAGAGATTTTAAAGCATTTAAATTATAGTGTGCATTCCTTTAAGGCTAACATGTCCCTTTTTGGAACTTTTATGTATTTTCTTCTTGTTATGATAGAAATTGAGGTAAATTTGATTTTGCATTTCAGCTGTTGGCTACACTGCAGAATGCTTTCCGCTATATTTGTTCACTTTATTTATTGATAGCAGTGGTGCAAAAGTATTTTGCAATTAAACAATTACTGCACGTTTCATCAGTTATTTAAAGGACCTATGTAAGAGGTTTGCTTTAGAGGAAAATAATGCTTAAAACAAATAGGTATTTAAACACCAAAAGATAATCCCCAAGCACTAGGCCAGAGAAAAAACAAACTAGGCAAAATACATCAAAGAGAAAAGCTTTTTCATAGAAAGGTATTGAAGTTATTTGAAATAGCGCCCCGCCCCCAAAAAAGAACATATTTGTTTGTGACGACGCTACCTATTACCAGGATTGGCGCCACCGGTGTGTTAAGAATTTCGTCCCACAGGAGTTCTTTTACATGGCAGTTCTATTCACGTGAGGCTGTGGCTTTCAAGCTCAATTAAAAAATTTACCATGATTGCCCTTTGAAACCTGACCAGAACACACAATGGAACATAAACATCTTTATGATTAATTAAATCACGAAGACCTTTATTAATACATTTCATGAAGAAGTCAAACAATTAGGGTATTGGGTGGAAAAGCATAAAATATATATAAATATATATATATATATATATAATATACATTATTTCCATTTTCAATATTTCATATAATAATTTTATATGATTATTCCATTTGTTCCTAGCCTAAGGTTTTAGAAGTTATTTTGGTGGCACTATTTTATAAGGGAATAAATCAAATTTGTAAGGAAACCAAAATAGTTAGTTTCCAAAGAAATCACAATTTATGTATACTGTAACAGTGCCATATGCGGCCGTTGTCACGTTTGCCATGGTATGCGCTTCAAAGAGTTGGGGACCTTGGAATTCGGTAAACAAAGGAAGTGCGACGTGCCGGTAACCGTAATCTTGGAACGCGACTGGTCTGGCACACACCAGAAGCGGTTTCCACAGGTTGTGACATCATATGTAGCTATAAGAGGAAGGAAGATTAGCAATCCGTTGTGAATAGAGAATCGAGAGTCAGATTTCGACTGGAGCGTTAGCGCGTAGTGGCCTGAGAAAGTACATTATTTCAATGCGTCAAAGTGTCTAGTGAATTTTTTACAGCAGTGAATTAAATACTTTGTTTGTAATACATTTTTGAGTTAATAAATACAAGCGTTTTAATATATTATATATGTATGTATATTATGTATTAACTAATTCTATAAAACATTTTTGAAACTATATGGAGGGGTCGATAAAGAACCTGATGTGTCCCATTCTCTAGCTGTTACACAAACAAACCTTCTTTATAAAAAACTATTTTTTTATCTACATCATGCTAACTGAGATAAAACATTAGCAGAAATTATCTTATTACTTGCTTCCTTGTAAGTAGAAAGGAAATAAGGGGATACACTAGTCTAAAGCGATAGTTAAATCCTCTAAAAACCGATTGCTATGTGAAACATTTGAAATTCTATTCTCTTTGCTTGTCAGATGTAAACAAAGAGAGACGAAAAGAAGATGACTTCCAGTTTGATAAAAGTTTTATGTAGCTTAAAACTGGCACCAATAACACGGAATATCTCGCAAGTGGTTAACTCTATATAAAATGTATCAGATTTAAGTTACGGTTTACGAGTGCAAAGTCATCCAGAATGAGGAGGTGCTCAGAGCCTATTCCCAGAAAATTCAGGATACGCATTTCGTATGTCATATGAATATGTTAAACACATGGAATTTTAATCAAAATCGTTTGAGCCATTTTTAGGAAAATCAAGTTTTTCGAAAAATGTACCATGTAAAGGGTAGTTGAGGGTGGGGAGACTTTCTTGAAGATCTTTGTATTGCATCCTTTAAAGATGTGATCTTAAATACCAAGTTTGATAAATAACCAACTTTTCGTTTTTGAGCTATGATGCCTATAGACACACACATACACACACACGGACATGTTTCTGTATGATGTTTTTTGGATTCAGAGGGTTAAATATCGGTTTTAAAATTTTGGGTGGAATATCATACCTTCCCTTACTACTAATGTAGTACGTGCTAGATGAAACAATATGTATATTGTTTCGTTCGACCTAGAGAAAGTAAAAATTTGACATTTTCTATTCATATGACTTTCTCTTGCTGTTCCATAAACGTACTTTCCACAAACAAGATTGTTCTTTCACCTACGTAATGTTAGTCAAAGTAAGCATTGTCAGAGTTGGTCTTATTACTTGCTTCTTTGTAAGTAAAAGGGAAATATGAAACACGCTAAGCTAAAGCGATAAATCTTTTAAAATCTGGTCGCTAAGTGATACAATTGAAATTCGGTTCTCTTTGCCTGCTAAGAGTAACCAAAGAGAAACGAAAAGAAATATGTCGCCCGTTTAAGAAAAGTATCTTAAAACTGAAACCAATAAATCTGAATATCTCGAAAATGGTTACCTCTACAACAAGAATGTTTATGCCAAATTGTGTGTTTTATTGAGATCTACATTTATTGTGAACTAAGTTTTTGTCTATCTCTTGCAGTTTACCAGTTATACAAAAGTCATTAAGTATGAAGAGGTCTTCAGAGGCTACTCCCAGAAAGTTCAAGATATACATTTCGTTTGTCATATGTTAAACAACTGCATTTCCTGTGTAGTCTTGGTATCGAATTTTTGGGTGGAATATTATACCTACTCTATTTAGTGTATACATAGTATGTACGTGCTAGAGAAGGTAAAATGCATTTTATTTCATTCAGTAGTTTACTTATTCCTTTCTAACCTGAAGTGCACCATTCCAATGTTAAATTTTAAAACAGCAACAGTTTGTTTACTATTATTAGCTGAAGTCTTTCTGAGACGTGGTTATTTTAAACCCATATAGCTGTAATATGGATTTCTAATACCAAACTGCAGTGTCTTCAGTAACCCACTACTTCAGTGTTACACCCACATCAATGGCTCTAAGCCCCTATATCAAATTACTTGTCTGAGATTATGTGTACACAGTTTCCATGTTGCTGTTTAGTATCCTGTATGTTTTATGCCGCAAGACATTTTGTTATCTTTCTGAATGATGTAGACATTAACATCAAACATAAACATCCCCGAAGAGCAAATTTTATGATGCACATTACCGTTTGTATAGGCGCGTTGGAGATCAGCAAATGATAAGGTGATTCCTGTAATATATCGTGCTGTAAACTTAAATGTTTGGTTTTAGTATCCATAATACCGGCGAGGTGCACCAGCAGATATTCCAGTTATATTTGTCCAGCAGTAATTAAGGATTTAATAACCGGCACTTCCGAATAGCCTACTAATTCTGAGCTTTAATTGTACCACCAAACCAAAAGCTAAACTGTGTCATTTGTACCGCGATATTATAAAACTGGTGCATATAATCAGTAGAAGTTTATTTTGGAGGATTCCTCTTTTCAACTTAAATGTTCTCTATTACGTATTTAGATAAAGTAATAATAATAACAATAATAATAATCTGTAATATAATACCCTGATATCTAATTACTTAAACCAGGGCGCATATTCCAAATCTTTATCATTTATCAATACATTTGAAACATTTCCTACATCGATTATTTTATATATAAATTTATTTAATACAACTGAATGCTGCTGACTAAAACTAAATGTGTGAACATTGTATACTGTTTAAATCAAAATATATTCATTTAATACCATTTCAACACAACTTTATATATGTATATTTTATTACATTATTCATTAATTTAACTTTTAATTGTTAAATTATCTTCCATACGCACTTTAATTTACAAAATTTAAAACTTTAAAAATCTCAACTACAAACCTTAAAAAGAAATGCTCAATTATAATTTCTTACTATGTATCTTTAAACACACATGTATATATATTCATTAATCGTTAATATTTAATTTAGCCTTTAATTAATTTCAACTTAACTCTTCTTTTTTTAAAATTATTTGATCTATTACTACACTTAGTTTTCATTATTTTTTCCTTTTTTTCTTTTTCTTTTAGTGTTTTCTTTTATATTTTCCAAACTTTTTGCACTTAAATTAAAATTAAATTAAATTAGATATAGACGTATTGAAGTCCACACAAAATTCGATACGAAGATTTCACAAAGAATACATGTTTTGAAAACAACAACAACAAAAAATAGAAAAAATCCGTTGTGTGTGTATGCGTGTGTGTTTGTGGACAGCATACTCAAAAACGAAAAGTCGGTCAAACACAGAACTTGGTATTTAAGTCCAGTATCTTTCAAGGATGCTTCAAGTTGGTTTACCAAAAAATACCACCACATTCAATTAGTCTTTACATGGAGCATTTTTTGAGAAATTTTATTTTCTCAAAAATGACTAACGATTTGTATTAAAATATCGTGTGTTTATGATATTTTCATGATAAATGTATATTGTGACCAAAATCGTAATCGCCGAACGAGTGTGTACGGTTTTGTAAGTCAGAGCCGATTGTTGCCATCGATTTTTACATATGAGATAGTGGACATCTACTCTTTAGGCATCGCAGCTGTGATTGTTACAACTGTGCGAATGAACACGTTTGGTGTAGAAAGCTGCTTTTGTGTAGAAGCCTGCATGTTACACCGGAGTGAGTTTGTGAACATCTGTGGTGTTCTTGCACGTGCAACGACTTCTGAAAATTTCCAGTCACGTAACCGACCGGTATAAAAAGAGCAACGAAGCCCTCTCCAAGTCCAGTTTTCACTGGGAATGCATCGCGTGCAACAGTTGACTTTAAAATTTCGATGTGAATAAGATAACGAGCTGCATTTGTCGCCTAGCGAATTTCGAAAATTTCGTCAGAATTACTATAAAATCATTGCGGAAAGTTATTGGTGAGTAGATTGTGATTGTATTCGGTTTGTGGAAGAAACAAAGAGTTGTTTGTTTATTGAAGAAAAAAGGAAAATAAGGCGCCAAATATGCGTAATGTCGCGCATCAGTAATTTAATAATACGCAAAGCGTAATAGCATTTATATGAAAATGCAAATTAATGCTGCATCATTGCATATTACTAAAAGTGTTAATTTAAAAGCATTATATTTAAATATCTTTATGTTATTTTGTCATAAAAAGAGAGTGATGGATAATAACATTGAGAGACATGGTTACAAGCTAAACCTAACACGTTCTCGAAAACAACAATAAGTATAACATTCTCTGCAGCAAATTATTGCTAAAGAGCTTATTCTTTTATTTACTTCCTGCTAATTGGAAAAAAATAGGTGAAATGGTCTTATTACTTGCTTCCTTGTAAGTAGGAGGGTAATAAGGAGTACCATATATCAAAACGATAGTCAATTATTTTAAAATCTGGTTGATATGTGACTGAAATTCCTTTGTTTGTATGGCCAGGAGTTGACAAACTTCCCTATGAGAAAATTATTTTCAAACTGAAAGCAATAGCAAGGAATATCTAAAAAACGGTGAACTCCACATAAACTGTAGAAAACATAGTGTTTTTACCGAATCCTAAATTTATGTTAAGTAAAGTATTACTTAGCTCTTACGGTTTACTAGTTATGCAAAATTCTGCAAAATTCATATAGAGCAAATATGTCTTTAGAAGCTATTCACAGAAAATTCAAGCTTTACATTTTATTTCGCATGTAAATTTATTTAATATACAATATTTTAATCAAAATCATTAGAATTATTTTTGAGAAAATAACATTTTCGAACATTTTTTCCCTATATACGGTAGTTGAGGATGAGTGAATTTCCGTGAGAAACTTCGATTCGCATCTTGGGTTGATGCTAAGCTTAAATGTCAGGTTTGATATTTAACGGACTTTTGTATTTTACCTATGCTGCACACAGATCTCCCCCCCCCCTCCAATCACACGCACATAGATAGACAGGCAGACCTACACAGGGACAATTTTCTAAAAAATGCTTTTTTGCATTCAGAGGTCTCAAAATATATTTCCGGTGAGATCTCGGTATCGAATTTTTGTTTGCATAAAATGCCGTCTGTGTACACTATGTACATTTTTTATGGTAGTGTTTAACGCCCGCTTTAATACGATGTACATAGTATGTGTAGAACAATTAGATGTATAGTTCTTTATCCGAGATATGAGCTTCGATACCTGTAATGTACGGAAAATAAACTGGTGGCTAAAAACAATGGGAACAATGATATTATTTATTTAAACAGTAATACGGGTTCCTACATCCGATATGCGACTTGAAACGGGTATAAAAGATTCTGCATTGTTTGTCTCAAATGCTAAGCCACGGATCACAATAGGACAATACCAGACCTTACGCAAAATATAATTTATTAAATTATTTGCACACAAAATAAATGGGAGGATTGTTCACTTTATTCCGCCTCTCAGGATAGCGAAAGCATGCTCATTATATGATGACAGAATATTTGTATCGCTTTATCACCTATCCTTGCATGGCACACGGTTTATTTGTGTCAATTAAAAAGTGTGAATAGTCATTCAGGAGAGGGATGAAAGTCACTGAGATGCGATGTAATAAATATTATTTGGTCAACGAAAACATTATTTGGAGAGAATGACGTATTGGTGGTCACTTGACCAAAACCGTTGTGAAGGCTTAAAGTAGGAGTGTAAAAGTGCTATTTTTATGTCAACCGTTAGTTTAGTTCTTTACCTAAATGCATGCAAAGAAGAATTTTATTTAAGCAATTACTTCTTACCTTAATAATGCGAAATTTAAGTGGTGCCACTGACCGAGATTACTCACACATGCGGGTAATGCCGGTCACTATATCCTAATCTGTTATTTAGGTAAAAATATCACTAAAATGCATATTAAAGAACATCTTTATTTTAGAAGTTCAGTATAACAAATTTCTTCTCTTTACATATATAGCACAAAAATAATTTTTCGGACTGTTCCAGCCACTGCTTTCTCAATGAGCCCACATACCATATGGCCCAGAGAAAGTAATGTCCAAAGGCCTTTTGGACATGTGTGGAGGAATAGAAACAACAATAATTCCGCCGCTTTTGAAGACTTCGAAATCTTCCATAGTAATAGGCTGCCATGTTTATCCAATAACAGCAATACTGAATTCTCTTTATCACGCTTTACACGTGACGGTCAGTTAACCGGTAATATCCCAACACACATATTTTGCTTTAATAATGCCTCAGTACCAGGGAGATATTGTTTAAAACTAATTCTCACATTTGCTACATTATCAAGAGAATCATGAACTTTTCGGAAAACCCTATAAATATATTTAATTAATTCAATACGGTACATTTACTCTGCGTTGTTCTTCAAGCAACAATTATATAAAAGTGCGTTAAACATTTTTTTCTTACTACTCACAACGCTTCTAAGGGAGTGGTGACTATGACTAGGCGTGTCTTAAGGATGCATTTACAGAGGGCAACACAAACCAGTAGACCACTGCTGGGATGGTCATCAGATAACTACGTTACCGGTATTACCCACTGACCGGGGTTACCCGTGCTTCCCATAGAAGCCATTCGTAATCAAAATTAAGACCAGATGGAAAAAAAGTATAGAAATACTAATTATCATTTGAGAAAAGTATAACGTTGGGACACTTAAACCAATATCAAGGAACATCTAGAAAGGGTTGAATCCATACAAAAATGCAATTAACATAAATTTCCTTTAACGAAATCTACATTTTTTGCAATATGATTTTCTCTGCCAATTATAGTTTATCACTTATACAAAAAATCCAGAATGAAGATAATTTTTGGAGTTATTCCAAGAAAATTAAAGCTATAATTTCCTTTATCACAGGAATATATTAAACTTTTGGTATTTTGATCAAAACCGTAGAGATACTTTTGATAAGATAAACAGTTTAGAAAGATGGTCCTTATAAAGAGTACTTTGGGGTAGGGATGTTTTTGAAAATTCTCTTAGATCATCCTTGAATGATACTGAATATAGCTATCTAGTTCTGTAGTTCTCATACATTGTTTGCTTAAACAATCCGTAAACGAAATCGTTAGTCATTTTTGAGGAAAAGTAAGATTTTCGGAAGAAGAAGATAAATATAAACTTTTTGAGTTAATTCTGTTCACAAACATACAGACAGGAGTTAAAAAAGCAAAACAAAAAACAGAGAAATAAAAGCATTCCGGTGAAATCTGCTCGTAAATTTTTGGGTTTTATGTAATTGGTGTACACATAATTAATCATGATTTGTCTGTAGTGGTAGTATATGAATTGAGAAATCTGAAATATAAATAAACGTTACGATTATTACCATAATTAGTCCTGGTTTGCAACGAAGAGTGTATGGTTAATGAATCTTCGAAGACTGCAGAGTATAAAGTCTACATTCAGAAGTACATTTAAAATGCTTATGTCAAACACTAATTAACAACTAAGTATGATTAGGTTTTTCTTACCATTGGATATATCAAAAGAAATAAGTTTGTTCAAGAGTGATTATATAGCAGAGAGATGCAAGTTTTCTACAAGAAGCTAACTCTATGCAGCTAGGCAAGAACTCATAGCTGAAGTTTCAGAGTTTCAACGAAGCACATTTGCGAGAGTCGAATGTTTGAAACATATATAATCGTTTTATGGATTCTCCCTTCCTCGCTTTACGACACAACTCACGTTTCCGAGCCGATTTTATGCGTACCTCTTTGGCTTTCTCAACACGCAAATCTGTCGTGACTGCTTTTTGTGAGTTAAAATATGCAGATGTGTTATTTCCGCTCTCCCTCGATAATAAATAACCATATCTCGAGCAGACCATAAACAAATTCCATTTTGCGATTTCTTGGAATATTTATAGGCAATAGCTGTGAAACCTGCAGTTTATATTAAGACAGTAAACTATGGTTAAAAGAAGAATTAATCTGGCCAAAAGAGCCCATTATGCGCTTTTATCTTTGTTTAAAAGCAAAGCAGTAAACGGAGAAATTAAACATTAGAACAGTGGAAATAAATGACTCAGAATCATGAATCGTAAATATGTGCACAAATTGCCATTTTTATAGAAAGATATTCAGAAGACTTTTGGAGGTGTGCAGGTGGGAAATATTTGGAAAATCAGATATAGTAGACGTATTTAAGGATGCAAATGTTGAATCCTTCATTATAATTTATACTTTGAGGCGGTTGAGATGGTTTGGACACATAAGGAGCCTTAGGAAGCCTAAAATTACTACCCCACAAAAAGTTTAAGGTAAAACATTAAGAGGAAGACCATGATCTTGATAGATTAATTGAGTGGAATGTGATCTGGTGAAGTTTGGAATTTGGAATTCGATGAAACTAGCACGATGTCGTAAGAGACGGAAGAGAATCACTAGTGCAAGGCTCTCTTGGGCTGTAGTACTAAGTAGAAGAAATAATTTTGTTTTTGATTATAGGCATCAATTAAGACGAGTGCAGCTTAATTAATTCTTTATCTATTAAGAAGACATTTGTGCATGTAAGTTGCGCAAATCTCTATCGTGTTACTTCCAAGTTATAATGGTTTCCTCGATATCTTTTTCACCACTGTATGAATGCTATCAAAATAGCTTGTAGTTGTGCATTCTGTGATTGCTCAAATGAGCTGTGTGATATAAAGTCCCGCTTTATGATGCTTGTAATTTGAAACCTGCGGAAATTTACCTTTAGTGTAAAAGACGTGTAATGTGTTAATACTGAACCATCGAAATGTGATAAGGTAGTGTGAAATGTCAACAATGGACTAACAAATGTCGATTTGGACTTGGTCATTCAGATGATTATTTGAAGAAACAAGGGTGCAACAAAATCGTTCAAGACAGGACACAACTTTAGACGAGTGGTAGAAATCTTTCCCAAACATTTCTCCTATTTGCTTGGTAAAATTGTCTCTCCGAACATCTTGTTTTATGATCTCAGCAGAAGACTAGAACGCTAAAATTCTAAGATATATATATATATATATATATATATATATGACAAATACTTAAATAATTGAAACTATTTTGTGGATAAAGCTAGTAAACTTAAATATTTTGTCATGCTTTTTTTTATAAAATATTTCTATTTAAATACTTTAAAGCCAAGTTGTCCTTAATCTTGTAACAGCCTTGTATTCCACATAATCCCATATTGTGATTTCACCGAAAATGTGAGTTTTGAGGTCATCAGGACAACCATTATACAAGAAAAATGTAGATATTAGTAAACTAATACAAGTTCCCGTAGCGTTATCCTTTTTATTTCAACTACAACGGATTTTTATATGGAAACCCGGAAAATATTTTATTACTGTTTCCGAATGATGTAGCTAAGCACTTACTGCGTGATTTAAAACCATTCCTAGGTAAAATGTATCCCGAATAACGAACACAATAATACTTATATTAATACCGCAGTATAAATGCGTTTCAATAAAACGTATGTTTCGGTTTATGAGCAATGTGTTAAGTAATAGAATGTGGGCGTTGTTGTTCAGATCCTCTCTGATACAAAATTGCAGTTTTCAAATATATCCAAGCATTAACAAAATGCCTCATGGTCAACATGGATTAGGCTGCTATCCAGGAACGAAGCCGTGTGTCTGGCCCACGATATGAGGTAACGCAGTTAGATTTGGCAGTTTCGAAAAAAATCTTTTAGCAATGTTTTCGTAAACATACCTACAAGCTACGTAGTGGTTACGTTAACATCAAGGGATTTTGAAACGCCACTATACCTTTGTTATTTGTCTATTCTTCCAATATATCATTTAATAATAACAGATAATAATGAAAAGAATGAAGATAAGCTGAAGGCATACTGCTGCTAACGTTATATGTTAGAGACAAACAACTAATAAGAGCAAAAAATAAAATCAGAATACTACCAAAGGCTGCTGATAAAGTTAAACAAAACTAAATTACTTTTTAGCGAGAAAATGCATTTATTTTGTTATCTTCATCTTCTAAAACTAAATACTAAGTACATTTTACTGCAAGTTTTTAAGTTGGGAGTTAGAGTTTTTGGGAGTTTACCATTAAGATAATCACAAAACTGTCAGTATAACAAGCAAAAGATAATCGTAGTTAGAGCAAAATACATATGCTTCGCATTCAAGAGTGACCTTGAAGCTATCCAAGCGGGAAGCAGTATTTTTAAGTGGGTAACTGCTCTTTGTCCCTCCTATACCTGACCAAAAGGACGATCTTGTTTTGAACATTATAAATCAAAAACGAAAAGTCAGTTAATATCAAAATTGGTATTTGTTCAACATATTCCAAGGATCCAATACAAAGATCATCAAGAAGTACAAATCCCAAACCACCATTTATTTATATGGAACATTTATTTTATAAAAGTGGTTTTAAAATATATGATTATTCTTTTAAAAACTAATTTTAACGTGCTTGATTAAAACACAATATGTTTAAAATATGTTCTTAACTCATTAAATATATATCTTGAATTTTATGAGAATACCTTTCAAATCCTTTACATTCTGGGTGATTTTTGCTTAACTATTGAGCTTCAAGAGATAGACAAAATCTTAATATATAAAAATATACATCAGGCTAATCTAGGCAATCTGTCCGAAATATTTATTTCTCGTTTTAACCCTTTATGATATGTTGCTTATTATTGGTTTACTTTTTCCAATACTTCATGCTTTTCTGTAAAGGGAACTCGTTAGGGTTTTTCTGTTTCGATTCTGGTCATGATAACAAAATAAAATTTCAAGGCCATTATATACTGTCCCTTAAAGGTTTTGTCTACAACTGTATTTTAGTATATCCCCTTATTCTCTTTTACCTACAATGAATTAAAAATAAAATAAGTTTTTCAAGAATATTCTGTTGCCTAGTAGGTAGAGAAAGTCATATGAAAGTAACATATTAAAAGTTTTTCTTATCCATTTTCTCTCCTTTTGCTACTATAAGAGAGTTCGTACTCGTCTCCATTAGTTGTCTGTTATTGTAGCAGGAGTAAGCTAATACATTTACAACGAAACTAAACTTGATGTAGCAAAAGTAGCGTTTTCAAAAAAACATAATCAGCACAAAAAGCTGAAGGTTCACCTAGCTCTGGAGATAAAAATATTACCCTTTTAAAATGACAGATTTGTAGTAAGAAGTCATTTGCACATGTCATATTTTTCCTCACTAATATATTCTGACATCAGTGATTGACAGTGGATCACCAGTCATTTGATCTTTCTTGTGGGGATAACTTGACATGGATGATGAAACATTTTTGGATTGTTTTTCGGTTTGCCTCTTAGTTGGGTACCAACTTTTGCAACGCTTTTATTTTATTTTTTTTTTTCCTTCTCCGATGCCCCAGTTAGCCAGTCGTAGAAACACAGTAGATTCTTCTTTCATCTCGTCGCCTCCAATTTCAGTCGATTAGATTTAATTTCAGTCGATTAGTTTCGAGAGAATGGTATGGAATGATCGTGTAGTACAAATTATAACACACCATTACCTCTTTTCAAGAATAAACTATACTTTCTTTTATGGCTCATGTAAATTATTCGTACAGGTTGCTTATTTTACTTATACTAATCACAACAACTATTATTCTTATGATTATTCATCCCCTATGCGAAAAAAGGCGCCATGATGTGCGTTTATAAGCACGGATACTCCGAAATACTATTCAAGCTAGTTATTTTAAATTACCCAGCAATTCTTACCTTTTTCATTGAAGCTGCTTAGTAGAACGTTTACATGTATTTTTAACTATTAAACGTTTGACAACAATATGCACAAAATATATCATGTATCTAGATTTAAAATTCTCACAAGATTCCTTTTCCAATTTGATGCTATCAAAACTGTTATACTTTTTGGAACGAATTTTTTATAAGCGGCGTCACTTCCCCCTTCTCTCGCGCCTATTTCTCGCTGTATACATAAATCACACATTGTTGGCGTGACGAAATTAAACGTTTTACTGCTACATGAAATCAAGTTTTGATTTCGGTTTATTTATTTCGCCTCAAGGAGGGCATTATTACCTTTTAGGAATGTAATACAATGCAAGGAATCATGAAGAAAATATTTATGAATTCATAATATTATCAAAACATATAAAATAAAATTATACTTGAAGGTACATGGGTAACTTTAATGTGGGTAACTTCACCTGAAGGAACAAATGGTAATGAAAAAGCAGATGAAGCAGCAAAGGAAGCAACCAGACAACTACCAATTCATCCTCCGATCCCTGTCCACATATATATTAAGAAAAACAACTGATACAACTGTGGAAAGACAACTGGTCTGAGAATATTGAAAAACTGCTTGAAGTAAAATCTCGTACAGCCGTTATTAACAGGTGTTACTCACTAGATTAAGAACTGGTCACACTATGTTAACTCTCGATTATCTATTTACCAGACAGAATTCTCCGTTTTGTGGACACTGAAACAAAACTGACAGTGAAGAAAATTATTACCGAATGTGGTTGCTACCCCAACTACAGGATCAAGAACCAAATTCCAATATTAGATGAACATTCCACTTTATTATCACCGTTTAAATTCTTTAAAAAATGTACATTAATTAGTTTATTGTAAACCTTTGTAAAACCTGTTAATATATTTGAAATATTGTAACAATGTTGATGCCTGTTGTCGCTATAAGACTTATGCTGCCAGGCGACATTACATAAAGAATTTAATTTCAAAAAAACTGATGTGTTTCATTCACATGCGTTTCTCTACATCTTTTTTTTTGTAGTGTTTAACGCCCGCTTTAACTACTCATGGCACCGCAGGCGGCGACACTGATGATACATGAATGATGATGGAGCACTGGTGGAATGCGATGGCAGGGGAAACCCGCCCCAGCGCCGCTTTGTCCACCACAAATCTCACATGCGGTCGCTTGGGATCGAACCCCGGCCATCTAGGTGAGAGGTGAGTGGGCTAACCACTCGGCCAGGGCGCGGCCTCTCTACATCTCTACAATAAATTATTGTAATAACGTTTATTCTTCTACTTGAAAATCGAGAAAAAAATTATGGAAAGGGTCTTATTACTTGCTTCCTTGTAAGTAGAGGGGAAATAAGGTTAAATCGATAGTCAAATCTTTTAAAAGCTGGTTGCTATGTGATTGAAGTATCTTTGTATGGACAGCAGTTGACAAATTCCCGTATGAAACTTATACACCAAGTTTGGTATTTTACCGACTTTTCGTTTTTGAGTTATCGTGTTAACAGACACACGGACACACTGTCACAGGGACACACACGTACCTTTTTCTAAAAATGCCTTTTTATAGGTCTATTTCCGAAGAAATATCGGTATCGAATTTTTGGGTGGAGTGCAATACCTTCTCTATACACTGTGTACATAGTACCTGTAGAGAAAGTAAAAATTGCATATTATTAGTGCTATAGTCGTCGAATAAATGTCTAATAACAATAACAACAATAATAATAGTGATAATAATAGTAATAATAATAGCCATTTATTTGTTGTATGCTTTTAAGCGTGAGCCAACTCCAAACATCGTATATCTGCGTATGTAAACCATCTGCCAGGTGTCAGATAGCGAAGCGAATTCATGTTTTACCCTAAACCTGCACACAAACTCGAAAGTTCACTAATAGCAATCCGACTATGGTATAAACTGTTGCGAACAGCGTGGGATTGTTACACCTGCAGTGTAATGCGGCGGTTAGGGGAGGTTACGGTCCCTAACCTCTGCGAAAGGGAAAGGAGAGAGCACGTTTAGTGTAACACTGTTCCTGGAAACTAATTAAATGCTACGGCTTCTTTTTCTTCGTGGTTTGAACTTCCATCCCTTCTGGTTCCAAGCTGATTATTCACCTTTTCCTACGCGTGTTCTAGCTCTTTGGGGATTTACCCTTAAAATTAACTTTCGGATTATGATGTTTGGTTCCTACATTGCTTTTAGGTGCGCTGTATAGTATATTTATTCTTCTGTTTTTTATTCACATTTATTAGTTTTTCCTTCACTCTTTAAGTATTTAACCCAGAGGTTTTCGACCCGAATCTAATTCTTTTTGCATGGGCTTCTCAGAGCTGAGAAAGACAAAAGTAATTTGGTGGCCACTTTCTGCCTTTATAACTAATATAATTAAATTAAATTGAGTTTTATTTATGGACACTTTAACTACCGTGGTTCTCAATGTCGCACTCTATATTGTGCGTAAAAATAGCTTAATTATGCTCATAAGACTCTTTATGAGGACAGGGGATCAACGGTGTTACTTCCCTTCCGAAGGAAGCTAAGCTAACGATTTTTACGCCCAAAATCGTAAAACAATACATCATTCATAACTGAATCCGCAACCTTAGCAACCAGAGGCTAGCATGCTATCCTAAACCACAGAGGACGACTGTAATTAAATTAGATGTAAGCTGTTTGTTGATATCAACTATGGATTATAGTATATAGGTAGTTTATATATTCAAAGATAGGTATGACAAGAAATGATTTCTGCAATTCAGTTTCTAAGATTCACTTTATTGACATTATAAACGTAACATTTATGACACTACATCATACCTTTATAAACCAACGAACTGAAATATTGAGGCACAATTCACAATTGATTACATTATGCACTTATTAACTGCATGCTTAATTAATGTATTCACTTCCCTACTTTAATGTTTGTCACACTAATGATTGACATTCCAGACCGCTGGCCGGCACTTGTCGGCCCCCTTATATGCGTACGTAGTCTACGACATTCCAGTCGTCGAAATCATGGGAAATAATGATTCAAATGGAATGTAGTCGAAATTACATTACGAACCTTCGGAATTGTTTTACTTTAGCTGCAGAGAAGTAACACCAAGTCCTTGATTTGTTAGGCTGTTGCATTCATTCCCGCTATTGTTAATCGAGCCAAACAGGTCAGCAAGTGGTCTCTTGACCGCCGTTGGAGTATATTAGAGTTTACAGTGAACGCTGAATCTTGCGCTATGATCAAATATAGCAGATTGCATTGTTTAAACGTAACAGCACTGGCATTAAATCATTTATCTTACGAAGGTCGTTGCATTGGATTATTAGAACGATTAGAAAATCTATACTAACGTTTCAGAGTATTGTATATATTTATGCAAAAGGTAAATAGAAATGTTTTTCAAAAAAAGCTCGGACATATCAAAGAGTTTGTTTTTCACAGAAACAATCTGATGCAAACCCGTAACGTCATCAGAAAAAATTTTAAAGGACATACTCTATTTTTAGTTTCTCTAACATATACGAGTACATGGTATGACGTGGGCATCAAAATTAAAGAAAGGGTTGGAAACCATTGGGATGGGAGACATTTGGATGGCGGGGCAGGAAAACAGGCGAAGTATTTGGAGAAAAATTAAGAAACGTCTCTGTGATATTGACAGACAGCAAATAATTGCGCAATGCACAGAGAAGGTGTCATTAGAAGTACAGTCTGGGCTGAAATCGGAGTGGGGTATGGAGCAATACATCAAAACAGGTACCCAACTCATTAGAGAGGGGCTCGCGTGGATTAGACTAGGAGCATGGAGGAGCACGAAAATTTCTGACGTGAATGGTATAAGAATCTGTCCCATTTGCGAGGAGGAAGAGTCGTGGACTCACATCTTGGCAAGATGTAGGGGTACGGAGGAATGGCGGGAAAAATATTTTCCGCGTTTTTTTACCACTGCGAATGTAGGGATAGAAGCATGTTGGACGCTACTGGCAGGCACGGAAAACATGGACGGGCTAGGTAAATTTATACTTAAGGCAAGACAGCTGAGATCTGAGGAGGCTGCCAATAGAGAAGGGAAAAGTGACTACAATGTTCTACATACATGTATATTATATCAGACTTAGGTCACTGTTGTGCTAGGGTTGTATATATTATGTGTATATATGTCTTTTAAGTGTAATTATCTATGATAAGAGGGTGCATTTATGGAGGTGTACTCTGTGCTGTAAATTTAAATTGGTATATTTGAATATCTTTGTATCTTTATTTTCGGATTCACTCTTAATTTTTATTGTTGTTTAATATTGCTTTTGACTGTGTATTTCCTTTGTCTTTTTATTTTCGTGTTTACTCTTTTAATTCTTTGTTGTGGTTGTTGTTTTAATATTGCTTGTAATGTGTATTACAAAAGCACGTACGGTCTGTGGACCCGTGCGACTGTTGAAATTCTATGTATGATATTGCTATATTAATAAATACACTTATTCATTCATTCATTCAATACCGAGATGTCAAGGAAAATACGGTATTTTGAGAATATCTTAATAAAAATGTAATTTCCGTTTATTATCCTCCAAAATGTGACACGAAGATTTAACAAACAAAACTTCTTAACTACGCTTTATATATAACAAATTTGAAATGATATTTTTATCACAAATGCCTTTAACGATTTTGATAAATATAGCATGTATGAGAAAAAGTTACATGACAAATTAAATTTATTCTTGAATTTTTTGGGAATAGTCTGTGAAGCCCACTTCAGTCGGAAGGAATTTTGAATAATCTTCCATAACTGAATTCGTCATAAAACAAAATTTATTCTGAATTGCATATGTTGACATATTTTTCAATATTTTTAATGGTTTTTTAAAGTCCTGTCATTGTTTAGCTGTTTATGACGATTACAAAATACGAATAAGGAAATTTTAACGCCCAATTCTTAAAAACGTGTTATAATTATCACTATTATCTTCACATCTATACAAAATGGGTTATGTAGTTACTTCTGGAAGGTTTATAATGATTCAAATGAAGATAGATTTTTATACCCACTAATACTGAGGTTAGAGAAAGCTATCGCGACGATTTTATTACTGATTGTAGAAGTTATCAGCAGTTTTATAACGCAAACATTGTTATGGTAATCTAATTTATATTTGGATTCCTGCTGTTAATGATGTCAGTTTGTAGAAATTAACATGAATATTTAGTATTTCATGCTCGATATGGATACATACGTTATTCAGTATTGTTATAATCCTTGATTATTTTGCTCTATATTTTATTTATTTTTGTCTTTAATTTTATGGACCTTATATGAGATGAGCCTTAATTTTATTTTATCTAATATAAGAGGATTGTGTGCATTAAGTTTAAGATCATATTCATCCCCTAGACGGCCCGGGTTCGATCCCAAGCGACCGCATGTGAGATTTGTGGTGGACAAAGCGGCGTAGGGGCGGGTTTTCTCCGGGTTCTCCGGTTTCCCCCGCCATCACATTCCACCTGGGCTCCATCTTCATGTATCATCAGTGCCATCACCTGCGTTGTATTGCAGTAAAAGCGGGCGTTAAACACTACCCCAAAAAATATCATATTCAATCAGAAATATACTACCTTCTCTAGCGTATATGAACCACGGACACAATAGGAGGAGAAAGTAATGTATCCCATTCAAAAATTCGATACCAAGATTTGTCCGGAAATACATGTTTGAGATCCCTAAATCCAAAAAAAGCAGTCAGTGTGTGTCTGTGTGTGTCTCAATGGGCAGTATAGCTCAAAACGAATAGACCACTAAATATCACATTTGGTACTGTAGTTTAGTAGTGCCATAAACTGCCCTTTACATGGAAACATTTTTGAAATTATTGTTGTTCTCAAAAATGCCTTTAACGATTTTGATTAATTTACTGTACATTAAAGACACCTACACGACTAATGAAACTTATATTTTGAATTTCCTGAGAATAACCTCTGAAGACCTCTTTACTCTGGATGACTTTTTCGGAATTTTGCATAAGTGGTAAACCGTAAGGGATAGACAAAAACTTACTACACAAAAAATGTAGATCTCATTAAAATGCATAACTTATGGCATACACGTTTATATTGTAAAGTCGACTATTTTTGAAGTGTTCACAGTTATTGATTTCAATTTATAACTATGTAACTTTTGTCAAACGGGAAGGCACCCTTCGTTTTACTTTTGGTCATGCAAAGCGAACCGAACTTCAATTGTTTTACATAGCGACCAGCTTTTAAAATATCTGACTATTACTTTAGTCTATAATATTCACCTATTTCTCTTTTGCCTGCAAGGAAGCAGGTAATAAGAACGATTATGCTAATGTTTACCTCGATTAGCATGATAGATATGAATAGTCGTTTGTAACAATAGTTTATGTGTGGAGCAGCTGGGAAAATAAATATCAATGGAACACTTTTTTTTATATTTGCTTATGGTATTCTCCATTCAACTGAAAGTATTATTGAGTAAATTAATTACAACCGAAATTTATATATAAAGATATGGGCAAATATTTCACATTAGTTATAATCTATATACTCTTTTGGTGCAACTTTTGCGAGATTTATCTTGAATGTTTGGACTTGGGCTGATTTGCAGCGGTATGCGTACGTTTGTATGACCTCTCACTTGTTAGTCTAGACAACGCGGCTGCGGAAGTAAGGAGTATTTTGATTTCAATGTTACGTTTGCTGTATAGTGGAACTTGTGTTACGCGAACATGTCTTTTGATAGTTTTTGCTACGAGTGCTGATGGAGTGTGTTTGTTTTTTGCTACAGAGAAAAATGTAACAACAATAATTCCGATGTCATGTTGCTTGAAAAATTTAAACGTCCTGGGTCCGGGTTAGGAAAAAGAAACGCAGTACTGCCTCTTGGACGAGGTAGAAGATGTAATGAAAAAAAAAGAAGAAAAAAAAAAGAAACTCATTACGACAGCAGTAATGTCATCCCAAGTGTAAACCTATGTTGTTATACCTGTGAGAATTCTTAAGATGGCTGCTCAACAAATCTCCATACAGCTGACTTCTCATTCTCTTTAGCCAGAATTATACCCTATCCCCCACAGAGTCTGGAAGTATGTATATGAGAGTGAATGTGTGTGTGTTTGAGGAAAATAAAATTATTTAAACCAAACGTAAAAGAGCCTACAGACAACGACTTCTTTCAAGTGCAAAGCCCTCAATATGGCCTTTAATGTTAAAGGGGGCTATATAAATGAGACAATAAAAAAAAAATCTCCATACTCCCGTCGAATCCGGAGAACCTTATACAATAATAGGCTAGAATGCCCCCAGTGTTCAAAGGTATTACAACAGATCTAGGCTTGCAGGGATGCAGAGGGGGTTTTAGTAACTAAAATATATCGTTTCATATCATCAGAATTATCATAAGTAATATAACGAGAACTCCAATTTATTTAGAGAAAAGTTGTAGTTCGTGTTGTATTTAATAAGACTATTTCGTGAATAAAATAAAACTGATTATCCTATATGAACACGAAGAATATTATTCCTAAAATACCATTTGACGTACATTTGCACAAAATCACTGCAACATGATGTCCATATCAGACATTTCAGATCTCTTTGTATTACTACATTATATTATTTTGGCTTAGTAAACATGATTGCAATTAACATGTCTATTGGCACTTCCACCATTATGTACGGGGATATCACTGCACGTTGATATTCAGAGAGAAAACAAATGTATGTGGGTGCGATACATTTAGAAAAACAATTGCACATGGGTGTGAAAAAAAATTAATATGCCGAGGTACTGAGTTCCGATGGTTGGAATTTTACGCGCCAATGTACTGAATTGACCACTTCCTATGATCACGTGTCATGAATGAAATTGTCTAGGATAAGAAACGGCGGGCTAGTCCCGCACTATAGGCACTAATCCGCATTGCAGGAAGAGTAGGTCTCCCGGTCGCGTCATACAACAGAAATACATTTAGTATTTGTTTATTCTTCATCAATTAGCGTTGCAAACAAATACGCCAAAGTAAATATTTATTCATATAGAAATCTCTAATTTTATCACAAAAAATTGAAAAAAATTATAATAAATAATAATTTTCCCTTTGGAAGATCTAATCTACCATTTAAATGAAACAGTAAATGGACAGACGTATGGTTATTAATAGACACCTAACTTTAAACATTTGTATTCTCGCAAACTTTTTTCATCATTTTTTCAAACTCAAAATGCTGCATCAATCCATCTTCTACTAATATGTTTCATTACGTTTTCCTTACCTCCCAGAAGTATATTTACGAAATTTTTTTTTAAATTAATGTTCTAAATTTTAAAAATTAACTTCCGAAAATTCTGGAAGTATAAAAAGTAATCATTTTATAGGATAATTAGGATGATATTAAAAACAAAAATAAAAAAATAAATATCTGCAATTTTCATGTGAATTGAGAAATGTATGTATTATATTTACATGGCTTTCTCTGCCCTCAATTGTTTATTATTGTGTATACAAATTACTCTTATGAAGATTTACCTTTATTTCCACTTATTTTCAATCGAGATAAACTATTGCAGAAATGGATGGAGTACACATTTTATTTATAGATGCAAAGGTAACACTCATTTAGAATTGGGTTCATACACATATTCAATAGATGGACAGGACTCATTTATAGAACAAGTCGTGTCTCTTGGAAGAATATTCCTTTTTGCGTAATACGTTTTCGTCTTTCATGTTCACCAGTTATACATTATACAACATTTCTTCAGAATGAAGTGGGCTTGAGTTTTCGAAAAACAACACGAGAATATACACATTTAGTTTACATAAAGGATACATATAGTGTTTTAATCAAAATCGTTAGAGATAGTTTTGGAAAATTCAAACATTTTGAAACATTTTCCATAGGGAGGTTTTCTATAAAATATATAGTGTTGATTCTTGGAAGATACTGAACGTGCTTGTTTCTGCTCATTTATGAGGTAAAGGAGGATCCAGTGACTGTAGAACTTCCTGACACGAAATTTTTCTTTCAACATTATTTTAGCTGCTCCCAATTTAATACTTAGGGCTTCTGGAATCTGACATATATCCAACGACGATCTTTCCGCAACATGTACTCTCCCTTCACCACATTTTAATCCCACAACTACTCTTAATCCAACTTTGAGGTCTCAATCACAAACTTCCTTTTCGATATGAACTCTAAAAGAGATTATGCGTGGCTGTAGGAGGTCTCCCTGCTCGTCTGCATCTTCGCTTAGATTTCTAAACTCTGCATACCATCCGCAAATGATGAATTGCGAAGGGAAAAGAACCCCAAATACAAGATACAGTCTTTCAAGGCATTCTTTCTCCCGTAAACCGACTTTACAGTAGAAATCATAGCACACAAATGCTCTCGCTTGAGATCCATCCTGACACACGGCGTAGCAACACCTACTATACGTACACACACGGTGCTGACGATGCACATTGTAGGAGTGCCCCCGAGTTGCACACGTAGCTAACTGAACTTTAATCTGAAGTTAGGAAAAGCTGATTTAGCTTATCACAACTCATTATTGTCCATTCTCAAAATCCGAGAAAACCACCGAAAAAATCTGTGTTCCATTCACATTATTTTCTCTACATCTCTTCAACAAATTATTGT
This sequence comes from Hymenopus coronatus, assembly GCA_030762935.1. NCBI lineage: Eukaryota > Metazoa > Arthropoda > Insecta > Mantodea > Hymenopodidae > Hymenopus > Hymenopus coronatus. The sequence continues at coordinate 79,874,675 of CM060898.1, read as the reverse complement.
TAATAAGTTACTCTTCTATTTCATTCTAAAAACTGCATAAATGGTCTTAATAATTAGTTCCTTATAATTAGGAGGTAAAAGGGAATACACTAGGCTAAATCGACGGTCAAATCATCCAAAATAAAGAGGTCTGATGAGGCTCTTCCCAGAAAATCGAAGATATACATTTTATTTGTCATGGAAATCAAAATCCTTAGAACCATTTTTGAGAAAATGAAAATGTTGGAAATTTTTTGCATATAAAAGGTAGTTTGGTGTTGGATATTTTCTTGAAAACTTCGTGTCACGTCCTTGGAAGAAACTAAACTTAAATATCAAGTTTTATATTTAACGGACCTTTCGCTTTTGAGCAATGCTGCACACAGATACACACTTATAGACACAGATATTTTTCAATGCTTTTTTTTTTTTTTTTTTTTTTTTTTTTTTTTTTTTAATTTTGGGGTCCTAAAACATGTATTTTTTGTGAAATCTCGGTTTCGAATTTTTGAGTGCAATACACTATGTTCATATTAGGTGTAGAGAAAGTAAAAGTACACGGATCAATCAAAACCGCGACCTCCCGAATGCCAGTCCCAGACAAACGACTCAGCAGCTGATTCATAGGTATATTGTTACTACGGAGAAGAAGCCTAAAAGTTTAACAAATAATACAAATATTGAAATCATTTTCTTCTCGCTTTTTTCTTTATTAGATGGCTGTAAAAAGACTTACAAACTTAAAACAACGCTAATAACAGTAAAATAAGGACGGATTGTCCTTATTGCCCAGAAATACCCTATTCATCTCAGGTAGAATATTTAATATTAGCAAACCAAGTGGCTATTTGCTCACTCAGCATCAATCAGGGATCGAACTGGGCCCTAGCTAAGGATCGACTGAAGAGCGGGGTACGGGTTTAGCAAGTGATGACGTCAGGGAACCACAGCCATCAATAAAGTTGCCAGCTCGGTTTAATTAACCAGGCCGTGTTGTTCCTTCACGCTGCCTCTGCAATTGCCTTGTTGTGATGCACTCCAGTCTGCATCTCTTTATCACGCTCCAAGCGTTCATTTAAACAACGCCTCTGAATGCTGTTTTCGGTAAATATTATCATTCTCTCCGTTAACGAATCATTGTACTATGTACATAGTGTATAGAAAAATGCGACATCCAGATGTCACCGGAAATACATGCTTTGAGTCCCCCTGAATTCAAAATAAGTATTTTTAGAAAAATGCCCGTGTGTGTGACTGTTAATCTGTGTGTTTGTGTGTGTGTGCCTGTGGGGAGCATAGCTCAAAAACGAAAAATACATTAAATACCAAACTTGATATTTAAGCTCAGTATATTCCAGGATGTGACTTTAAGCTATTCCTAGAAACTTCAAGGTATTATATCATTTGTTATTTAAATATCTCAAATATATTTAATCAAAATCGTTAGCTATTTTTGAGAAAACCAACATTTTCGAAACTTTTTCCATGTAAAGGGTAGTTGGGGGTACAGGGTTTTCTTGAGCTCTGGATGAATTTTGCTGAATTTTTATAGCTGGTAAACCATAAGAGAGACACAAATACTTACTGCTCAAAATGTGGATATCGTTAAATACATAAAGATTAGCTGGAGGTATGGGGATTTTCTTGTGCTCTGGATGAATTTTGCTGAATTTTTTATATCTGGTATACCCTAACAGATACACAAAAACTTAACTGATAAAAAAATGTAGATCTCGTTAAAACACATATACATTTTTGTTGTAGTATTAACCGTTTCCGAGATATTTCTTGTTATTGGTTTCAATTTTATATTATGCACGTTCTCAAAGGGGTCACCTTTCGTTTCATTTCGCTTTTATTTTTCTGGAAATGCAAAGTGAAACGAACTTCAATTGTTCACTAATCGATCGGCTTTTAAATGATTTGACCATCGCTTTAGCCTGATGTATTCCCCTATTTCCCCTCTGCTTATAAGGAACTAAGTAATAAGACTGTGTTAATATTCCGCTTTTAGCATGATGTAAATAGATGAATATTGTTTTGTAGGAATAGTTTCTTGGCAAAACAGGTGGGGAAAGTCATATGAGTATAACATCAGATCTTTACTTTCTCTACACGCACTAGTATGTGCATACTGTATACAGAAGGTATTGTAACCAAAACTTGAAACCGATATTTCAGCGGAAATATATGTTTTGGGACCCCCTGAATAAAAAAAACAAAACATTTTTAGAAAAATGTCCAGTATGTGGGTTAGAATGTGTCTGTGTGTGTGTGTGCCGTATAGTTTGAAAACTGCTGGATATTTAAGTCACTATCTCTCAGGGATGGGACACGAAGATTTTGAAAACAAAATATCCCCCCACCCCAAAATATCCTGTATATGTAAATAATTCCGAACATTTGTACTCTCAAAAATGGCTCTAATGATATCGATTAAAATACCGTTTATTAAAGATATTTGCATGGCAAATAAAATGTATGTCTGGAATTGTCTGGGAATAGACTCTGAAGACATCTTTATTCTGGATAACTTTTGCAAAATTTTGCATAATTGGTAAATCGTAAGAGATAGACAAAAACTTGCAGCACAAAAAATGTAGCTCTCATTAAAACACATAACTGATATAATATACACTGTTTTCGTGGAGTTCACCGTTTTCGAGATATTCTTTGTGATTGGTTTCAGTTTTAAAATACTTAAACGTTTCTCATACTGGAGTTTGTCAACACCTGACCACGCAAAGAAATGGATTTTAATCCCATAGTAACCACTTTTTAAAACATTTGACTGTCGGTTTAGCGTTAGTGTATTACTTTATTTCCCTTCTATTTATAAAGAAAATAAATAGCAAGTCCGTTTTTGCTTGTGTTTATATAGATTAGCATGAATTAGATAGAATAAGCTTGTTAACAATAATTTGTTACAGAGATGTATAAAAAGTCATAAATGGAGCACATCAGAGTTTTACTTTCTCTACATATACTCCAAGCGCCAAAGAAAATCTTCCGCTGATTTTGTATTGTTTTCTAATGTATTTAGAGGCGTGTCCTACACTAGCCGAGAAGGTTAACTACCAATCATGATAAAAGGTCTGTATGACAAACTGAATGCACTCACTCTACTTCTTTCTCTTTTAGACAATACGTTAGCCTCCGATATTTGAGTCATCTCAGTTACAGATTTTGGGATGCGTTAACAACACAAGAAGTGTAGCGCGACATAAACAGAAACTTTTGAAACGCAAGACACTATAATTCTTCTCAAGCTGCGAGTTACGCCTGGAAGCATCGGTTTCCACAAGTTTTCACAACACTCTGTGACTTTATTTTTACGCTATAAAAGGAGGAAGAATTGCAAGCCGGCGTGTTGTGAGTTGTACTGAGTCGTGAGGAAATGCAAGTGTTAGCGTGCAGTGGTGTGCAAGTCATTAATGGCCTGCAGCCCTGAACTTTCTACGCGTCGAAATGTCGAGTGAGTTGTTTTCAGCAGGGAATTAAATACTTTATTTATAAACAATTGTTGAGTCAATAAAGATATTTGTTGGAATATATTTCATTTCTTCGCCATTTTATAATCTTTGCGATTATTGATGTAACTAAAAAAAGGGAGTAGCCCATCCTTGCACAGTAGATTTAAGCTACCAGTCATGGCTTCGCAAGATGCAGTGAGATTTAATTTGGAGCTCTTTGTATGTACTATGTACATATATAGTACGTAGAAACGTATTTGATCTCCATGTTTCACAAAAATATGTATTTTGAGATAATCTTGGGTCCAAAAAGAAAATATTTTTTAGAAACTGAAAAAGAAAGTTAATTAAATAACAAAGTGCGTGACTAAACTTGGCTCCTTCCAAGACTTCAACACGAATATTTTCAATAAAATATCCCCACACAAAACTAACCTTTACGTATAAAAATATTTTATAAATATTGTTTTTAACAAAACTGGCTCCAATGATTTTGATTAAAATACTCTCTTTAGTAACATTAACATGACAAGTCATACGTATATCTTTAATTTTCTGGGAATAGACTCTCAAGACCTCTCTTCATTTTGGATGCCATGCATAAATGATAAACCGTAAATTACTACAATAAACATATGGGTTTCATTAAAACACGCACTTTGTCAACTCTTTTTGAGATGTTCCTTGTTGTTGTTTGTATCAGTTTTAAAATATATAAACTTTTTGCAAACTTAATATGTTTGTATAATTTTACTCCTGGCAGTGTAAACAGAACTGAATTTCAATCATATAGCAACCAGGTATATAATTTCCACTAGCTTTCGCGTGTGTAATCCCTTATTTCCCTTCTATCTTAAGCGACTAAGCTATGATTATCTCTGCTAATGTTTATCTCTGTCAGCATGATGGAAATAAAAGAGTAGTAATATTTTGTAAGAATAGCCTGTTTCAGTACAGGTAAAAAAAGCCATGTGAATAGTAAACATCAGAATTTTATACTTTGATTCAAGGATTCCTGTTAAAAATGTGATTTCGATGCGAATTCTGTCTAAACGTTCCGTGGTTATACTCCTGGGTCAGCCCTGTCTGCTATTACTTAAGCAGTACATTATGTCTATATGTGTGTACCGCTTGAAATATTAAGTAATTGGCTTTTGTTTTTACACGCATTCCCAGTCGACTACAGCAACTATGCGTGACGCGGCGTATGCAGTTGCTAAATTGAATTTTGAGATCCACCATTATGGCATGTCACTAAAATCTGGTGATATTCCGCCTGTTTGGTTCCATTTATAATTGGCAAAGGCCTGCGCTTGTTACATGCATTGGGAAGCTTAATTATATTGTCTCTGTTACATTGGCGCACTGGATTATTATTTTCAGGTTTTCAAACTCTTCAACATGTGCAGTTGTTCATCAATCGGCGCACTCATAATACTAACTATGCACATATTATGTATATATTTTATATTACTATCACTTATTATATAGCTCATAGTTAAATTAAATCATCATCATCAACTCTTCATGGATTAGGAGGATTCTCCTGTTCCGGCCTCATATTTCTTCCCATCTTTTAACTGGTCTTCCTATCGTTCTGTAGCCTAGAGGTTTGTATTTGTATGATTGAAATGGAATGCGAGAGTTATCCATTCTTTGTAAATGGCTTTCCCATTTTTCTCTATTTATTTGTATCCTTTCTTTTAAGCAAAAAATGTCTAATTCTTTCCTTATGTCTTCATTTCTAATATGATCTTGTCTGGTGCAACCTTTTACTGCTCGGAGATATTTCATTTCTGCCGCTTGTATTTGGCTCCAATCTTTCTTTTTAAGAGTCCATGTCTCCGAACCATACAGTAAAACTGGAACAGCCATTGTCTTATAGAATTTTAGGTTTGTATCTTTTCGGGTTTTCCTTTTTAAGGTACGAGCTATTACTCCACAAATATATTGGAACTTACTCACTTTATTATTTATTTCTTCATTGTTTGTCTTAAAGGTTACATTACAACCCAAGTAGTTAAATTTTATCACCTGTTCTAACACTTTATTGCTTAACACTATCTTTGATCTTTTTATATGTTTTCCTATAAATGCCATTATCTTTGATTTTTCTATTGATATACTTAAACCATAATCCTGGATCAATTTTTGTAGCTTGTACATACTTATTTGCAGCTTATCTTCTCGGTCTTGTATTAACATCATGTCATCTGCAAAGAGTAGCATATTTAAGGCATTATCTTTATTTATTTTTATTCCTAATGGTATTTCATCTTTTAATTTTCTGAGAATATCATCCATATAGATATTAAATAAAAGCGGAGATAAACTACATCCTTGTCTTAAACCATTATTAATTATCATATCTTGTGATAATCGTCCATTTCCTAAAACTATTTTTATTTTTGTTTCTTGGTATATATTCCTGAGTACATCTATCAATTGTTTTGGGTATCCTTTTTTATCTAATATATGCCAGAGTCTAGTTCTGCTTACCTTATCAAAAGCTTTTTCTAAATCTACAAAAGCTATATGTGTTTCTAAATTATATTCTCTTCTCTTTTCAATAATTTGGTTAATAGAAAATATATTATCGGTGCAGGATCGTCCTTTTCTAAACCCCATTTGGTTTTCTAATAATAACGGTTCTGTAATTATACTTAAACGTTTGTTTATGATTTTTGTATACAGCTTATAGCCTGTGTTCAGGAGACTTATACCTCTGTAATTACTACATACATTTCTTTTGCCCTTTTTAAATATATTGATGACGTGTGCATCGTACCAGCATTTAGGAATTCTATTCGTTTTCCAACATTTGTTGATAAAATTAAGCAGTCTTACATTTAATTTATCTCCTCCATACTTTATTAATTCTGCATTTATTCCATCTGGTCCTGGAGCCTTTCTATTTTGCATGTTTTGTAAAGTTAATTGTAATTCTTCTTCGGTGATTAAATCTATAGATGTTTTAACTATTACTTGGTCCTCTATTGACTTTCCATTTTCTTCTAATTTATACCATAGTTCCTTATAATATTTCAACCATTTTTCTTCAGATATATTGTTTATTCTCACTTTGTCTTTCTCTTGTTTTGTTAACGTCTTAATCACTTTATAGGCAAATTGTTGTCTGCCATGTATGTCGTTTTCTATCTGGCTAATGAAATTCTCCCATGAATTCTGGTGTCCTCTTCTTGTAATTGCTTTTGCGATGTTTCTTTTTTCTTTATAATTTTGTCTTGATTCTTCAGTTTTATTTTGTAGAAGCCTTTTATACGCTGCTTTTTTGTTGTCAATAGCTTGTTTAATTTCTTCATTCCATATTCTTAAGCCAATTTTTCTTCTATATATATTTCTTCTTCCAATTGCTTCTTCTGCTGCTCCTTTGATTGCTTTAATTATATTGGACCATTCTTTATCAATATGTTCTTCTACTTTTGTATCTTCTAGGCAAATGTTTAATCTTTCTTGGTAAAGCCTCCTGATACTAGGTTCTTGAAGTAGGTTTATTTTGAAAACCGTTTTATTTTGTTCCTCGTTTGCCCTTATTTTTGATTTTTTCCATCTTGTCCATAATTCTATTTTAGATATCACTAAATAGTGGTCGGAGGATATATCACAGCCCCTGTAAACTCTAGTATGTATAATCTGTGATATTAATTTTTTATTTACCATAATATAATCAATTAATGATCTTTGACCACGTGCATTCCATGTATATTTATGAACATCTTTTGTTCTAAAAAATGTATTTGTTATCTTAAGTTCATTAAAAGTTGCAAACTGTCGTAATTGTTTACCATTTTCATTAATGTGGTCTTCTCCAAATTTTCCTACAATTTTAGGTATAGGTTGTTTCCCAACTCTTGCATTTAAATCTCCAGCAATGATCATATATTGGGTTTTGCTTTTATTTACTTCTTCTTGTAAATGTTCATAGAATTCTAAAACCTCTTCCTTTTTTCCCTCTTCAGGACTATACACTCCCACAACAATTAGATGCCCTCTGGGGATTTTAAACGTTACTTGTATAATTCGTTCATTAATAAAAGTATAGTGTTCAATTCTCTTTGTCCATTTTTCATCAATTAATATTGCTACTCCTTTTGCTGCTCTTTGTTTTAATGAAACCCCACTATATACTAAAGTGTATTTCCCTATCTTTTCTGTACCTTTTAATTTCTTTTTAGTTTCTGTAAGTACCGTTATATTTACCTTCATTGTTTCTATTTCTTTTACTAATTCTTCTTCTTTTGTGGATATTCCTCTCACATTCCATGTTCCTATTTTTAATGGTTCTGCAATTCCAAATCGTGCGTCCTTTTTCTTTTGCTGTGGTCGAAATCCGATATTATCAATCCGGCTATTATTTTGAGGCTGTTCAGTATGTAAAAGTTTCACTCTGGCCGCGGTACGAACGCTGCGCAGAGCTAGTTCAGTGGTGGGGCTGCCACCTCTCTGCTCCTGAACTCGCAGATGATTTTCGGGCATTTACCCTAGATGTGTTTGTCTTCACCTCGACTTTCGAGTCACATCCACCCGTTGTGCCAGTTTTGGTCCACCCCGAGTATTTTATTTCCTCGGTACCACCTATATCTAGGAGGCATTCCCCGATCCGCCACCTGGGGAGGCGCCCGATGGGGGATTGGCACTGAACCCCTCACGGGGTTAAATTAAATAGACAGGTTATTTATTAGTCTGTTTAATTCTTTATGGACAACTGGCCTGCAGTCTGTTGGAACGGTAATTTAAATAATCTGTGTGTTCCATCCGCATGACATTCTCTACATCTCTGTAACCAATTATTGTTAATAAGCTTCGCCTTCTATGTATTTCATGCTAAAACATTAGCAGAAACGGTCTTATTATAGTCCCTTGCAAGAAGAAGGGAAATAGGGGAATACACTAGGCTAAATCGATAGTCAAATGTTTTAAAATGTGGTTACTATGGGATTGAAACCCGTTTCTTTGCGTGGCCAGAAGTTGACGTTTGAGTATCTTAAAATTGATATCAGTTTTATCGATATCTACATCTTTTGTGTAATAATCTCTTACGGTTTATCAGTAATGCAAAATTCAATAAAATTCATCCAGAATAAAGGGATCTTCAGAAATTAACAATTTATTTCTCAAAGTTGGAGCATTATAATAATGAGAAAGTACATACTCATTTTCACTAATGTGCCTTTGACAGGCAATATAACAATTTTGAAACAAATTAGTGAAACATTGCACCATGTGGAACATTCTGATTATAAGAAAGTTTGGAAAAAAGTTTGATAAAAAATAAAAAATAAAGTTAAAGTGCTCAAAGAAGAATAAACGACGTATTTTTTTAAAGTTTAGACTTCATATCATTTTGTTTCTTAAAATATGTTATTTTTTAATATTTCATAATTTTCGGTCAAATTTTACAGATGCATCACCTTTGCACTGATATAGGAAAACAGTCACAGAGAAGTGGTGCAGGAAAGTTATTAAAGAAAGAGAACTTAATAGCATGAAAGATGATGCAGATAATTGGTAAAGAAGAGTAGAATGGCATACTATATATATATATATATATATATATATATAATATGCATAAGAGTTAAACTACTTTATAAAGCCTTTAAAATACAGTTAGTGATATATATTTTTAATAGAAAATGTACTAAACAAAATCTATTGTACATAACAACCGGGGTGTTACTTGTATAATACCCTGAAATAGCACTTAGAACAATGTAATCCATTTGCAAAATTCTATCAAAATTTTAGAAATATATACTTTCATGTATACTTCATGGCATCCGCAATTGTGGCCTTAAAATACTTTTTGTTATTTAGTAATTTTTGAATTGAAATTATAAAGGATTTTTATAAACCTAAGTACGTCAGAAAGAATAGGAGTTTGCTTTTGAATTTTCAAAAGCTGTTAAGTTTTCGTTTATTTGTTTTTACTATATGTAAAGAATGGAAAAATAAATCTTGTTCTGAGCAGGCGCTCTGTAATTAAGGAGAACGTCTCCTTCTCTATGTATCTTCTTCCTCCACTAGGCGCGCGCACATAAACAGTGAGCAAATTTTCCCTACAGTACCGATGAATGGTGAGTAACTACCAGGCGGGCAGCGCGACGAAAGAGACAGAAAGGGAAGAACGGTCAGCGCGAGGGAAACATGCCAACAGGCAGCCATGGTAATTTCCACTCTCAGCATTCTTTTCTAAGTTGTAAACCTACAGTTGAATGCGTTTCTCTACCTACGTTTTGACTCGTTTAGGTCAGTAGGTGCAACTATTATCACCTTAGAGCCCAAACTGCGGATTCGATGTATGCAAGTTCAAATGAATTTCAGAATAGTAATTTCATATTTTCTCTGGGCATTGTTATTATATGTCATTAAAATAGCATATTTTACATGAGCTTTGACAGACGGCATCTTCCGCTGAAAAGAAAAGCTATGCAGCAATTGTTTTTAAGAAATCGGTATGTGCCTTTTTATTAAAGGCTTAGTGATAAAACAGAAATAAAAAGGTGTTGGCAAGAGGAAACTTCTGTTCGCAGAGGATAATAAAGGTATATATTGAATTAAATCCATAAGTATCTGATATTCGATATGGTTAATTGAATACAGTGAAAATTAATAAAGAAAATGTTAACGGATAAACATATTTAAGCAATAGTCAAATTTTTAAGAGCTGCGGCTATGTGATGAACTTATATATCGTTTTCTTTCCATGAGCAGCAGAAAAAAGAAACAAAATACGACTTTTCATTTGAGAAATGTATACGTTTTAGAAATTTCAAGCAAATAACAAGAAATATTTAGGAAATTGTTAAAAAATATATTTTATATGTGTGCTTTAAGGAGACTCATATTTTAGTATATATGTCTTTCGGTTTACCATTTGTGCAAAAGATGTTCAGAATAAAGATAGCTGCAGGAGCTTTACCCAAAAATTCGATATATATATTCATTTGGCATGACAATATCTTAAACACTATTATTTTAACGTCTTTTTGATATATTCCAAATAAAATAAAATGGTGATAAGCCTAGAATTGAGGGAGAATTTTCTCCAAAATCTTCGTATCGCATTCTTGGACATTCGTTTTTACCCGATTTTTCGCTTTTGGTTTATGCTCACACACACACACACACACACACACGGCCGCGCCATAGCCGAGTGGTTGGACCACTCACCTCTCCCCTAGACGGCCGGATTCGATCCAAAGCGACCACATGTGGTATTTATGGTGGACAAAGCCGAGCAGGAGCGGGTTTTCTCCGGGTTCTCCGGTTTCCCCCGCTACCGCATTCCACCGGTACTCCATCTTCATTCCATGTATCACCAGTGTCATCGCCTAGGGTGCCACAAGTAGTAAAATCGGGCGTTAACTAAACAAAAACAGAACACATACACACACATACACGGATATTTTACAAAAAATTATTTTGGGACATTTCAGGGGATCTCAGATATAGTTATTATCGGCATAGGATATTTTGGTGAAATATAATACTTCCCGTACTTCTATAGGTAGCAGAGAAAGCAAAAATTAAAATACGATCCACTGGTTAAAATCTTTACTTTCATAAAGAAAGCATTAGAGCCCAAGTAAGCCTCCAAACGAAGATTTATAAAACAAAATAATAAGCAGAGATGCTTTGGTTTTCTTTGTTACTATTAAGGAAGCACTTTAAGGGCGATTAACAAAGAAAACGCATGAGCGAATCACAGAGAACGAGGATAGAATGCGGAGGAAATTACGGAAATAACTGCGAGATAAAGAGATGAAACAGCGTTGTTGAGAGCGTAAAGCTTCTCTCCTAGTGCGATAAATAGGTACTACAGAACAAATTTTGGCAAGCGAGAAACATCTGAATATGTTTGATAAACACATACCTGCCTCCAGCGATTCATTTGTAAACAAACTGCTTTTATCAGGTATGAGTAGTATCTGTTTGCTATGTTTCCACCTAATGAGGCGAAGCGAAGTTAGCAGCAGCGGATTTGTGATACACCATTCTCATTAGCACGCATGTACCATAAGTAGAGTAGGTATTGTATTCCACTAACTTTCGATACTAAGATTTTACTAGAAACATGTGTTTTGAGGACCGCTGAATATAAAAAAGCATTTTTTGAAAAAAAATTCGTTTAATTGGTACATGTGTGTCTGTGCGTGTGGAAAAAAGAAAACGAAAAATCAGTTTATACACCAAACTTCATATATAAGGTGCCTTGTTTTTATATTTTTTGTACTCCTTTGTCAGCATTTCTTAAACTTGATTGTTCATTTTCGAACATTTTCATGAATATCCCTACCTTTTGCACAGAACATTTTTCAAAACATTTGATTTTCTAAAAGTGGCTCTAGCAATTTTGATTAAAATACCATCATTTTAAGATATTTTTATTGCAAAAGAAATGTATATCGTGAATGTTTTGTGAAAACCCTTTGAAGTCCTCTTCATTGTGGATGACTATTGCATAACTGGTAAACCGTAAGAGACATACAGAAACTTTGGATAGCTAGAGTCAGACTGAAAAATTCAGTGGCATAGCCGGGATTTGAACCACGGATCTCCCTGCCTCTAGGTAGTTGCTCTTCCTCTGAGCTACCATGACAACATGCCGGCATAGCATTGAAACTTTCAACTAACTCACATGTTTCCCGGTAAACCACAAAGTGCTCTGAAATTATTTTGAGATTCCAACCCCAATGGCGACTTACAATGTTGCAAGTACTTAAGACCCAGAATTCATTGTATAGCCAACTATTATGGTCATTTCATATTAGTTTAATTGTTTATTCACACAAGCCGTGTGTAGTACAGGAGTGGTTTACCGGGAAACATACTTTCCCTTTCTTTCTTTCTTTCTTTCTTTCTTTCTTCCCTTCCGTCATTCCTTCCGTTCTTTATTTATTTACTTTTGTATAGTTTTAACGGCTTTTAATCTTATAGGTCATGTCGGACGATGGAGAAATTAAATTATGAATTGGTGCTCATACAAGCCTGGATCAAATGAGTTTGACATTCATCCTGTTAGGATAAGCGAAAACCTTAGAAAAAAATCCTTGTCTGGATAACTCACCCTTACGGAGATTCAAATTCGGGAACTCTGGAAGTAAGGCAGGCACTATACCACCATACTACAGAGACGGGCAAAAACTAATTTATTGTTCAGTGCTTGAGTTTTCTTTCTCCAGGCTCTACAGCCCGCGTGAAGCCTGGCATACCAACGCGACTGCCGGCCTCACGCCCACATACGCACGGCCTCAACCAAATAGTCACCATATTCTAGATGTTCTCGAGCTTCAAGCCAGGTATAGTGATGAAGACTCATCGAGCGTGCATCTCTCCCATCATCATCCTGGCTTGAAGCCCGAGAACGTCTAGGATATGTTCGTCGCGAGGAAAGCTTCAGATCCTATTTCAAATAGTCACCATTTTACGAAGCGAACACCACACCTGACCACTCAACCGATTTTTTGTTTACATTTCTGGGAGTAAAGGATGAGGTGAAGAACCGTAGCAAACGAATGGATTGAGGCCACTCAAAAAACAGAGACGTGCAGAGTTACCTAATACATCATTCCAGGCCTGACCGTCCACCCACGAGAGGACCATTCTGGAAACGTCCCTATAGAGAGACCGGGGTAACACAACCCAGCAGTGTAGTCTTAACAGGCTTCCCTCTAGCAGGTCCATCATGCAATTCCAAAAAGCAAGCATCTGCGTTATCTGTCCGCAGCCAACCAAACAGCAGCCATCGTAAATCAGGACCGGTTACCAAACTATTTTATGTTTAAAGACCTCATACATTTACAATACAATTAAACAACATCAGAAAAATAACTAACTAAAACAAATATTAAATAAATTGATTTACTGGCCGCTAGTAACTCCAAACTACATACTAGGTTACCAAAATCTAGTAGTCCAGAATTTTAAAATATCATTCATATATTTAAAACGTTCAAATTATTAATTAATACGTTCAACTATTTAACTTTAAACTTGAAATATTACTAAAAATTAAACTATTTAAAACATTAATATTTCCTCATATAACTGCATTTTAAATGTCAGAAAGATTAAAACTAATATTCAAGAAACATTTTAAAGTATCATCATTTTGGATATGTATAACAACTGAAAAATTATTTGTTTATTTAAACTCCAAAATTTATATAATTACTATATTTAGCTTCTTTCTTCAAAATTAAAATGCAAAATTTAGTATTATACTTGGCTGCTTCATAATTTGCTACATTATCTGGAATCAAAAACATCCTTCTGACCTTAGAATTTGAATTCCATCCGGTGGAACACCTTCCCCATATATTTTTTAATATTATAAAAAAATACATTTCCTGAGTCTTGTCGAGGTTCCAGCGCTATATTCCTTTTTTTCCCTATTTTTTCCCTTTTTTCCATTTTCCCATAATTTTCTTTGTTTTTCTATTTGATGGCCGTTTTGCTATTTGCTTCTAATACACATATACACATTTACTAACACACAAACAGCCACGCCCAAGGTGGGACTCGAGCTCACGATCCCCTGCGCCACGAAGCACCACAGCGAGGCACTTGAGTGAGCGCGGCCATGGGGACCCGCTGACGTGTGCAGATCCCTTGGTGTGCGTTCAAAAAGTTGCAGATCTAAACGGGGTTATTTCAAGTTAAAATCAGCTAGTGAAAGCCTGGACGAGAGCGAATCTTCGTTTTACTCCTCGCAATCAGCGCGACCCGCTCATAGTCTCCGCTTATAGCCAGATGTATAAAGCGAAGGTCACTCTCTCAGTACTACACTTGAGATTCTAACTTGAAATAGCCCCGTTGAGTTCTGCAAATGTTTTATACACGAAGGTATTCTATACACGACAAATACGGGGCACGTGGGCAACCTGGTATACTGTATTCTGCTTAATAAACCTAAACTCCCTCCTTTCACTCACACTATTTTCTTTACTTCTACTCTTTTCTGCTCTTCCCCCCTCCTTTCCTGTTCACTCTCGACCCCAAAATCACCTTACTCCTGCTTCATTTTTCCTTCTTATTTATCTGCTTTCGCTTCTCCTTCAATTTTCTTATCCAGCCTCGATTCGATTCTCCGTACGCACAAACATCCGATTACATCCACGAAGTCCTAAGTGTAGTTAATATAAAAGTATATAATTTTTATATTGGTTCTCAAGAAGAATGTACATTCATGCCTGCTATTGATTGCAGTACATTTTATTCCGCATCATTTTAACCGTTTCAGTTTAACCGTAAACTATCAAATATTGAAATTCGAAACAATGATCACATTTACATGGGCCAATTTTATTGTTATATCACTAATAGCCATTAACATTTATACTGACATGTTAATAATGTTCACTACATTCATTACAGTTATCTCATGAATACTAATCACATTGTTTCAAACAACCATTACACAAAAGCAACGTTCGATTATACCGAGCGAAAACTCTAAATGGGTAATTTAATTAACGGTTTTTGGAGTATGAATATATTTCACCGCACTGATAAACTTATTTCTCATCATATATTACAAAGCAATGTACGTTATTTAAAAACAATAATCTTGCAAATACTAATATAGTATACTACTTTTTTATTTTTAAAAAAACTGATGTGTTTAGTTCCCATGAATTTCTCTAGCTGTTATAGAAAAACAAAACTTTTCTAACAAAATATCATTCTTTTATCTACGTTATCATAATCGAAATAAACTTTGCTTCTTTGTAAGTAAAAGCGAACTGGGGGAATGCACTAGGCTAAAGCAATACCCAAACCCTTTTAAAAACCGTTCGCTATGTGAAACAAATGAAATTCGGTTTCTTGCTTGCTAGGAGTAAACAAAAGAGAGACGAAAATAAAGATTTTTCATTTGAGATAAAAATTATGTGAATTAAAACTGAAACCAATAACACAAAGAATATGTCTTAAACGGTTAACTCTACACAAAAGATGTACAGCATAAGTTGTATGTTTTAACAAGACCTACACGTTTTGCGAAATAAGTTTTTGACTGTTCTTACGGCTTAACAACTATACAAACGTTATGCAGAATAAAACGGTTCCCAGAAAATTCAATATATATACTATCATATGTTATCATATGGTAGTTTAATCAAAATCATTGGAGCCATTTCTAAGAAAATAAAACATGTTGAAAATTTTCCATAGAAAGGGTAGTTGGGATCGGGAATTTTACTAAAAATCTTTGATCCGTGTCCTTGAAAGATACTGAACTTAAATACTAAGTTTCTTAACAAACCGACTTTTTGTTTTTTAATTATGCTCTCCAAGACACATAAATAAACATACACGGACCTTTTCTAAAAAAATACTTTCTCTAGCACGTATGTACAAGTACATAGCGGATAGAGAAGGTATTGTATCCCATACAAAAATTTTATACCGAGATTTCACCGGAAATACATGTTTTGAGACTCCCTGAGTAAATAAAAAAATATTCATAGAAAAATGTCCATGCGTGTGTATGTGGGCGGCATCAAAAATGAAAAGTTGGTTAAATACCCAACTTGGTGTTTAAATTCAGTATCTTCCAAGGACGCGATACAAAGATTTTCAAGAAAATCACCCCTCTCTCAACTGTCCTTTAAATGGAAAGAATTTCGAAAATGTTGATGTTTTTAAAAATGACCATAACGATTTTGATTAAAATGTTTTATACTAAATATATTGACATCATAAATAAAATATATATCTTGAATTTTGTGGGAAGACCCCATTATTCTGGATCCATTTTGCTGAATTTTGCATAACTGGTAAACTGTATGAAAGCACACAAAACATTTAGATATCACACATAATTTCTGTCATTCGCTTTTTTGCAGAACTGAGTGTTTCTGAGATATTATTTGTTATTGAATTAAATTTAAAACACATACATTTTTCTTATGCGGACATTTTCCAACTCTCAGCCATACAAACAAAGAACTTTTAAACACATAGTAACCAGTTTTATATGGTTTTGGCTATCACTTTAGCCTATGACACTTCTTAATTTCGCTTCTACTTACAAGGAATCAAGTAATAAGGCCATTTTGATAATTTTGTCTAGATTAGCATGAGACAGATAGAAGAATAATATTTTTAACAATACGAGGGACATACTGAAAGTCACGAGCAACCCATTGTAACAATTTAAATTTCAACAATGTAACGAAACGATTTGCAGGATCGTAATCTACAGACTTTAAGCCACATGTTGCCATATTGTGACGTCATTAGCTTCTATCACGTGACCACAGCCGGTGTTTGAAAAATGGCTGACATTGATGTTTCGTTTCGACAGCGTGCTGTCATTGAATTCCTTGTGAAAGAAGGAAAATCTGCTCCTGAAATTCATCTCAGACTTCAACGTGCGTATGGAGGTGTCTGCATGGGTGCCAGCAGTGTTAGAAGATGGGTGAAACATTTCAAAGATGGAAACACGAGTCTGCAAAATGCGCCTCGTAGCGGGCGTCCTCGAACTGCCTCTACAGAACGCAACAAGGAAAGAGTTGATGAGCTCATTACAGGAGATAGGCGTTTCACTGTGAATGAAATTGCTGCGCAACTTGGAATAGGACATAGTGCAGTGCAAGAAATGATCCACAGCTTGGGTTATCGAAAGGTCTGTGCCCGTTGGGTCCCCGTTTATTGACTGAAGACCACAAACTTCAGAGAAGAACCATTGCACAAAACCTTCTTCAGAGATTTCATAATGAAGGTGATGAATTTTTGACGTGTATTGTGACTGGAGATGAGAGCTGGTTCCATCACTAGGAGCCAGAAACGAAACGTCAGAGTATGGAATGGCACCACTTGAACTCACCATCGAAGAAGAAAGCGAATACAGTGCAGTCTGTAGGAAAAGTTATGGGAAGTGTCTTTTGGGATGCACAAAGTGCATTCTGGTTGACTTTCTTGAACCTGGACAAACCATAAATTCTGCCCGCTACATCAAGACACTTCGGGCTTTGCGTGATAAACGCCCTGGTAAGATGATCATCCTTCAACAGGGTAATGCGCGTCCGCATACTGCCCGTGCCACTATGGAGAAGATCAGGGCATTAGGGTGGGAAACTCTTCCACATCCTCCCTACAGTACCGACTTGGCACCCTCCGACTACCATCTTTTCGGTTCTGTGAAGGAGCAGATGCGTGGCCAACGCTACGAGACGCTGGAGGATATTCGGAAAGCAGTGCGTCAGGGTCTGCGGGCAGCTGGAACGGAGTTCTATCACAAGAGCATTTTCAAACTTGTAGAACGATGGGGAAAATGTGTGCAAAACAATGGAGACTATGTCGAAAAGTGAAAGAATGTCTGTAGATTATGATGATGTATTTGGTTTGGCTTAAAAATAAATATTAAGATTGTAAAACAGTGTTGCTCATGACTTTCAGTATGCCCCTCGTATTTTGTAACAGTGATGTTGAGAAAGTCAAGTGAATGGAGCACATCAGATTTTTTAGCCGTTTTGTTAAAATGTCGATTGCAGAATTTCGGGTGTAACATATTCACTATAATTTAAAGTACATTTTTGCAAAGTTAAATTCTTCTACGTAACCGATGTTTGGCACACTATTTTAAAGCTGGTTAAATGCCTCTAGGTAAAACTTTAAGTACGTTTTGTTTGAGTTCAGTTTTTTAGTTATTTTTCTATATTCAAAACCTATCCTATTCCTCAGGTGTCACAGGTATGACACGTTTCCGCAATAAAATTCAAAATGTGTGCAATTAAATCATATATTGGGATTTAGATATTAGGGATAGTCTAGTATAAAAATAATTAACATATTCATACTCTAGTTTTTCTCAGTGTTTTCACGGGAAAATTCTGATCACACATTTTGTTACACATATATGTATTAAGAAATGTAGTTTTAAAGAATGGCCCTTTGGGTACGGTATCTGTCGGAGAAGAATTTTGCTGATGAAACTGACATAAATTAATTAATATACCCACAATAATTTATATCAACGTAGAAAATTGTATAGATGCTTTTTTGTTGCTAGTAATACCTGTAAAAAATCCGATGTGTTCCATTCACATGATTTTCTCTACATCTCTATAACAACTTATTGTTAGTAAGCTTATTTTTCAACTTACTTAACGCTAAACGAGATAACATTAGCTGAAATAGTCTTATTACTTGCTTCCTTGTATTTAGGAGGGAACTAATGCTAAACCGACAGTCTATTGTTTAAAATGCGGTTGTTATGGGATAGAAATCCATTTCTTTTTGTGGCCAGGAGTTGATAAGACCCTGTATGAGAAACGTTTAAGTATTCTAAAATTGAAACCAATAAGAAGGAATATGATGAAAACGATAAACTCCACAAAAATTATATATGACATGAAGTATATGTTTTAAGAACTTCAACATTTTTATTTAGTAAGTTTTTGTCTATCTTAAACCATTTACCGGTTACGCAAAGTTCATCCAGAATAAAGAGGTCTTGAGAGGCTATTCCCTGGAAATTCAAGATATACTTTTTATTTTTCAGGTAAATGTCTTAAATGTATGAGATTCTAATCAAAATCGTTACAGACATTTTTGAAAAACACAAACTTTTTGAATCTTTTTCATGTAAAAGATAGTTATGGGTAGGCGGTGGGTTTCTTGAAAATCTTCGTGTCGCATCCTTGGAAGACACTGAACTTAAATATCAAGTTTGGTATTTAACGAACTTTTTTGTTTTTGAGCTATGCTACTCACAGACACACATATATATAGACAGACAGATACGGAAATTTGTCTAAAAAACCGATTTTTGGATTCCCTTACGACTTGAAGTTATTGTATCACAGATTTAACGGGCGGCTAGCTTGTTTCCTTACAAAGGTGTTATAAATAAATACCATGCCAGCACTAAATTATTAATCAGGAGCCTAATCTAATCAACTGCACATAGCTTCCCCACCACTTAAGCATGTGGACGTGCGCGCAACACAATGTGACGTGAGCACAGGCTCAAGAGAGTAACAGTAAGAGTAACCACATAAGAGATCTGCCGTGCCTTAAATACTGATCCTGGGTGACGCCAACTTTCACGCCATAAAATGTAACAGTATCTCCTATTGGTTCTCTTAGTTAGCATCACCTCACAAGTTATGAGAATAAATTGTGCCAAGTTTTGAGGTCATAGCGTGCACATGACGCGTTTGGAAAAACCTAGTGTTTCCTTCTCACTTTAACTTTATGCTTGCCTTGTCTGATTCTCCAATTCCCTGTGCTACTTGGAAGACAAGTCATTATTCCTGTCTTTCTAAGTCTGTTCTTTTCTATCCAACATTCTTTAGCCTAAACCCTGTGCTTTTTAGAAGGTGATGGTTGGTGAACTGTTACCTGGAATTAACCTAGCCTCGCTTTTCCTTAATTACCTAAGTTACAACAACTTGCATTTATGCATATTTCTACCCTTAAATATTCACAACTAATTTACATTTCTTTCTATAAGCGTTTAATATTACATACAATTTCGCTTTTTATATGTTTTGTGAGCATATGGTTTGTGCTCCTACAAGCTCTAATACTTTAGAATAACGGTTCCCAACCGGTGTGCCCCGGCACCCTAGAGTGCCGTGTGATTAGCTAAGGGTTACCGCGAGATATTGAGATAAGCAAAAAAAAAACATCTTCTACTGAAGCCTTAAGTCTTGTAAGGTCTTGAAATAAAATAAGTCAAATCAATTACTCTCATGCATGGCAGATGGTGATAGTGGCCGATTCATTTAAATAATTCAGTTATACTAGTATATCCCACAGATGGCATTACAGCTATACCCTGCCGAACATTCACGAGACTACTCGCTTCCTCACGAACATTCCAGAGACTTCGACAGATGAATATATAAAAGCGTACGCCGCTTGGCTCTTTCAGTTGTCTTCCTCGCGTTGATTCACAGTGTTTAGCTATGGATAAGTTCATTGTTAAACGTAAACGCCAGGACAGTGAAAGTGAACAGTCGGCTCCTACTGCTTGCTTTAAGAAGCCAAATCTTACAGTTTCTCCCGGACCGTCGAATTCATCACATAAAGAAGACAAACGAAAGAAAAGAACATACCAGGACAGTTACCTAGCGTATGGATTTAAGTGGAATAACAACGAGGAAAACCCTATCCCTGTGTGTTTAGTTTGTGGCGAAACACTTAGCAACGAGGCCATGGTACCTAGCAAACTGAAGCGGCATCTTACAACAAAGCATCCTAGTGTGTCACAGAAAAGTGTAATGTATTTTTCACATATATTAGAAGGGGAGAAGAAAACAGCTGTGCGAATGGTAAAGAGAATGACCATAGATGATACTGCTCTTGAAGCCTCATTTAAAGTAGTAGAACTGATAGCTAAAAAAAAAGAAACCTCATACTCTTGGAGAGGAAATCATTGGCCCTGCAAGTCAAGTTATAGTTTCAAGAATACTTGGCGAAGGAGCAGCTAATCAAATTTCGAAAGTTCCTATGTCCAACAACACAATCAGCCGCAGGATATCTGAAATGTCATGCAATATCAACGAACAAGTCACGGAGAAAATAAAAACTTATAGAACATTTGCTTTGCAAGTAGATAAGAGTCTCGATATTGGCGACAAACCGCAACTCCTTGGTTTTATCAGATATATTGATGAAAAATATATTAGTGAACAGTTTCTGTTCTGTAGACCGCTGGAGACTACAACCACAGGCCATGATATTTTCGTTTCTATTAATTCCTATCTCAATGACCATGATCTTTCATGGAAAGACTGTTGTGGTATATGTACAGATGGTGCACCATCTATGTCTGGGAAAATTAAAGGTTTTACTGCCAGAGCTCTCAATGAAAATCCATCCATTATTATAACTCACTGTTTTCTGCATAGAGAGGCATTAGTCGTGAAAGCGTGTAATGAAGATTTTGCTGAAGTGTTTAACCAAGTTGTGAAAATGGTGAACTATATGAAGTCTCGACCTTTAAAGTGCAGAATTTTTGAACAGTCATGTCGCGCAACGGATCCAGCTCATACCTCTTTGTTACTTCACACAGAAGTAAGGTGGTTGTCGCGGGGTCGTGTATTGAACTGGTTTCTCGAACTTAAAGAACAGCTAAAAACTTTTTTAAGGATGAAAATCAAGACACATTTCATGAGCTCTTACTAAGTGATTCTTGGTGTTTTGAACTGTCGTATTTGGCAGATATTTTTCATAAGCTGAATGAACTGATTGTTTCGATGCAGGGTCGACATGAAACAATAATCTCCTCAACCAATAAAATGAAAGGTTTAAAAGAAAAATTAGTTCTTGGAAGTCTGCAGTTCAAAAAGGAGATTTGTCGAACTTTCCATCTCTTCTTAATGTGGCAGGAGATAAAGATCTGGGTAGCTGAAAGACCGCATTTGTGATCACTTATCAAGATTGCAAGATGCAATAGATGCGTACTTTCCAACTATTTCCACTACGAATCTCAACTGGGTTGTTTCACCATTTTATTTCGTAGATAGTGCAGAGGAAGTAGATTTCACTGCTTGCGAACGAGATGGATTTATTGATCTTTGCGCTGATTCCACACTCAAAGGTAAGTTCACCAAGAGTGAGGCGTCGGTGGCTAGTTTTTGGCTTCAACGGAGAGAGGAGTACCCTAACCTAATGAAGAAAGCAATTAACGCACTTTTGCCCTTTTCAACATCCTATCTATGCGAGCAAGCCTTCTCTACTATGGTGACAATAAAATGCAAAGCAAGAAATGGACTGAATAACCTTGAGGTTGATTTGGATGTTTCACTGTCAACTGTAAGACCCGACATCACATATCTGTGCTCTAAGCACTAATCACAAGTTTCACATTCATCATTAATCGAACAAAATTTATTGATGTATTTTTACCCAGTGATTGTATTATGTTATGGTGTACGTTATTATTATATACTATTTCAATAAATTAACATATTAAGGTTAATTTTATTTTAATTCAAGGAAGGGTGCTCCTGGTGTTTAATGTTATTCCCAAGGGTGCCGTGAACTTCAAAGGTTGGGAAACACTGCTTTAGAAAATTACTTCTAGCGCTTCAATAAGAAAGCATCAGCTGTTACCTAGCATTTCTACAAGTCCTAAAATGATAACATGATTGAGACAATATAAATGTCTTCGAAACTTTTTTTTTTTTGCACTGAAAGTTAAAACATGCTATTTTGGAACAGAATTCATGGGTCCTTTGGAACGAGCCCATGTGCAAAACAAAGTTATTTGAACGGAGTTCATGAAAGCCACGTTAAAGTGGCCTGAAACAGTACAATAGAATGCAGTGTGTGCTGTAGCATCGACATTGGAAAAGCGTGTATGGCAACTTTCAATTTCAAGGGATAAAGAACAATAACGGATGGGGTGCGGCTCAGTCAGAGAGACTGCTATGCTATTGGTTTCCAAACAGAAAGCGTTCTTCAACACTCCATTGTTTTCACTCCGCTGGAAAATCAAGTGAGCTCTCGACCGCCCTCTGTTTTATAACGCTTCAACGAGTTTCAAATCCAAAGTGTATATACTTACTGTAGCCTTTCGCTCAATCCAAGCTTAAGAATTCACGTTTATCTCCAGCTTTCAGAAGAATGCAACCTTTTGTTTTGGGGCGTTCGCTCTTGAAGCCCAAGGAGAGACAGAAGTGCTTTATGATAATGTTGGTAAAAAACGTCGATTTTGGAATTTTTGATGCAAAAACGGCACTATATGTAAAAGTATTATTACTTAACATGCATGTACACATACTGTACATAGTAGCTAGAGGAGCTATTGTGTTCCACTCAAAATTCGATGCCGAGATATCACCGGATATATGTGTTTTGAAGTCCCCTGAGTCCAAAAAAGTATTTGTAGAAAAAGGTCAGTGTGTGCGGGTGTGGCTGTTTCTGTAGACAGCATAGCTTCAAAATGAAAAGACCATTAAATACCAAACATGGTATTTATGTTTAGTATCTTCAAAAGATGCGCCACGAAGGCTTTCAAGAAAGTCACTCTACCAGAAACTACACTTTATTGCTTATTATTATGGTAAGTTTTTAAAAGTTTGCTTTTCACAAAAGAGACTAACGATTTTGTTTAGATTTCGTATATTAAAGATATTTACATCACAAAGAAAATGTACATTTTTAATTTTCTGGGAATAGTCTCTGAAGACTGTTCTGGACAAATTTTGCTAAGCATTTTGCATTACTTTAAAGTAAAAGTTGATAGACAAGTTTGAAAAAATAATCGACAAAAACATTCGCAAAATGGTCTTGTTACTTGCTTCCTTGTAAGTAAAAAAGAAACAAGGACATAAGCTGGGCTAAGACGACATTCCAATCTTTTAAAATCCAGTCGCATTTGAAACAATTGAAGTTCGGTTCTTTTTGCAGGGATAGCTGTAAAACAAATGAGAGATAAATGGAAAGATGACTTCTTGTTTGAGAAAAGTTTAAATAGCTTAACATTGAAACCAATTAGAAAGAGTATCTCGGAAACGGTTAACCTTACAACAAATGCATATGAAATAAATGTATGTTTTAATGTGATGGTGTGCAGATTTTGTTTATGTTTTACGGTTTACCAGTAGATAAAATCATCCGGAATGAAGAGGTCTTAAGAGGCTATTCTCAGAAAACTTCAAGATAACCACTAGGTTTGTCATAAAGATATCTTAAACAAACGGTATTTTAATAAAAACTGTCAATGAATATTCCATGTAGAAAGTAGTTAGGTATAGGGGATTTTATCACAACCTTGGATGATACTGAACTTAATTTTTTTTTTTTTAGTTATGCTGTCTACAGACACACATCTAAACACACACGGACATGTTCTTTTTTGGATTCAGGGGAACTAAAGCATGTCTTACCAGTGAACCACGGTATTAAATTTTTGGGTGAAGTGCAATATCTGCTCCAGTAACAATGTACATTATTTGTGTATACGTGCTAGAGAAAGTAAGATTTAAGATAAAAATTTAAGAATTTAAAGGTGAGTTAACCAATCTATCCACTCCAAGAATCTAGAACCAGCGTTAAGGTTGTAATATCAGACTAGTTGCGACTATTCTGTAGCTTTACGTATTATCGCCATACTAAAGTATGTTCAAGTTTATAGTTATGATATCTCGCGATAGGGCGCAACAGCTAGGGGAAGACGTTTGCCATATTTTTATCTGCCAAAAATACATTTTCCTCTTAATTTAGAAAAATAATTTGAAACTGTCCAATTGGGGTACTTCCCTCTTGAGAAAAACCATTCAATAGTAAGCTGCTCTCATAGGGATAGATCCTAGAGCTGTGAGTTAGAAAACAGAGATATTTCCCAACTAAAATCGTGGCTAAAATGGACTCTAGAACGTTCTACAACTTTCAGTGGGAAACTTGTTATAAACAGATTAATTTTTACTTTCTCAGCAGTTTACTAGCTTTACCGGAAATAAATCTTCCCTCCCAACATTGTTGCTTAACGCAAAAGTTTAGTGTATTTCCAGTAACGAACATTTGGGTTCGCCGTACGTTTTGCCTCGCTCTAGCTGTATGTAGACGTATATTCAATAAGTTATTGAAGAAGAATACACCTCGGAGAGTCGAACATTTAGGAAAGCTGTATTTACTATTGGAACTATGAAGGTTAGTCGAAATTACGTGGTTTTACTGCGAATGCAAAAAAAAAAAAAAAAAAAATTTAGCGTTGAATAAGTTAACACAGTATACATATAAATAAATAGCCCATCCACACCTACAATTCTTCTCTCTCTGTTGCATTCACTTCTTAACATTGCAATCGTATTTATTTAAATGTGAAGATTGCTTTAAAATTATATTTTAAGCACACTAGCTAATTGTTTTCTGTGTAGCCGTTGGCCTATGCGATGTATAAGCGTTGAATGCAAATGGCGTAGTGTTCAAACATTTTTACTTATCAAAATCAGCATTATTTTTCGTATCCATGACGAGAAACTTCTCCCTAAAGTACAATACATGTGCGTTTCTCTGTACTGTACAACAAAATGAGTAAGGATGAGAAAATACAGCTATCTTGAAATTAGAATACTGTATATGATATATTATATGTTTTATACTGCAAGGATATCAACAAATATATACATATATATAGGTATACATTAAATCCAAATTTCACATTTTACTCACAAAAAGTACAATAATATTTAAAATTATAAATTACTTCTAATTCATAAATGTTTACTTTCTCTACACGTACAATGTACATAGTGTATAGAGAAGGTATGCATTCCACACAAAATTCAATACCGATTTTACCAGAAATACACGTTTTGGGTTCCCTGTATCTAAAAAAAATCATTTTTAGAAAAAGGTCCATATGTCTCTGAACACGATAACTTAAAAACGAAAATCTGGTAAAATACGAAACTTACTATTTAAATTTGTAATATACAAAGAATGTGATACGCAGATTTTGAGAGAAATCCCTCAACCCAAACGACCCTTTACATGGAAAAAATGTCGAAGCTTTTATTTTTCTCAAAAATGGCCCTAACGATTTTGATTGAAAACCGTATATTAAAGATGTTTACACGACAAATGTTATATATCCTGAATTTTCTGGAAATAGCTTCTGAAAACCGCTTTATTCTGGATGAATTTTGCATAAATTGTAAACCGTAGGAGACAGACTAAAACTTACTGCACAAAAAATGTAGATTTTATTAAACATACAATTTATGTCATATACTTTTTTCATGCAGTTGACCATTTATGAGATATTTTTTGTTAAACTTTTCACATATGGGCATTTTTAAACTCCTGCAATGCAAAGAAATGGATTTCATCTACATAACAATCAGCTTTTAGAATAGTAAACTATCACTTGAACCTAGTGTATTCCATTATTTCCCTTTTATTTGCAAGAAAACAAGCAATGAGGTCATCTCTGCTAATATTTATCTCGTTTAGCATTAAATGGATAAAAGAATAAGTTTTTAACAATAATTTGTTACCAAGAAGCAGAGAAGGTCATGTGAATGGAACACATCAGGTTTTTAGAAAAAGGTCAGTGTGTGTATGTGTATGTGTATGTCTGTGGACAGCATAGCTAAAAAACGAAAATATCGTTAAGTTTAAAATTAATGGTTTCGAAGTTATTGCGTAAAGTTCCCAAGCCAAAATACCCTTTACATGGAAAAAAAAAATCAACATTTTTAATTTCTCTAAAATGACTAATGATTTTGATGAAAATACCGTATGTATAACATATTTATATGACAAACAAAATGTATACCTTGTATTTTCTGGAAATAGCATCTAAATTCCTCATCATTCCGAGTGACTTTTGAATAACTTGTGAACTGAAAGAGAGAAACAAAAACTTATTTCGCCAAAAATGAAAATCCCATTAAAACATACAATTTCTGTCGTATTTACTTTTTCGCGGTCTTCTATTTAGCGTGGTGGTAGTGCGGTTGATTGCCAAGCGGGAGAGACATGAGTTCGATTCCCGGTACCGGGAATTCTACCTCGCTGGGAGACTTGATTCGAGATCACTCAGCTTCGTGAGATCCCTGGGGGGGGGGGGAAATTGAGGAGCTACTTGATTGAGAAGTAGCGGCTTCAGATGGAGAAGCCCTATCAACCGGCCAGGAGGGACTCAAGAGACACGTATCACCCTCCAGCACTGCACCCTATTTGTGACGCCTTCGGGCCGAGATGGAGGATATAGCGGCGGTAGACCATGCTCTCTTATGGACAGTCGTGCCATTGAGTTTTACATTTTTGCGCAGATTTGATTATTTCCGGGATATTTTTTGTTACTGGTTTCAGTTATAAACTACGTAAATTTTTTAAAACGGGTAGTCGCTGTCGTTTCATTTCCCTTGTTTTACTGAAGGTCATGCAAGGCGAACCGAACTTCAATTGTTTCACATAGAGACCAGATTTGAATATCTCTTTAGCCTAGTGTATGCGCTTATTTCCTTTCTACTTGCAAGGAAACCAGTAATAGGTCCACTTCTACTATTGTTTATCTCGAATAGTGTGATGTAGATAAAAAAACAATTCTTCTTACGAATAACTTGTATGTGGAACAATTACAGCCGAAACCAATTAACATTTATATACATATATTAATTAAATTGAGAATTAGGTTAATTCATTACATATAATTCTGAATTTGAAAGCTGTAGGTTTATTCCCGTTACATTTCGGATACTTTTTCTGGTAACCATGTCTTCTCTTTTATTGGCTTTCATTTGACCAACCTTATGAGGTACTGCCAGCCCATATATCACTCAAATAGCATTTATTGACATAACACTAAAGTTCAATGCCACGTTGACATTTGCATTTCCTTTCGTTTGGAACCACCACTGTAAGTGACCTTGACGCAACAATGAAAGCAGGCGAGGTATGTGATTGATTAAACTGTCCAACGCCACGTAGGCAACACGGACGCTGAAGGCAATTTTCTGAGTCTGTCGTCCTGAATGGAGGGCTTGAGAATCGGGAACAAGAAATCACGTTGAATTATATATGCAATCGATGGGAACGGTTTCCAGAATTTTCATCCATCCTTTGGTCGTTATTTTATTCTTTGGCAAACAAAGCACTACCCTCTTTTCTAATATCATCTACTACAAGAATGACATTTAAATACTTTTCACTGTTTTCTAGAATCCGAACATTTCCTTTAGCTGAACTAGATAATCTGAAATTCGCATAGGTTAATACGATTAACGTATTAATGATCCATGATTGCTTCCTATTTGCATACGAAGGTCTTTTTGTTTCTTTTTGCTTATATTTTGGGATTACCAAAGAAAAAAACTCTGATGTGTTCCATTCATATGACTTTCTCTTCATCTCTGTAACAAATTATTGTTTAAAAGCTTATTATTCTATTTACTTCATGTTAATTGAGAAACTATCAGTAGAAATGGTGTTAAAATTTGCTGCCTTGTAAGTAGAAGGAAAATAAGGGAATACCATAACCTTTTAAGAGCTGGTTGCTGTATGATTGAAATTCCTTTGTTTGTATGGCCAGGATTTAACAAATTCCCATATGAGAAAAATATAAATATTTGTTTTAAAACTGAAACTAATAACAAGGAATATCTCAAAAACGGTGAACTCCACGAAAAAATCTATGGAACATAAATTGTGTGTTTTAACGAGCTCTACGTTTTTGTTAAGTTTTTATCTATTTCTTGCTGTTTACCGGCTATGCGAAGCACCGCAAAATTCGTCCAGAATAAAGATATATTCAAAAGCTATTCTCAGAAAATTCAAGATATGCATTTTATTTGTTATTTAAATACCTTTAATATACGAAATTTTAATCAAAATCTAGAACAATTTTTTAAGAAAATCAAAGGGTAATTATTGGTGGGGAAATTTTGTTAAACATTTTAGTGTTGTATTCTTGGAATATACCGAACTTAAATACCAAGTTTAGTTTTTAATTTGATGAGATCAATGTTTTCTATAGCAAGTTTTTATCTATTTCTTACGGTTTAATCGTTATGTAAAATTCTGAGGCTATTACAAGAAAATTCAAAACTTACAGTTTATTTGAGATGTAAATATTTTTAATATATTGCATATTAATCAAAATCGCAAAATCGTTAGAGCCATTTTTGAGAAAAACAACCTTTTCCATGTAAAGGGTAGTTGTGGTGGGGGATTTTTGGGGGGAAAATCTTCGTGTCTTATCCTTGGGAGATACTGAACATAAATACCAAGTCTTTTGAGCTATCTGTCCACTGGCACACACATACGCACATACACTTACATATGGACACACGGACCTTTTTCTAAAAATTATTTTTTTCGGACTCAGGGTCCTCAAACAATACATTTCCAGTGAAATCTCGACATGGAAGTTTTGGGTGGAATACAATACCTTCTCTAGGTACTATGTACATAAGTGTTAGAGAAAGTAAAATAAGACCCTAATGCATTACATTAAAGTGACTGCTTGCCCACCTGCTCATGCAATTCAGTAAGCTATTCCAGTTAAAACTTCTGACCTCTCGCTTGTGGTAACGTGTATGACAGTTGTACCAACTTTGGAATACGTATTCTTGCTAAAATAAGGTGAAGAAGTCGCTAAAGATTCGCAAAACTGAAAGTTATTCAGTTCCATGAACTTTTATCCCATAAAAAATATGCATTCTGTTTAAACAAGCGGTATAGGCAGCTTTTCGCTACTGTCACCTCCTCCACCCTAAACTATCCTTTCCATGACATGTTTTTCGAAAGATTTTACTTTTTCAATAATACTCCACGGTATTGAAGTACTCTTCATTCTGAATGCTTTATAAACCTAAGAGATAGATAAAAACCACACTACATAAAATATATATCTTGCTAAAACATCCGATGGCATGTATTTATGTCAAGTACATTGTTGTGGGATTAATTATTTCCTAGATTTCCGTAATATTGTTGCAATGGTTTCAATTTTACAACTCCAAACTTTTTAAGCCATTTTTTTCTCCTATAATGAAATAGAACGTACTTTTAAAGTCACCACGAAGCGACCAGTTCAGAAAATATTTGATTTCACTTTAGTCTACTAAAATACCTTTTCCCCCTTGTAGTTACAAGGGAATATTTAATAAAACCATTTCTGTAAAATATGTTTATCTCGACTAGCATGATGCAGATAGAAGATTCAGCTCTTGTAAGAACAGTTTGTACAAGAATAAATAGAGAAACTCACGTGAATGTAGGGCATCAGATATGTTGTAGAGCTTTAATGCACAGTTCTAAGGTGGCATAATTGAAATTGAGAAATCAGCAAAGTTTGAGTAGTTACATCGTATACAAAATCAGAGAAGCTGTTAACATAAGCAACAGCTGCAGAATTAGAGCGATGGTGGAGATATGTATAATCACTCACATAAGATGGAAATCCTCGCCTCTCCCCTTCAGTCCCCTAAAGTTAGTGGAAGAATAGTAAGTATATTATTTATCTCTCTCTGTCTCTTTATACATATATCTCATATATAATACCTCTTAACAGAAATATTTTAAATATTTCATGTTTTTACAAGGGGGATACATTCAACCAAATCGACTCATGGAAAGAGCACGGACAACGGCAACAAAAATGAATAAAACATATTTTTAAAAAAGTGACAAGAATAGGCAATTAAAACTACTAATAACGGATACCTTGGGAAAACGATATTTGAAATATACTTTGTGTTTTATGAGATCTATATCAGTTATATAGAATACACTAATATCTTCCAATGAGGCGGACTTCATAGGCTATTTCCAGATGATGCAAGAAAAATTATTTTTATGCATCTCGTATAAATACAACGAATGAATGATTTGTGAAAACTAAAATGTACTTTTTGCCCAAGGGTTGTGATTTTATTTCTTGCTATATTTACTGTATGTTTTATACCTGTTTTAAACTTGGAGTTATTTATGAAAGGTCCTATACAAGTGCAATATGTACAAAAATCTGATGTGTTCGATTCTCGTGCCATTTTCTATATATTCTGCAACAAACTATTCTGACAAAAACCTTATTCTAGTTAACTCATGCCAGGATAAACATTAGCAGAAATGATTTTACTACTTATTTCCTTATATTTACAGGTGAATAAAGGAATACACTAGTCGTTGTTTATGGTCTAGTGGTAACACGTCTCTAGTTTCTAAGGTTGCGGGTTCAAAACCCGCATTTTTCGGGTTTATTTACCATTAATGCAAGAGTTACTCAGAATGAAGGGGACTTCAGAGGCTATTCCTAGGAAATTTAAAATATCCATTTTATTTTCCATAAGAAAACTGTTAACGAATGTATTTTAATCAAATTCGTTACACTCAGTTATGAGAAAATCTAAATTTTCGAAAAATGCTCCAATTCAAGGATAATTTGAGTTACGGGAATATTAGAAATCTTCGTACTGCTTCCTTAGAAGATACTCATTGTAACATTTAACTTCAAAAATGGGTCCTCAAAGCATATATTTACAGCGAAATCATAAACGTTTTGGTTATTTGAATGAATGAATAAATAAGTGTATTTATTGACATAACAATATCATACATAGAATTTCAACAATCGCACGGGTCCACAGACGTACGTGCTTTTGTAATACACACTAAAAACAATATTAAAACAACAACAAAGAATTAAAAGAGTAAACACGAAAATAAAAAGACAAAGGTAATACACAATCAAAAGCAATATTAAAACAACAATAAATAATAAGAGTGAACCCGAAAATAAAAATTCAAAGATATTAAAATATAGCAATTTAAATTTACAGCACAGAGTACACCTTCATAAATGCACCCTCTTATACTAGATAATTACACTTAAAAGACAAATATACATATAATATATACACAATATATAAAACCATAGCACAACAGTGACCTAAGTATGACATAATATTATTTACTACACGTAGCAGAGAAAGTAGAAATATAAATAATTTATCTGCACCTCACTGCAATTGAGGGAAAGGTAGATGGTAGCGTCGTTCTATTAAAAGGGTTTCTTCCAATGACACCTGAGTGAGATTCCTGTGCTTTAGAACCATATCCGAGTGGAAACGCAATTATACAGTTCCTGCAATTTTTCCGCACTTTTGATCTCTCTGGTTTTCTCAGTTAATTCCTTCCTTCTGGAGGTGGAATAAAGCCAGAAAGCTACATATGCGCAGAATCCTAGTTCGTGTATTACGTACGTATTCCATGGTTCAAACACCGGATAATTGTACAATATTTGGCCCACATTGAAACTCGGCTTACTATGATTTGGATACACATATACATGCAATTTTCAGAGTATCCTATCATTGACCTTATAGCTGATGCCAGAGGCGATGCTCACGTTTAGGTCGACGATGGCGCTGGGAATCGCAAATAACAATTCCATTCATACACGGAAATTGTTATTGACTAATCCCGTTTCATAACGGCTTCAGTTTTAACCAATTATGGTCCTTAACACTACAATATGTCGAATGTCATTGTTATATCTGGAGCCGAATTATATCCGCATATTAGTATCCGATTTTATATTAGTAGGTAAATAGTTAAACGAAAATAACTTTTACTATTAAGGTGATATATGTGTGAAATCTGAACAAAAATAGTGAAAGATTAAGGAATTATTTTTATAATTAAATAATAGCAATTTCACACTTTAAGAAAATATATAATTTTTCTCGCTTTAAGCAATTTAACGACCAATTAACTGAAGCTGTAAATAGTCAGACGCATGCTGTTAATTGACATGACTTTATTTCTCCCAAACTTTTTTCCAACATTTTTCTATACTCAAAATGTTCCACAAATTTAAATAATTTCTTTAAACATTTCTATGCTTTCTTTAAAAATTGTATTAAATAAAACGACCATAATATTTTTTTAAAGAATGCTGAAATTTAAGAAATACATTATTAGGGTTTGAAAAATCAAGTGTTTTGGAGAGTACCAACAATAAAAATTATTCTACAATAATTAAGGTTGATATTGCAAAATATGATACAACAGATCTACTTATAAACTCAATTACCCTAAAACTTAAAATTTCTTTAGAATATTTTCAAAATAGTATCACGTGGCTCATTTTTATTAAGAAACTGAATTTAGAAAGCAAAATGTATTATCTACATAATATTGCGAATAAGAATATTGATACATGGTAAAATATCACTATTAATAATGCGTAATAATTAATATAAGTATATAACTAATATCCATTTCAATCAGATTACTTACATACTGTGGATTTTCCAAATTTCACATATGCATCATCCTTTAATTAACTATTTTATGACAATATAAACATGTCAAAAGTTCTAATTCAAAACATTATGCATTGTCCGTCGGCTTTAGGGGCATTTAGCCATCACCTCTTGCATCGGGCTCTACAGCCATTTAAGTGACAAAGGGACTGAAGTTTAGTCTTCCATATTTCTGTACAGATGTTTTGAAAGTTTAGCTGTGGTTGCATATTTGTTATGTTCGATAAATACTTTGAAAGATATAAAATATTTAATAACATGTACATATTTGTGTATCAGTCTGTCTGTCTTTCAGTATGGGTGTGTGTGTGTGTGTGTATGTGAGAGTATCTGTGCGAGTGTATGTGTGTCTGTGGGCAGCATAGCTCAAACGCGAAAAGACAATACCAAACTTGGTGTTTAAGTTCAATATCTTTCAATGATGCAACACACCCAACTACCCTTTACACGGAAAAAATCGGGAAAAGTTTGCTCTAACGAGTTTGATTAAAATCTCTTATATTGAAGGTATTTATGTGAGAAATCAAATGTATGTCTTCAATTTTCTGAAATTAGGCTCTGAAGACACATAACTGATAAGAGATAGACAAAAACGTACCATACAAATATATAGAGTTCGTTAAAACACACAATATATATCTTTATTTTCGAGGAGCTGACCGTTTTTGAGATATTCCCTGTTATTCGTTTCAGCTTTAGAATACTTATTCTTTTCTTATACGGGAATTTGTCAACTCCTGTCCATAAAATCAAAGCAGCCAGCTTTCTTAAAGATTTGACTATCGATTTAGCCTATGATACTCCCTTATTAACTTTCTATTTACAAGGAAGTAGGTAATAAGAAACCCTTCGCGTCAGTTTTTATCGATTACATTAAGTAAATAGAAGATTAAACTTTTTAACAATAATTGATTGCAGAGAAAGTCATGTTATCAGAATTTTTTGACCAGTTGTAAAATAAATTGACTGGCGCTTTAGCCTATGTATTCCATTTTTCCTATTTAACTACTAGAAAATATGAAATAAAACCATTCCTGCTAACGTTTATCTTCATCTGCTAATGAAATAGATGGAAGAAAACAGTTTTTCAGAAAACAATTTTTGCAGAATATGTAGAGATCAGAATTATAATGATACTTTTGTTGCAACTAAATAGCCATATACACAGAAATAGAGTACACTTCTATTACATCACTGATTTGATCAGAATTATAAAACTTGTCAGATAGTATCACAAACTCTGTAGTGTCTTTAGGCGAGTTTGCATCAAACACCTCGCGCAAACTTTGCCACCATGTCTCGTGCATAAACATGACCACCTCAGGAGCTCTGTACGAACTTTGCATGTTTACACGCTCAGTTTGCAATGCTGTGGAAGCGGTTAGTGACCAGGGATTATTTCCATGCACCGTCATCTGTTCCCGAAACCTCGTCACATGCAAACCAAAATGCTTATGTTAATCCCGTTCTGTGTTACGTCATTTGGTCAGAATGAATAAACTCTGTGCGTGATCTTTATCCTTGCAGGATGTATCTGTGAAAACGTCACAGAACTTCAGGACCGACAGATATGATCCTCTGCAATACTACGAGTGCTGATACTTTTTCGGCAATTGAACGAGGTCAAAGAATGCTCGTTGTCATAAAACCTACTCCGTGGCCATCAGACAAAAATCAAAGGCTTGAAATTTCAAGATAATTAGCTGGAGGAAATTATAAGCTGGAAGGGAGTTACACTGCGTTACACTACTACACGCCTTTTATTTTCTCTACATAGTATATAGGCTGAGAAGGTATTGCGCTCCACCCAAATATTTAATATCGGAAATAGATTTTAGCATTCCCTGTATAAAAAATATATTTAGAAAAAGGCCCGTGTGTGTCCATGGACACGATTACTCAACAGCGAAACATCGGTGAAATATCTAAAATTTGGTATTTAAGCTTAGTATATTCCAAAGATGTGAAACGAAGATTTTGAGGAAAATCCCCCAACCCGAACTACCCTTAACATGGAAAAATTTTCTAAAATTTTAATTTTTTGAAAAATGGCTCTTACGATTTTGATTAAAATACCGTACATCATGGTTGAGTGGTCAGACCGCTCGCCTCCCTTCGAGGCGGCCCGGGTTCGATCCCAAGCGCCCGCATGTGGGATTTGTAGTGGACGAAGCGGCGTCTGGACGGGTTTTCTCCGGGTCGTCCGGTTTCCCCTCCACTCATTCCACTAATTGCTCCATCATCACTTTTCCAACAATTAATTTCGCCTACATTTAATATCATATACATGTCTTAAACATATGGTATTTTGATCAAAATGGTTATAGCCATTTTTTAGAAAATTAAAACTATTAAAACATTTTCCAAATAAGGGGTATTTTAGAATCGGGGATTTTCTCGAAACTCTTTATGTCCCATTCTTGTGATATGCAGAAGTTAAATGTCAAGTTTGGTATTTAAGGGCTTTTTCACTTTGAATTATGCTGTTCATAAACACACGTGCACACCAGGAACTGATAATGTTTTTTATTGGATACAAAGGGCGTCAAAACATATGTTTTCGGTGAAAACTCGTAATCCCATTTTGGGTATAATACAAAACTTTCCTTACTATACGTGGTAGAGAAAATAAAAACGACTTAGCTTGGTGTTTAAGTACATCGTTTTCCAAAGGTTCGACAGAAGATTCCACATCGCAAACTGCACTTTATTGGAACAATTTGCTTTTATTTTAATGCCATTAAAATGATTTAACGGCTTTAATTTAAATACCATATGTATAATGCAGATAAAAGATATTATACAAACATCTGCTGTGTTCACTTCACATGCCTTCCTCTACATCTCTGTAAAAATATTCTTAAAAAGCTTATTCTTCTGTCTACTTTAAGTTAATCGAGATAAAAATTAGCAGAAATTATTTCTTGTGGGCAGAAAGGAAATCAAGCAATACAATAGGCTAAAGCCATAGTCAAAGCTTTTAAAAGCTGGTTGCCATGTGGATGAAATCAGTTTCTTTGCATTGCCAGCAGTTTACAAATTCCCGTATATGAAAAGTTAACTATTTTAGGACTGAAACCAATAACAGGGAGTATTTCAGAAATGGAAGTTACACGAAAATATATATAACATAAATTGTGTGTTTTATCTACATATTTTGTGTAGTAAGTTTTTGTCTATTTCTTACGGTTTACTAGTTATGCAAAATCCAGCAAAATTCATCCAGAATAAAGATGTGTGCAGAGACTATTCACAGGAAGTTCAAGCTATACATTTATTTTCCGCACAAATATCTTTAATATACGGAATTTTAATCAAAATTGTTATGGCCATTTTTGAGGAAATCAATATTTTGGAACATTGTCCCATATAAGGGGCAGTTTGGAGGCGAGTTTCTCCAAAACCTTCGTGTCGCATCCTGGGAAGATACTTAAATTATATACCAAGTTTGGTATTTTACCGAATTTTCGGTTTTGAGTTGTGTTCTCAGACACGTATTGACCTTTTTTAAAAATCCTTTTTTTGGATTCAGGGGACTTTAAAACGTCTATTTCTGATGAAATCTTGGTTTCGAATTTTTGGGTGGAATGCATACTATGTAAATAGTATGTGTAGAGAAAGTAAACATATAGATGTCGGTAAAGCACATATTTTATATGACATTTTTTGTGGAATTAACCATCTACTTCATGAATTATTAAGCTACTCTTCTTTTGATTTCTAAACCGATTTTACATCCAGCTCACGAACACCTTAATAAAAGCAATTCTAATAGCCGTGATTATTAATGCGAGAGAGAAATAATATATTTTATGTTCTTTCAAACCCGAGTGTTGTGAGTTAAAATCTCAAGATGTGCTTTTGGCAAAGGATAGGGAGAGCCCGCATAAAATAACCGGTAGGATGACATATTATAAAATATCTACACATAACTCTAATTTATTGATAAATGTAAGTACAGAATAAAAATAACTTAAAATACTATTAAAATATTCTAAAACCTTGCCTAAACATGTTTATGCCACTTAAGCTAAAGGGAAGCAAATGTTGTTCAGAATGAAATGCTGGTTTTAAGAAGTGATTATTATAAAGTGAGGATAGTAACATGCTTCGTAAATTGACGCTGCGTACTTGTACCTGCCCCATCATCTAGGCATGCCATACCATCGATTATTTAACCTGGGCTCATCCCACCTTATTCACAGGAAGGATAGAGCACCCAGTGGTTTTGGCTACAACTCGCTAACAGCACATTTTCGACTGTAACGGTAGAGAGCAATTTGGTATATATCTGGAAGAAAGACCAAGTGAGAGTTTGTCAATTATAATCAAATTAAAACTATACTGTTGCTTTCAGAGAGAAATAAACACGCATGATACCATTTAATAATGTAATTAACATCGGATGTTTAAATTGCTGGGAAACTTTTGACTGGAAGTCTATATACGTATACACATATAGAGATATACAGATATATACATATGTATAAATAAAGGTTAGCTGTCTTTTTTCTCCTGTCTTGCATTTCAAAGCGTCACATGATACTGGTGAACATTTAAAATTTTGACTATCGCCTTATCTTCTGTACCCTTTTTATACCATAAAAGTGTGTAATTTCATTTTCAAAAGGACATTTTGGAAAGCGTGAGTAAAGAAGTATATACATCAGATGCTTCTATTAAGATTTGCTGTATGGGGTTTTAGCTTTCCATGATAACAGGTTTTGTTCATATGCCATATTTATAAAAGTTCCTTCCTATAAAGTTAGAATGCTCTCTGTGTTAGGTCAAGAGAATTGTGGTTTTTGTTTTTCACTGGAGCAGAAACAGACAGCGTACTAGGTTTCAACAAAACCCGTTTGGAGGACTGCCTTAACTCTATGAAAATCGATATCTTGAGTTGTGCGTCCTATTTTATGCTCCCTGGGTAGTAGAGTGAGAAGTGTTGAAACTTTATCACCCGCCACAATCCCTCGTAGTAAAACTGATTATCCTTCATCCAAACCAGAACGCCTGACCCAAAGCACAGGGATGTTTCTCGGTGTGGCACATTCCTTTCTGAATACCCTTGGATTTACTGTAGTTAGCAACTGGGGAGAGAAAATTACGATGACAGCGGTTCGCTAGCAACCAAGAGCGAGCTTGGTGTCCATATATGTCTCTGAAGTTATAGGTCTATGAATCTAAATGGACCACTATAACGGTATTCCGAGAAATATTGCACATGTTACTTTAAAATACTACATTTTGACAACAAAAGTATGTTTTGCTCTAAGGTATCTGGAACAAGTTTTAAATTTATTAAACATTTAACTACTTGAGCGGCTGGGATTTCAACATAGAGAGTGTTCCCGAATCACCGACAACTGTGTTAGATAAGATAGCCCACACAACAACATGAGGTGTAATAAATACCTCTGTTGAATTGTTACATTAAGGACTACTTACTTCTGGTTTAGTTAATTTATTCACAAGCGTTCTGGTATTGGTAAAACTGTCATCGAGTACGACTAAATGTACTACGCGCGCACATTTTCTTGGTTCGTCTTCATTCGGCAGGTTTCGCGCATTTTCGGAAGCAGAGTAGAACAACAACGTTGAGATATGAAGTACGTTAAACATCTTGACATCTAGTGGTTCCAATGCTAAGGTTTCACTCTGTCCGTAGATCACGCAAGTGCACGTGCGCTGTATTTCGTCTAATTACTTTAGCTAGTTCGCGGTAAATTAGATAACCTATTCACAATAATGACTGTGAGCCTCAAAGAATTCTTTGGTTGACAACACTGCGGAAAGACAGGTGGGTGACCTCTCTCTTCTTCCCACCACCATGACTTCCCCGTTAATCTAACACCCTAGAAAGTGTATGCGCATATTATTTGGTGTATTAACATTTAGTTTAGTTGTTTCTTCGGTTAACTGAATTCAGTATTTATTATTAACTATCTTTGTATAACGGTATATTACTGTAACCCTCAATACCAATATTTAATATTCATAATGTCCGCAGTATAATAATAATAATAATAATATAAATAATGTGTCTCGTCCGTCATGACTTAGATAAGCTGCGTTAACCTCGACGAGTTTATAACGAAGAGGTTCGGAGTTCGAATCCAACCTTAGTCTTTAGGGTTTTACGTATGTAATGCATATTACTGTGCTAGTTATCTTACTATTTCAGGCGTTTCAAGAAGAATTGTCGTATCAGTCTAGATGAACACTCTCAGAATACTTTTTTCGGATAAAAGCAATGGTGCTCTCGTACTAGAGCGTAATTCAATATTAGGGCAATGAAGTTGCGCAATGACGAATATATATTTGATGGTAAAGAAGTAGGAGAAGGATAAGAAACAACAGTATAATGGCTTATTTTACACATAGTGGTATACTTATGTTTAAAAACTTGAATTTCAAATACCAGTGGGAGAGGAAGATTCAGTGACATGTTCATAACTATTACTTGACTATTTCTTGAAAAGTTACTAAAGAAATATTAGGAGCATTCAATAATCCCTTAGAAAATCCACGAAATTACACTAATAGCAGCGAAAATAGTTTGTATTTAGTAATTGTGGTCTCTTACTAGATAACAGTTAAAGTTTCAGCTATGTCAATCACGTGGTTACGTTACCATAGGCGATTGAACCACATTGTGCTTCTTTAAAAAGATGGAAAAAAACCCAGTTTCATGCGGTGATCACACACTTCTATTTGAAAGGCTTAACACTCAAAGAGATAAAAGGTGAGTTGGTTGAAGTTAATGGCGCATCTGCTCTTCGTTTGCAACAATTTACAATTGAATTTAAACGCAGCTGTACATTCAGAAATGATGGACATCGTTCAGGACGACCAGGAGAAGTGACTTCTTCCGAAATTATTGACAAAATCCAGGATATGGTTATGAATGATATATGAATCAAAGTTCACGAAATAGAAGAGTCCACAGGCATATCACAAGGTACAGTGTTCTACATTTTGCATCAAAAGTTAGGTGAGACAAAGGACTCGGTAAGATGGGTGCCGTATTAGTTCTCATGGAGAATAAGCGCTATCGCGTGATTAATTCGGAAGCTAGTTTGCAATTTCCCGTTTCAATCCTGACGGGTTTCTGCGTCGATACATAACTGTGGATGATACATGGATACACTACTACACACCAGAGACAGTATAGTCAAAACAGTGGGGGTTTAAAGGCGAACCAGCTCCGATAAGGCAATGGTGGTGAAATCTGCTGACCTCGGTTTACTGGGATGCACGCGGAATCACCTACCTTGCTTAATTGCAGAAGGGAAGAACGACAAATGGAAGATATTATGCATCGTTATTGCTCCGGTTGAACGGAGAAATCAAGCAAAATATCCTTATGTGGCAAGGAAAAAATTATCTTCCATCAAGACAATGCAATGGTGCTCATCTACGCAGTTTCGGGTCCTCCGGTTTCCCGCCATTCATTCCACCAATTGCTCCAACATCACCATTTCTCTCCATCATTTCGCTTGCATTTCATATTATCCACTTCCTCACGCTTACGCCTGACTACTGGCCGACCGCTGATTCCAGGTTCTCCATTCTGTGGTTTCGTGCGTTGGCTTTCAAACAGGCTTTCTGACCCCTAGGCATCTGCTTGTATGTCCTAGGGGGACTTCTCATAAATATGGGGAGGGTAAGCCGACTACGAATAAATAAGTATTTCAATCAGAATTGTTAAAGCTAATTTTAAAAAATCAAAATGTTAGAAAAATGCTCCAATTAAAGATTATTTTCTGGAGCAGGATTTTATAGAAAATGCTGTTCAACAACAGTGGGGCATAGTTCTGTATAACCAATTTATAACGATCATGCATGTTTACCGCAAATGTGTTTCAAATTAAACAAGGTTTTCAAACTGGGGAAACAAGTTGAAATTTCTTATTTGTGGTGATTAGATTCCTATGTAGTCTGCATGTATGATTCGTGCGTGCTTAGATTCATACGTGAGTCGGCATTTATAAAACCAGTCAATTCATGATAGCCAAATTCCTTGTAATAGTTATTTACGACACGGGTGGGAAAAGGAATACAAAATTTCTATGAACAAGAGTGGAACACTCATTTTTAGACAGTCGTGAATATTTCTAGATATCACATTGATTATAAATAGTTTGTTTTACCTATATATTTCATGGACTTGATGCTCAACAAGCTGGGATGTTCAGTTGTTGCGTTACTTAGCGTCAGTGCTGCCAACATGATGAGTTACAGGACCACACATTTCTAAATAACGGAGGTAGAAAAAATTATGGTGCAAAAATAATAATGTAACGATATTTTACTTTATTCAATTGAAAATTACTCACAAATTCTGGTTACGTTTTCAATTATTTCAAATCCAAACAATCGTCTGGTTCTGTACACTGACATCATTCAAACATTCGCCATTTTATGAATCGATACAAGCGTTCTCTAAGTCACGGCTATTTGAACGAGGCTGTGAAGAAACCAAGGTTTGGTACGTTGAAGTGGCATAATTTATAGCATTAAGTGACAGAATTTTCTACTGTTAACACTACTGGCACCTGGTAAAAGCCTTATGTTTACAATAAACTGTCTAAAAGGTCTTTACGAGCACTCTTTGATTTCATATCAATTCAGAAAAGTAGTAACCACATCCTTCTGTTACAAAATGAACACTGAGGGGAAGTAAGATGGGAAAAGCAAACTTACTTACGATCCAAATAAAGTTCTCACAACCACATTCCCAAACGGCTGGAGTTTTCCTTGTTGTTTAAATGTTATGAACAAGTTTGGAGAGGATCTCGTCTCGGAAGATACCCGCTGTAAACACAAAGGCACTTGCTTGGCTGTTCCATCGCTTGGGAATGGCTTTAACATGGCGACAACTTGGAAGGGACTTTCTTTCACTTCCTGAGTGGTTACGGAAATAAAAGGTGACAGAAGAACATCAATCTGACTTCTTGTCATTCCCGAAGTACTATCACCATTTTTCTCCATAAATACATTAAAATAAATCTGATGTGTTCCATTCACATGACTTTCTCTACATTTCTGTAAGAAATTATTGTTAATAAGTTTATTGTTCTGCGTACTTCATGCTATTATTATTACTTAGTTTCTTATAAGTAGAAGGGAAACAAGGGAATACACTAGAATAAACCACTAGTCAAATGTTTTATGAGGTTGCTATGGAATTGAAATCCGTTTCTTTACGTGGCCGGAGATGCCAAGTTCCCAAATGAGGAAAGTTTTAAGTTCACAAAAAAAGTATATTACCTAAATTATGTGTTAAATAGATTTACATTGTTTGTGTTGTAAGATTTTATCTATTTCTTACGGTTTATCAGTTATTCAAAATTCAGAAAAAATTATCCAAAATAAAGATAGCTTCAAAGGCTATTCCCAGAAAATTCAAAATACGCATTTTATTTGTCATATAAAATCTTTAATATACGATATTTTTATCAAAATTGTTAGAACAATTTTTAAGAAAAACAAAATTATCACAACATTTTTTATGTAAATTGTAATTTGTGGTTTGGGGAGTTTCTTGAAAATCTTCATGTGGCAATCTTTGAAGATGCCAAATTTAAATAAGTTTGGTATTTAATGGTCTTTTAGTTTTTGAACTATGCTGTCCACAGACACACACACGGACATTTTTCTAAAAATCCTTTTTTTTTACTCAGGGGATTTCAAAACAAGTATTTCCGGTGCAATCTTGGTGTAAAATTTTTGGGTGAAATACAATACCTTCTATATACACTATATACAGTCAGTGTAGAGAAAGTAAAAATAACTATATAAACTTCCTTTTTATATTCTAAAGCTCCAACAATTCATTGCATTATCAAAATTCTTCAACACAGCCAAAAGCGACTTCAAATCCTCTTACATCTTTAAGATTTTTTGTGGTCCTCTCTATCTGTCGGTCTGATCTTGTAATATCATTACATCTTAGGTAACATAGATTAGAGCAAGTACCATATGCGTACATTATACAGGGCATTAGCTGTAGATACAGTTATTTTAATAAATAGTACCAAAATGTTTATCCACTTCAGTGTGCTGTTTTTATCTGGTTTTTACTTTCTCTAAACGTACCACACCTGTATCAGGAAGAGAATATTCTTTTTAATCGTTGAAATGATGCTCAAATGATCTCGGAATCCATGTAGCTGAAGTTACTCGTCATTCATCTTCTCAGGATAGGAGAAAACCCCGAAAAAACCTTATTCGGGTAACTAGCCCTTAGCGAGATTCGAACTCGCGATCTCTCGAATGGGTGGCTTTCTCTAATTTGCCGAGATGATTTAGAGAAAATATTGTATTCCACTCAAAAATACGAAGGTGAGATTTTACCGGAAATACATATTTAAATG
The DNA here is from genome assembly GCA_030762935.1 of Hymenopus coronatus. Lineage (NCBI taxonomy): Eukaryota > Metazoa > Arthropoda > Insecta > Mantodea > Hymenopodidae > Hymenopus > Hymenopus coronatus. The sequence continues at coordinate 79,831,085 of CM060898.1, read as the reverse complement.
TCCCCATGATCAACAAAAACATTTTTATAAAAACGTTGCCGCGTGGGTGTGTGTGTGTATGTGTGTGTGTATGTGGGGGGGGAGGGTAGCATTGCACTCTTCCAGTGATGCTACATGATGATTGTTAAGAAAATCTCCCCACCCAAAACTACCTTATACTAGGAAATTGTTTTGAAAATTTAGTTTTTCTCAAACGTGGTCGTAATGATTTTGATTAAAATACCGTATGTTAAATACGATATGTTTAACACGACAAATAAAATGTATTTTTTAAATTTTTTGGGAACAGCCTCTGAAGATCTCATTGTGGATGGATTTTGGCATAGCTGGTAAGCCGTAAGAGGAGAGAGAAAAATGCTTACTGTAGAAAAAATGTAGCTATCATTAAAACACACAGTTTATATTTTATACATATTTTTGTAGCATTAACTGTTTCCAAGATATTCTTTGTTAATTGGTTTCAGTTTTAAGCTACTTAAACTTTTCTCAAAAGGGAGGTCATATTTTGTTTCAACTGATCTCTCTTTTGTTTTACTCCTAGCTGTGCAAATCCAATTTTAATTTTACACATAATGAACGGCTTTTTATAATATATGACCTATAGCGTAGTGTATTGCTTCATTTCTCTTCCTCTTAGGAGTTAATCCAACATTTTCTACTGATGTTTATCTCAATTCCCGTAATGATTCTTTGTAACCATAATTTGTGGAGAAAGGCATATAATGGAGCACATCAGATTTTTTTTTCTCCTCCTCTAACATTTTCCCCACAAAAATCATATAATTTACTATTTCATGTTTTTTTGTTTTTTTTTGGCATGATACTGCATGAAATGAACAATGCCTGTCAGTATAAACTACGCGCTTAGTCTCTACAATTTTTTTGCGATGTACTTATTTATTGTTTATTGTTATAACAGTTCTCTCTGAGAGTTATTTAACATGTAGTTTTTATATATAGAATATTTGTAGTTTCTTATAATGTAGTAGTATCAAACAAAATAAAACTTAGAATGTTAAAAATTTAAAAAATCCAAATTTATTACTAAAGAGTGTTCCGATAAGCAGAAAAAAGTTAGCGTTTCTTTGCCATGGAACATCTAGCTGTACTTGCTTCTCCCATAACATTTAAAACATCTGAAGGAACTTTATTCAAATTTATAGTACTGTTTTTGTCAGCAATATTTCTTTTTGAAATATTTGGTTTAGAACTTCCGCTTGCTTGTTTATTCTGTGGTGCGAGTGAAGCTGAAGTGTTGTGTCTGGTTGGAAATCTGCGAGGGACCCAAAAATGCTGTAAAGGAATGTGGTGTTCACCTGAGACGAAATTTGGGGAAGGATGATGCTGGAATGTTCGATCGGCTGAAGGTATCTGGTCATTTGCAGAAGTTAATGTTTGGAACGGTGTAGTAGCCTGTATCTAGCTGATGATCCAGATGGAGGGTGCACTGCTTCTTGTCTCTGTTTCTACAGCTCGTTGCACAAATGTTCCAGGGCTAACATTTTCTTTTGGTACATAACTAAAGCTGCAGCGGCCTTTATTGAATGCCCAAATTGTTATTCTCCTTTGATATTAGACGATGTTTTAGCCGTTCTAATTTATCCTCACATTCCAGTATGAGCACATTAATCTTATGGCTCCTTCATCTTTTTTTTTTTTTTTTTGAGTTATAGCTGTTGGATTTTTTTACACCTTCTTAATTTCCTTTATTTTGGTCTCATAATTGATTTCGAGGCGAACCATCCATCTGGTGGCCCGGGTCGATCCCAAGCGCTCGCACATGGGATTTGTGGTGGACGAATCGGCGTCTGAACGAATTTTCTCCGGGTGCTCCGGTTTCCCCCTCTACTCATTCCACAAATTGCTCAATCATCACCTTTCCTACGATCAATTTCGCTTACATTTCATATCATTCACTTCCTCATGTTCATGCTTGGCTACTGGCCCACTTCTCGTAACAGGTTCTGTGGTTTCGTGTCGTTGGCTCCCTGACAGGCTTCTGGCTACTAGGCATTGGCTAATAAGTCCTAAGGGATGTCAGTCCTACAAATACGGAGAGGGAAGCTGATTAAGAAACAAAATGAAGCTAATTTTCATATCTTTCAGTTCTTTAGAAGAGCTATGTTTAAAGTCAGTGCAGCGCTTCTCCAACTTCATCTTCTCCTTATACTATTCAGAGTATTCTACCTGCAACACTTTTAAGAGTGGTAGAAGAATGTCAGAATAGAGTAAGACATTGTCTTCAAGTAAATGGACAGCATTTTGAACTAATCCGGCAGTGAACATGTGTACTTTTTAAGTAGTATGAAATCTTTTAAAGTATTATTGAAATCTTAATACATGTTCGTTTAACTATGTTTCGGTAATGACGTTTGCACACCTCAATACGTAACCTACCGGTCTGCGTAATATCGGGTAATTGGCCTTGCAGAAAAGCATTAAAACTTATTTCCGATACAATATGCGTTATAGCGAGACCAGCTCACTCGAGATTACACATTCCTAGCAAGGTCTCATAAACACGTATATTTTGTGTATGCCAACCTACTAGGAGGTTCTACCAGTCTGAAGAAAGAGTGCAGCTTTCAGGCGAGGTCGCTGGTGTTCATTGGCTGTGTTTAGTTAGAGATAATGCCAGAGCAAGAAGCAGCTTCTTCTGCCTGCCATTCTGCACTCTTTCGTTAGACAGATAATACTAACTTGAAAATACACTACTCTCAATAAGTATGCAACTCTGCAAATGATGCAAATGTTGATGTAATATTGTTCATTATAGTGTTATTGATTCCCTATACAAATATCTTTATTTATACTCTTAAGAGCCCGTATTATCAAACAACACAAATTCAGTTCTTAGCCAAAATACAATACACAAGACGTATAAACGATAGACTTGGTGGGCAAATATTGGCCATTTTTACTATCCTACAGTACTATGTACATGGAGTATAAAGGAAGTATAGTATTCCACCCAAAATTTTGATACCGATATTTCACCGGTAATGTATGTTTTGAGGTCCCCTGAGTCCAAAAAGAATTTTTAGAAAACGGTCCAAGTGTGTCTGTGAACAGCATATCTTAAAAACTAAAATACTGTTAAATCCAAAACTTGGTATTTAAGTTTGATATCCTTCAAGGACGCGACAGAATATTTTCAAGAAAATCCCCTAATATAAGCTACCCTTTACATGGAAAAATGTTGAAACTTTCTAAAAATAGCATAACGATTTTGATTAAAATACCATATATTAAAGATATGTACATCACAAATAAAATGTATACCTTGAATGTTTTGGGAATATCTTCTGAAGACTGCTCATTCTGGATGAATTTTGCATAACTCGTAAACCGTAAGAGGCAGACAAAAATGTACTACATAAAAATGTAGATCTCGTTAAAACACACAATTTATGTCATGTATATTTTTGTTACAGAGTTGAACGTTTCCGAGATATTCCTTGTTCTTGGTTTCAATTTTAAACTACGCATCTTTTCAAACGGATTCCCTTTCCTTTCATTCCTTTTTTGTTTTTCTGGAAATTCAAGGATTACTTTTATAAGCAGCAGCATCCTTACCGCTGCTCCGCTGGTATCTCGTTTTTTTTTTTTTTTTTTTTTTTTTTTTACGTGTTTCAAGCTTGATTTCAACTTTGGTGATTATTCCCATATGGTAAGAAGTACTTAGTTCATTTTTATAGCTGTTGGTTGTTTTTAAGTCTTCGTTACGGCGGTGCTCACAATCCAAGCACGGAACCCGAAACGGTGTTCAGTTGGTAAGCAGTTCCCCAGAGATCTGACAAGGCTACTCATGTTGGGCCAATCTGGCGTAGGAATTTTGAGCCCGGTGCCTAATCGCATCTTCTGCGTATGGGAGAACCGAAGCTTCAAGTAGCATCAATGGGAAGCATAAAGAATAGATGGAACGAAGCCCTATATTTCCGTATCCGCTGTAATCAGAACCAGAATGTTAATGTAATGACTGCACGCATACTACTACCATCCGCCTTAAACAGCACAATAGAGCAATCTGCGTCTCTAACTACGTATGCCTCATTGCCACAACTGAAGGAATGCATTTACATAGTGTCATGAGGTAAAACACAATCATCGCATTCAATCATTGGATTTTACATTCGATATTAAGAATCCTTTCTACGTTTGAATTGCTGCAGGGTGATTAAACTCGCAAACAGCGATGAAACTATAATAATGGAACCTCGTATCGGGGCATTTGTAACTCAGTGTAAGCGTCATTAATATCTTCAATTCAACGATGCGCTTTTGTTCAATGGAAAAGAGGAAAGCGAATATGTCCTGAGGGCGCCAGTGCATGCCCCAGTTGAAACGAAGCTTCGGGCCTTGCTCTCATAGAAGCTGAGATCAAAGAGCATCTTTCATCGGGAGTGTATATCGCTATCGACATATCCTACGTTCATGGGTAATTCATTTTAACCGCCGCTTTAGGCGCGGAGTGAATTTTTAATATTCTCTATATTATCAATGTTATTTTTATTCATAATTGGAAGAAAGCTCCAAAACTATTCACATTACTTCCTCTATCAATTTTAAATTTATTATGCATAATCAACAGCAAGGATTATAGGTAGGCATTTCAGTCTGCTCCGGCTTCTAGAAATTACAATCCCATCAACTTAATGGTAAAGGGTAGAGATCGGAGAGTGGCACTTGGCTCACTATAACCTATGCTTATCTATTGCGGCTAATACCAACTAGGAGGAAAGGGTGAATTGAGGAAACCACAGCCAGTGTCCCTAACATTTCCCAACCTTTTCCTCCAGAGAGGGTGATCATGCAAACCCCCGTCGACCTGGCAGCCCACAGTGTCCACGTGTAGTATTCTTTACATTGAGTATGCATCCATGCTATCTACTCGCACTGCCATATACTGATATTTAATGAACACGTTGAATATTTAAACATAGAAGTGTAAAAAATAAATCAGTTTTGGTTGTATAAATATTTACTATTCATTTTCATCACGTGGTCATAGAAATAAAGATAGCACGAGGTATACAATTTTCAAAAACACAGTACATGAACTGATATGGAATCGGACTCTAAACAATTTAATTTTAATCGAGATAAACGTTAGAAAAATGATCTTATTACATTCTTTCTTAACAGAAGAGAACAAACGACGCGTTCCATTCTGAGGTAATCTGTAGTTGTTCCACAAACAAACTTTCCTTACGAAATATCTATTTCATGCTAATCGAGATAAACAAGAGCAGAAATGACCTTATTACAGTTAAATCTACAACAACATTTATATAACATAAATTGAGTGTTTTAACGAGAACTACATTACTTTTGTTGTGTTTAATAAGGTTTACGAGCTATACAAAGCCATCCAGAATGAAAAGGTCTTTAGAGGCTATTCCCAGACAATTAAAACTATACACTTAGTTTCTCATACAAATATATTAATTATAATCAAAATTGTTAGAGCCATTTTGAAAAAATGAAAATTGTTGAAAAATATTTCATGTAAAGGATGGTTGGGTGAGGATATTTTCCTAAAAACCTTTTTTTTCACATCCTTAGAGGCTACTAAACTAAATATTAAATACCAATTATGTTATTTAACTGACATCTTTTTTTAGCAATGCTGCCCACTGACACACACAGGCACGTTCCTAAAATACTTTTATTGGATTCAGAAATATGAATTTCTAGCGAAACCTGTATCAAATGTGTGTCTGGAATACAACACCTTTGTATCTACTATGTACATTATACATACGTGCTAGAGAGGGTAATTACAAAGAATCTGTACCAGTCACTTCCTCTCTCATGTTCTGACAGGTCTCCATTTCGTCTCACAAGTACACCTGTAGTTCAATTACAAGATAACAAAGAGGTTAGCTTGTGAAACTGTGCTGAACTCGGTTTCCATTACGTTCGAGGTACACGAGTATTCGATACACATGTTATCGACAGGTTACAACGGTCCCCACCCACGATACTATCGATGTCAGTAGCGCCCACAACCGAACAGACCACAGCCGGACACCTACCTCCTTTAGTGCTATCATAACAACAATCGATATAGCTTAATTGTCGGTTCATTGCAAATCCAACGCCGCCCTCTTTTCTCCTCCTATACCATTTCCAAGGTCTACACATTTTCATCAACCATTCTAAAGTAAACTTAGGTAATTACAATGCTAATTTCATGGAAAATATTCAGCTTCCTGGAATCTTCTGGACAAGCATGTGAAGGAAAGGCCATTAACTGCATGAAAGCTGAGATTTCATCAATTTTCAGACTCGAGTTCATGTAGAACTCATCTGTGTTTACTTAATGTGAAGACAGCATGCTAACGTTAGATTTGAAGTTAGAATCAACTATGCCGGGTGGTGGAAAATCATAGGAAGACCTCATGCTGGGAAGAGAGGAGGGAAGGTGTTTCAGGGATAATATTTTCAAGCATGTTGTAATGTAACCTCCTATACAACACAATATTTCTTCTTCTTCCTCAATAAACTATAAGCTTGTTGACACATTTTTGATTTATTATAAAACAATTAAGAGGTCATAGAAAACTCTAATTGTAATTGCAACTGCAGAACTTAACCTATGAATATAAATACACCTTTTACTTTCTCTACACGTACTACGTACATAGTGTTAGAGAATATATTATTTTCCACCGAAAAATTGGATTATCGGGATTTCACCATGCATGTACATACAGGATGTATCAAAACGACACCAAACGAAGATGTGGACCTTGTTGGTCATACCATTCGTGATACATGAATATCATTTTCAGTTCTAAATTCGGCACATACAAAAAGTGCCATAAAATCACCATGGATTAGGCAGTCGTACATAACCAAATGACGTGCCTGGCCCACTCCAAGACAGAAGCCGATTGGTAGCGAAGGTCCCAGTGGTTTGATAGACACGCCGGCGTGGCACAGGTCACCTTAGTAATGGAAAACGCAACATGTGGGTTTTGTTGTGCGTTTCGTATAACACTTTCTGAGGATGTTTACTTGGCGTATGCCAACAGTTGTTCTTTCGCTGCCTAATCCCAATGCGTGCGATTTTTAAACACACACAAAAACTTAAAGAGAAGAGATTGAAAGTTGCGACTTCAAGTTTCGGACAAGTTATGTGTGTGTTTTGAGGCCCTCTAATAAAAAGGAGCATTTTTAGAAACTGTACTTGTAATGTATGTGTCTCTCAGTCTATTTTCTGTGCGAGTTTGTGTGCGCGTGTGTGTGTATGTGTGTGTGTGTGTTTGTAGGCAGCATAGCTCAAAAACAAAAAGTGTGTTAAACATTGTCATTTAAGTGCAGCATCTTTCAAGGATGCGACACGAAGATTTTCAGGTAAACTCCCCATCCCCAACTACCCTTTACATAAACAAAGTTCGAATTTTTTTAATTTCTCAAAAATGGTTTAAATTAATTTGATTAAAATACCGTATATTAAACGTATTTGTACATTGAATAGATAACATGGGGATATATATATTGTATTTTCTGAGAATACTCTCTGAAGACCTCGTCTAGATGACTTTTTCAGAAATGGCAAACCGTAAGAGATAGACAAAAACTGATACACACATATGTAAATCCAGATAAAAGCACAACATTTATGTCATATAGAGTTTTTTTCGTGGAGTTGACCACTTTCGAGATATTCGTTGTTATTGGTTTCAGTTTTAAAATACTTAAAATTTTCTCATACGGTAATTTGTCAACTTCTGGCCACTGACATAGCAACCACCTTTGAAAACATTTGACTATTGATATAGCCTGTGCATTCTTTATTTCCCTTCTACTTAAGAGGAAGCTTGTAATAAGAGATGTAATAGGTATGGAAGTAATAAGTAACGTTTATCTAGATTAGCGTGAAGTAGATAGAAGAATAAGCGTTTAACTGTAATTTGTTACAGAGACGTAGAGAAACTCATCTGAATGGAACACATCAGATTTTTAATGTTCTACTCATGATTCATTAATATTTGTCACTTTTATAGAAACGTTTAAAATGTTGTTCCTATACATGTACACATCTTAATATTTTACTGCTTCACCAAAGATACTCATCAATCATTTTACATTCTCTACCATTTTCAATTTACACAGTAATATAGAGGATATTGTATTCCGCCAAAGAATGCAATGTAGAGGCATCAACGGAAATATACGTTTGTGGTCTTTTGAATAAAAAAGAATATTATATAGAAAAACGTTCTCCTGGTGTAAACAGCAAAACTCAAAAACGAATATTCCGTTAACTACCAACCTTGATATCTAAGTTCGCCATTTTCCAAGGCTTTGATGTTTAAGAAAATTCCTCACCCGAAAGCACCTTTTATATGAAAGATATTTTCAAAAGGAATTCAGGGACATAAGCGAAGTTTAAATCTTTGCAAATGTAAGGGTGGTTCAGTCACCACCTCTATGAACAATCTTCCACATGGGCATATTCAGAAGGTAACTCTTGTGAGGTATTGGCAAAGAACTCGTTTCCTCCGACTCCAATCAAGGTGGAGGAAGGTTGACGAGTTCTCGGTAACGAATATGCTGCTTTTAAGTAAGAAAAGCATAATATCATCTTGGAAATACGGAAAGTATCATTATCATAACATTTTCAGAGACTCCACGAACTATAAATGAAATTACTTGCTGCACAAAATTTTACGACCTTAAAATGAGACAGAGGAAAAAAAGGAAGTTGGGAGTTATTTACCAATTGCTTAAGGATCATTTTCAAATTGTGATTATTTGTATTAACATTAATAGAAATGCTTTGTTTTATATATATATATATATATATATATATTTGAGAGCACAGTTTCTCTAAAATGAATTACATTAAAAATCAGCATTGTCGACGACTACACGACGACCATTTGGTTCAACTATTAAGAATCTGTACATCATCCTTAGCAACAGATGTCGATAGAGTATCCATAGTAAACCATATCACTGAAGGAAAAATACAATAAACACTAGTTACAGATAAGGATGACCTTGTGCTTACAAACATTCCATTACATCGCGTAGAAGCATTCCTCAATGCATCAGATGGCATATAATGAATTAATGCACATTCCCCTCTGCTCCTTTAATTTGGACTTGTCCAATCTAGATGATGGGATAAAGAATTATTTGCTTGCGAGTTTAAACAGGATGACTTTTAATATACAAAAGCTTTCATCAGCAACACGGAGAAGAAGGTAAAATTTATTGCTGCCACTAAACGGCAATTAGAAACCTGCAATTTAGAAAACGATAGGGTAGTATGGAAATAGAAAGTTATAGGTGTAGAGTCGAGTGAGTCGAGCTAGTTGCGATGGGTAAAACGAAGGTCGGTCTCGCCAGGTCTCCACTGAAACTTGAAATAGGCCCGTTGAGTTTTGCAGCTCTTTTAATGCACAAAGGGATATCAGCACACGTGGAAGTTGGGCCACCTAGTATGTTGTGGTGAGCGCGGGTATGTGTTTCGCGAAGTGATGGAGTTTGTGGTCTTATAGCAATGAAACCGACAGAATTTGTATTATACATTCTCTCTTATGCAGCGGTGTGAAACCAGCAACAAAATCACACTGATCATTTTCCCCCTCGTGATCAATTTTTTTAAACTTGTTAACTATTGGTTGGTCATCCCGCCCCCCACAGCTACCCCCTATCCTGTTATATCATTGTGGTTATGGCCTATAACACCTGTTGAGTGAATTTTATTTACATCGCGAAAATAGAAATCCATTGAAACTCGTAATTAAATATGCGAAAGTTTAATATAACTTGGAGAAAGTTAAACAAGGTCAAGACTCAAAAAATGAATCTTCAGCCCTCCATGCCATCATTCTTATTGCTTGAACTACCATGCTGGAATGTCTGTACACACATTAAACCCTCTCATCAGAAGTCACCAAGTCGCTTGATTTTGTCACGCGGCTTGTTCCATTCATGCAGTGCGTGAAGTCGTCACCAGAGATTTTCACTTTCTTATATAGTGCGTCGTGTGCCACTTTGTAATGACGGGAGCAGAAGTAAATCCAACACGCAAGCCATCGACTCCTACGTTTACGTCTACCTAGGTGGAATATTTCTTATTTACAGAAAGTGGTGAAATAAGTTTTTAGCTTGAGGCATATTTCTGCACTTAGAAAATTCAATTTGCAGCGTCATTACTTAACCCATGAAAGTGAATAAGAAAGTTACCAAGGGAAAGAACATATCCTTCAAATTGATTCCATACCCTTTAATGACCAAGAATCTGTTCATATTCACTGCTATACATCTGAAAGTTTTTCGTTACAAATTAATTCTTATACTGTTGTTGACACAATACAATTACAATGGTATTAACGAGGTTAAGATACTGGTAGTTTGATTACGTCAATATTTTAATAATTGCCATTATTTTTATAATTATTCATGTTCAGAAGTGAAGTATAAATAATAATGCAAGAGACATAATGGATCGATTGCTCTACCAATAATGAATAGGTGTATTAATCTATAAAATTAGATTATGCAATTCAAATACAAAAATTTGCATACTGCCACAACACGAAGTAATTGTTTATTCTTACTTTCCGCGCAGTTGGTCGCGTAGTTTACGGTAGACAATTCGAGAAGTATCAAGCAATTTGCAAACCAGTTTGTGAACCCTGCTTTGAAACTAAAAGTCAAGACTGACTTCTAACTCAAAGGCGACTTGAAATATTACAACTGCTTTTAAATTTTGATATGAAAAGTAAACATTGTCTCAATTGATAGAATTTACTCTACACTTTTGCGTCCCGGAATTTTTTCCCACAGGAGTTCTTTACAAGGTAGTATATATGACATGGGGTTTTAGCTTTTAAATACCTTAAAAACGATCGATCTGGTAAGGATTTGAACTCGCGACTTTGGGATCAGAAGGCCAGCGACTAAGAACTGAGCCACCCTGGGTTCTTCTTGTATAGAGCAACACATTAGTAAAAGTGCATTTTCTTATTTTCATGTTATATTAATATTTTACTTAAAATACTTTAATTAACCTACTAGACTCTTTCTTCTAGGTTATGTATGGTTCTATCTTTTCCTTAGTCTTCCTGTTTCTCCTCCTTCTGGAATATTATCTATAAACAACCTTACTATTCCTTACACTCTTACTATTATATCAGGTGGCATTCTGAAAATTCGATTATTCCAAGTTTCTCTTTTTTCTGTGTGCATTCCACAATATTTTTATTGTAGTGTATATTTGTCCTTAATCTGTGGTTACTGGTTCTATCATACTTTTTTTAACCCTACTATGTTTGTTATGGTTTTTCACTTGTGTAACTTCATATGAGCATAATGCCACTGTTATAATTCCTGACATTTGATTCCGTATAGATATTTATTTTTCCATTCAGAAATCCAGATGTTAGATTTATTTTCTTTAAGGTATGTATACATATATACATGTATACCAACTTGAATTAAAGGCGGGGTAATATTTACATTGCTTCAAGTTGTTGTTTTTGGAAGTAACATATTTCATGGAGATAATTTTTAGAATCGGGAAAAGGAGGGTAGAATATGCAGTATTCCTGGGTCTGACAGAATACTCCAAGTCCCACAGACATCTCCAACACCACTCTTCTGCCAAGAGCGGTATTTCCAAAGAGTATTTTCCACATCCGCAGATCTCGCCCACACTTACAACCCTTAAAGAGATAGGTTGGAAATAAGTGGAGATGAAATGAAGGGATAAGAAGTTCGAGGGAATGAAAAAACTCCCAAAAAAACCCCATAGGTCAGAGAGGTCAGCCACAAGAATCTTACCCACAACCTCCCGAATGCAAACTTCCCATTTTTAATAATAATGCCATAATCATATTATTTATAATATAATATACACTAAAATTGATCTTAATATCACAGACAAAACGCTTGAGTCAAACGCCTCGGTAAGCTGCTGGGTAATAATTTGAGAGTGTCAACAGTATCCTACGTCTGTTCTGAGCAAAATTTCATTCTAATCGATGTCTTAGGAATAAAGAGAGTTATGCAGATATATGAACCTTTGAGGTGCTTTATGATAGAGTGAATGAGATATGTTATTTTTATCGAAAATACATAATCGATTACTGAAAATTAACTTAACGTCATCAGGGAGAGTGCTCGCAGTGAGAGGGCGGAATGATAGCGGAATCCAATATCTTATCTTATGAGACTAGGGAGGGCGAAGCAATCGGAAAATTATCACGTCCTTGATTTATTTCCTCAATGCTAAAATTCATAGAACTGATCCACATTTTTCATTTATGCGTTAGCTCAGAACTATTCATTGGCCTACTTACAAGTATTGCCGAATTGTATGAAGATAATTCTAATAAAATAATTTTGCAAAAACCACTCTTTGGCTATATCTATGAATATTTAACATAAACTTTATTGTAAATTTTATAGCGTTATTAATATTTCAATATTTGAGTAAGGAAAACAATAATGACAGTTTCATGTATGGGTCAACCATTGCGGTTCATTTTCTTTTAAACTCAGTAGTTACTATAGTTACCATTTTGTTGAATACAATATTAACGACTTTATTTGCAAGCAATGTATATGAATACAGCTAGTGCAATGCTATCGTGAAAGTAGTAGGAATCTTTTTCAAGATCTAAGGCAATTTAGGATTTCACGATTTTAGAACATGATCAATTTCAGCGCTCATTTATGAGAATTCAATCATTAAGCTTGAGGAATAGACCTTTGGCCATTGCTAAAGAGTTGACACTTGTCTACAGTAAAGTCTCCGCAATCACTATATCTCCATCAGACCAATTTTCAGTTGGGATTGCCTTAAAGTTTTTGTCACATTCGTCAACCCCATTACAAACGAAAAAGTTTACATAGCAAGAACTTACTAATAATCCAAGACTCAACGTGTTGGAAGTGTAGCTTTTCTACCATATTAAATATGATTCTATTTCAACTTTTGAAATAAACTTTAAAGTAAAATGTATATTTAGTTAATTGATCTTTAAAGCGCATCCAAAGGCACTCATATCGAAATTGATTTTGTATACAGATTTCAAACAATTTAGCTGAAAATATTATGACTAATTTTCAAACATTTAAATTGAGCTTAATATCAAAATTTGAATTTTCCATATTATTCCTCGAATATAGAGGGCACATAAATGTGTTTTTTTTTTGTTGTTGCAAAACTTATGCTTATTTTCTGTATACATAATAATTTTAAATTACAAAAGCTTTGAACTCGGATGCACAGAGTTTATTGTTTATTTGTATCCATGGTAACGAAATAAACAAAGCATGGAAACTCGGCTGCAAAAAGCTTTTTTGTCTAGGAATCTGCGAAATATAATGCAGTGATGGTATATAGGCGAAGATGTGCTCTTAACGCCCCTTCTGGTAACAACGTTCATAAATGGTATAATCAGAATCAAACGGTGGGGTGTGTCTGTCAAGTACAGAAAAGCGGATGAAAATTATAGGGAGTAGGAACAGATTTCGCGCGCAGTCGTAAAAAATCTGTGCGGCGGGAGAGCTGAACCTAGCAATTCCAACAATTACAGTGTGAAAGGCACTGAGAAAACTTTTCCAACAGAGAGCGTTTCGGCCGCAATTCCAGCAGTCCCTAATTTCTGTAGATTGTGCTATTCGTGAAATCTTCTGGACACAAGTGTTGGAACAGGCTGGATGTCTCCCGAGTAACAAATGGATCCCATAACAACTCTTGTAATTTCTGTTAGAATATTTTTACTTTGCACTCAATGTAATTTTCAAATAAAATTGTATTTATGATGGATAAGAATATACATTTTAAAACTTCTGTAATTCTTATTGAAGATATCTATAGATCTTTACATTCAAACATACTTTTTATAGCATTGATAATATGTAATATTTTCAATACTGAAGGTCTGAAACAAACAGAGAAAATGTATACAGGAGTATTTAAAAATAACAAGATTTTTTGAAATTTTAAGCGCCATTTTCACTCATCTGAGAAACTCTGTTTAAACGTCACACTCAGCATTAAAATAGCTAGTAAGGCCAAAACAGATTAGGGATTTGGATTCTATTCTCTGGCCAGAGTCTTCTGAGACACTGGAAGGGGTAGATAGGGAGTTTCACGAGGCTGCACCAGCGACTACCTCAATGTGTCGATACACGAAACCGACCTGCACATGAGAAACAAGATTCTTCTTTTGCCCTTTCGACTCTCTCACAGACTCTTATTAAAGAAGTACAGTGCTAGAGGTTTGTTTTTCTAATATTTTAAAGATTTGGTGCTTTAAATATTTCACTGAAAATCAGTATGGAGTACTCTGAAATTTACTTGTTATAGCGAGTTTTACTTGAAAATAAATTTTAATAAAAGTCAATCTGGGTAGCATAATTGGTTAGGCGTAGGCCTTCTAATTCCAAGGTCGCTGGTTCAAACCTGGCCATAGTTTTTAAGTACCATGTCAATAAGATTTACTGGCATGTAAAAGAACTTCTGTGGGACGAAATTTTCGGACACTGGAAGAGCTGATATGATTTTGGAAATGGTTATCGTCATCTACAAACAGCTTATTTAATTTAATGTTAATGAAAGTGGTTGCTTTAATTAATTTATTCAATTGCTCACCAAACATGCCTCTCTAATTACAAAGCTAATTGTCGATGAAATGATGTCATCCAATAGCTATCACAAACTTGAGGAATATTTTTGAGAAAATGAATTGGATACTACAGTTCAAACAATTTTACCCATCTAATAATACTGCGTCTGTATCTACAATTAAGCCTTACATATATACATTTGTGTCAAGTAATGTATCAGCGAAAACGGTTTTAAAGCCTTATTTTAGGAAGAAAGATTACTAGGCATATTTTGGTACTCGACCACTTGCCTTTCAATAGGTTGGTTCTGCCACTGCTATACACGCGAGCACAACGTTTGAAACAACTTCAGGTGGAATGGGGAGAGGTTACACTTTCCCTCTGTTTACTAGCTCTATGAAGTTTAATCAGACGCGCCATAACCATGCGGCAACTTCTCTGTCCTGACCGTTAAACGAGCACTATACGCAAAATTGAGTAAAGCGCAGGATGTGCACAAAAGAAAAAGAAGTGGTTAATAATTAAGAACACATTTCTTCTTATATCTTTCTGTTTTGGGAACTAACGAAGGCGAAATCCACATTTACTCAGAAAATTACCTATAATTTTCCTAAGAGGAATACCGATTTTTAACTTGGCGGTGTTTCTAGAAGGCAAACTTATCTTTATGGACGCATCTTTTGGGAATAAACTATCATTAGCTTCGTTAATAATTTTACTATGAAAATTTGTATCTTGAAAATATTTGTTACACGACAGAAAAAGCATATAAATAGCACTGCACTTGCAGCCATTGTAATGTTTCATAAACCAGTTTCCACACAAATAATTGTATGACTCAAATAATTAAAAACTCAACAATAGCAAATCTTAATCAGTGATTACGCTCCACTTTATATGCCTTTGATCATTAAAAACAACATTTATTTATAATTCTAATTTCAAAATTGTAAATGAGTATTTTTCTCCGAAAGTAATTGATATTTTAGTCAATTTTAAAATTAAATTCCATCAAACGGATTCATATAACCGAAGTCGTTAAAATCGTGATTATTTATGATTTCATAAATTAAAGTTTCCTAAGAAGTTTATGTTCTGAGAACTGTCTTTATTCTGTTATCTAATTAAGGATTTTTATCTCCTTAGTAAATGCTGATAAGGTTAGTTGACCATCTTAAAGAATTAGTCATTGGCTCCAGTTATGAAGAGTATTCGGAACTACTATTTTGTAGTTATATAAAAACAATGTATAGGTTTTTGACAAAAAACGTTTAAATATACATTGACCGGAGGTGCTTACAAATGAGGAATTACGGGCAAGAACATGGAAGATCAAGGCAAATACCAGATAAAAAGACGGAAATGGAACTGGGTAGGCCACATCTTAAGGAAACCAAGTAATGCGATACAAAAACTCGACTGGAATCCATAGCGCACGCGTAAAAGAGGAAGACCAAAGTATTTCTGCGGAGATTGGTAGAAGATGACGGATGGAACAAGGAAAGTGTTGGGTTGAAGTAAAGCGAATGGGAAACATCAGAGTAGGATGGGATTCTTCCTGAATGCTCTATGCTCCCAAACGAACGAAAAGAACTGATCATGATTTGGTGATTAAATAAATATAATGCATAGGCTGTTCAAAATTCAAATATGCATGTCAACAATGTGAAAGTTTTAATATAATAGACTTTCTTTACTATAATTTAGATACTTTATTATTATTATTATTATTATTATTATTATTATTATTGAAACTTCGCTGTCGGTTGTTGTTACTCTTAAAAATTCAAAGATGTGAAAGCATTCAAAGTGCATGCCGGTTTTCAAGACATTTCACATATAGCCGAGCATAGGAGAAAAAAAGCAAGTGTGTGATGAAGAGAGAATAATGAAGGACAGAGAAGGAGAGGGACGTCGGGAGGAGAGAGAGAGAGAGAGAGAGAGAGAGAGAGAGAGAGTAGAGTATTTTCACAATCCCTGCGATAACGTGAAATAAGTTATAGTTCGCCGGTAGAGAAGTAAGCATGAGATGAACAAACGAATAAAGGCAGAAGAACTTGCAGTTGATATCAAACGACCATCACATTTTATGTATGCTTGTAGCGATTTAAGAATACGAATAAGCCTTATAAAGTACATTAGCAAAAATTGAAGACTACAATTTACTACAACTACTTGGAGTAAATTTATCTGAAGAACTACTATTGATATGCAAAAGAATACACGGGTGAGTTTTAAATATCTCCATCTTAATTTTTCTTCCTCACAACATAAATGCTAGAGAAACAAGCGGAGGAAAAAAGAGAATTGCCAAAAGGGGAGAAACAATAACGTTGCCGGTTTCAACACAAAGGCATTATTTGAAGCATTTCTCGTTGTTTAATAGATCCAGCACAGGCGAAACAATTACCCAGTGTCCATCGCGCGGAGCAACAAACTGTTAAAGCGGTCGATGTATTCAAAGAGAGGCTCGTGAATTAGCTGGGTCAGTAATGGCACACAGCTCCCCCTCATCCTATGTACTTGTCACGTACTAGGGCCTAACCTTCCCCACGCATTCGTCTGATCCAGATCCTGGTTGCTGTAATTCCGGTAGGAAAACGTGCGGTCCTCTGTGGCAAGGGCTTTTGGATGCGTTAACAAAACAAATGCAAAACCACATCTGAAATTCTATTATTTATTTGGATTAGAGCATAGAGAAATGCGAGAGAACATTTGGCACGGTTTGTTAGATAAATGGATGAAACTGGAATGCACATGACATAGATATCCCTGGAACTTTTTGATATAAAAGTATTTTAATTACAAAAGTTAATAAAGCTCTGGTTTTATCGTGCTGCTAAAAAGTTAACATGTGCGGAATCAAAGGCAGCAATAAGATTGTAGGTAATCAGTGACGTAGAAAGCAACGTTGTCACGTTTTCTCCAAATAAACTCGTGTTACACACATGAACATTTATTTATTAGAATATCAAGTGAATAATAACATTAGCAAACCTTTTATTAATTGCAACGAGAGTGCTAATAATATCTAAACACAGTTATACTTACTCCGATGTAATATATTATTTTTCTAGATAGGTCAGTAGAAATCTCAAATTTCTGAATCCTAGCCAGTTGCATCCAATCAAACCCGTGAGGTAATAAAATTGGGGAAACCGTCAAGACCTACCTCACTAATACACCATTATCTCAGAATATATTAGATATTGATATGTAATGAAATTTTTACACATGGTTTATGTATTATTTTTGAGTGAACTACTTTGATACACATTTATAACAATTAATATAATACAGAAATGTTAGACATTTTCTTTTTTAAAGAACATTGAACCATGAATCTCCGGGCAGTTTCTCTAACCATTAAGCTACCAATGCAACCTGGTTAAAATCCGGCTATAACACTGCATTTTTCAGCTTGATAGTAACTTTCCAACTCCTACTCTGCACACGGTTTAGTGTTAAAAGAGTAGAAGCAGTTTACTGACCATGTTAATAGTTGGTTAAACTATTTAGCCCCGGGACTAAAAGCAGTTACGGCATGTTACCTCATCATTGTGTTATGATATCTCCAAATAATTTGAGATCTCCTTGTGGTTAACCGGGAAAATCTCGAGTTAGTTTGGAAACAATGTCGTGACGGAATATTGCCACGGTAACTCAGTGATTATATAGAGCAACTGGACGGTGACAAGGAGATCCGTGGTTGAAATATTAGCTACGCTATTGATGTTTTCATTCTGACCATCTTTCCAATACTGAAATCGGTATAAACAACAAAACATTTAAGTTAAATAAAACAGTGGTCAGATTCATTAGTCTCTTCAAACCAGCTTACTAAAAAAGCACACTTATCTAAGTCTACTCAAAATCTTAGTTATATGTCCTGTTCTAGCTATGTCAGCGGCGTTTGGATCCTAATGGAAAGAGACAAACAGAATAATTATTTGTAGTGATGAAGTTCAAGCTAATGACTGCTTGCTATACTAAATAGGAAATGAAGACCAATGATTTGTAAGAGTTGAAGATACATCCAGTCCTGGAATATATAATATTATATATAGGGTGTTTCAAAACACCAAACGAAGATGTGGACCTTGTTGGTCATACCGCACGTGATATGTGAATATAATTTTCAACTCTAAATTAGGCACATGCAAAAAATTCCATAAAATCTACCATGGATTAGGCAGTGATACATAACCACATGGCACGTACCTGGCCCTCTCCAAGAGATATGCCGGTTGGTAGCGAAGGTTCCAGTCGCATGGTTTAAGCCTGGTTTGATAGACACGCCGGCCCGGGACAGGTCACCTTAGTAATGGAAAACATTGTGTGTGGGTGTGGCGTATGAATTTTCAACTCTAAATTAGGCACATGAAAAAATTCCATAAAATCTACCATGGATTAGGCAGTGATACATAACCACATGGCACGTACCTGGCCCTCTCCAAGAGATATGCCGGTTGGTAGCGAAGGTTCCAGTCGCATGGTTTAAGCCTGGTTTGATAGACACGCCGGCCCGGGACAGGTCACCTTAGTAATGGAAAACATTGTGTGTGGGTGTGGCGTATGACAACCGTTGTTCCTTTGCTGCCTAATCCCAAATGTCTGCGATTTTTAAACACACATAAAACTTTAAATAGAAGAGTTTGAAAGTTGCGACATCAAGTTTCGGACAAGTTAAAGTGTACGGTAATTGACTGCTATGTTCCTTTCATGTCATTTTGAAACGACCTGTATATAAAAATTATCAGAACAACTGTAGACGTTGCATAGGGCGAACCAAGAATGGCGACTTACGATGTTGCAGGTACTTTAGTCCCAGGATTCATAGTATAGCCAACTATTATAATCAATTGGTATTGGATTACCTGTTTTTTCACACAAGCCGTATTTGGGAGAAGCGATGCGATTTATCTAAATGTTATTCAGTAACTATGTGATTATAGTGACATGTATTATTAACCAATCTGGATGTTGTCTGACTGCGTGTCTTTCGGTCATGTTAGTATGTTAGCCTTTAGAAAAAAGTTCCTGGTTCAATCCTGATACTTATTGCAGCTGTTACCGTAGAAGTGCTTCGGTTGCTTCCCCTAAATGCACACCACTGGCAGACATGCTATAAATTACGTTTTTGCTTACATTACCTATACTACTGCATAATGAAAAATAATTTATACATTTACTTGCTCTATGCATTTATCTGAGGTGGGGATGCTTTATATTCCACCGAACGATATGAGCTTTTCAACAAAGATAAATGTTTAAGAAAGTAAAATTCTGCGATGCAGCCGATGAAATGTAGAGTTCTGCTTTAGGGCACCTTTTTCTAGGCCATGTAAGTACCTTTAATATACGCTAGTTTAATCAGTCATGAGAGCCATTTTTGGGAAAATCAAAATATCCAATATTTATTCCATGTAAAGGGTAGTTTGTAATGGAGAAACTTTCCTTAAAGCCTTTGTGTAGTAATTCTGGAAGATAGTAATCTTAAATACCAAGTTCAGCAGTTAACTTTTCGTTTTTGAGTTACATACTCAAGGAGCTTTTTTTGAAAATGCTTCTTTTTGTAAAAAGAGACTCTGAATAGTGTATTTCCGGTGATGTTTCGGTATCTAATTTGTGGGTGGAATGCAATGCCTTCTCTACCTATGTATGTACTATGTAGATAAAGTAAAAAAAAAAATGCTATCACTCCAAAGCGGTTAAATATTATGGTAAAACTTATCAACATATTTACATCTACCTATACCCTTTAACATCCCTTATACTGACAACTTGCATAATATCTTCAGTAAAGGCAGAGCTAAGAGGAAGCGGTTCTTTAAAACTACATAGGGCTAAGAAGCAACTTTTATTATGCTTTAAAGGGCATTTAAGGGTACTTGTTAAGCTCCTTTAACGCTGGAAATATATGCTCTCTGGGATTATCTCAGATACTCATTAAACCTTCTTGAATATTTTTCTTCTCATAAAAGAATGGAAGGGATTCTGAAGCTATTCGCAGCGAGGTTATCACCCTCAATATTTTACAGTGTAGGTATTTAAAATTAAATGCTATTAAAGTTTAACAAAATCATAAATCTTCATGGCCGGTATTAGTGTATATAATATGTGTTTTGATTTCGAAGTCGATTTTACAATGTGAAACTCCATTTATCTGAAGAATCTTAGATGGTTGAAACATTTGTAATGTTTTCTTAAACCAGATTATAGGTATACAGCAATTACTTTTGATGATACGATTGATATTTCATATTAAAATTAGTAAAAACTCAATACTTCTTTAGACCACTCGCCTCTCACCTAGGCGGCCCGGGTTCAATCCCAAGCGACCGCATGTAGGATTTGTGGTGGACAAAACGACACAGGGACGGGTTTTCTCCGGTTTCTCTTCATTCAATGCATCACAAATGTAGTAAAAGCGGGCGTTAAACACAATAAAACATTCTTTATTCGTCAAATAATAGGCCATGGTCGTACAATAGCATTCGTTAATGCTTGACATTTCGTCTTTAACTTAGAAGACACGAGTGGTTGGAATAGGCCGTCAATGTTTTACCAATTTTATTGTGTGACCACGGTTTAATTATATTTTACTAATTACTAAAGTTTAATTTCTTGGTAACCTTGAAAACTGATCTAACAAGTTCTTTTTGTAAACTAAGTTTCGGGTAGCTATAGAAGTTTCTTCATCTTCCCTAAACTTACTTTCTTTCTTTCTTTCTTTCCGTTTTAGTCTTTAAAATGCAATCCTTTGGATCTAATGTGTTTCAATTTAACACTAATATTTCTGATAAAATATATCTTACAGTAATATTTATTGAATTATTTATTGCATATCTAGTTTTTCAAAGCTAAGAATTATTCCTTTTCTTCCGTGAGTGACCCGGGTTACAAAAGCTATAATACACCACTCAACCGCCAGCACCTGCTCTCGCAGTCCTGAAACATTTGAAACTGAAGCAGATGAAAGGAAGTAATAGTCAACTATGTGGTAATGCTTGATTAAATTTCCATTTTCAGTGTTGTCGCCCTCCGTGGTGTAATGGTTACCATGCTAACTTCATATACCCAAGGTCGCGGACGATGGATTTTTTCGGGCGTAAAAATCCTTAGCATGTCTTCCTTCGGAAGGGAAGCAAAGCTGTGGGTCCCGTGTCGTAGATTTACGGCACGTAAAAGAACCTCAAGCCTGATAAGAGAGGCCTGTGAGCAAAATTAAGCGGTCTTTCAAGCCCAGAATAGAATGGGACGCTGAGAACCAAAGCAGTTAAAGAGCGTCCATAAATAACAGACCATTTCATTTCATTTTCATTGTTACTTTTTCTACATCTTCCCTAGTGTGTAGAGCAGGTATTGATGTCTAGATTTCATCGGAAATATATGTCAAAATAGTAGTTTTAGAAAAAGATCCCTATATGTGTGAGTATATTTGTGTCTTTGGATAGTATAGCTCAAAACTAAAAGACAGTTAAATACCAATTAGTGTTTTAGTTTAGAAATTAATATCTTTCAAGGATGCGACAAGAAGATTTTCAAGAGAATCCTCCAACACAAACTACCATTTACATGAAAAACATTTTGAAATTTTGTTTTTTCTCAAAATGGCTCTAACGATTTGAATTAAAATACTCATATTCAAGATATTTTTGTCACAAATAAAATGTATATCTTGAATTTTCAGGAAATAACATCTGAAGACTTCTTTATTATAGATGATTTTTTCAGAATTTTGTGTAACAGCTAAACCGTAAGAAACAGTCAGCGGGTTGCTACACAAAAAATGTGGATCTCGTTAAAATATAATTTATGTCAAATACATTTTTTTTTGTAGAAATGACTTTTCAGAGATATTTCTTGTTATTGGTTTCAATTTTAAGCTACTTAACATTTTTAAGTAAGGTCATCTTTCGTTTCATCTCTGGTGTTTTATTGCTGGTCATGCAAGTGAACCGCACTTCAGTTGTTTCACTTAGGAACTAGCTTTTAAATTATTTGACTATTCTTTTAGTCTAATGTATTTCCTTATTTCCCTTCTACTTACAAGTAAGCAAGTAATGAGACAATTTTAGGTAATGTTTATCTCGATTAGCATGATCTTTTATAATAACAGTTTGATGTGGAACATCTAGGGAAGATCATGGGAATGGAACACATAAGACCTTTTTCTAATTAAAACACTATTATATGATGTTCATAATATAATGTTTTTCACAAGCAAAACTAGAATTTTTTTCTCCTAATAAATGAAAAAAACAACAGAGATTTAGGGCGCAAAATCAAAGCGGTCATTACCGCCTGCATCCTAATGAATGGCTGATGTCATTGCTCTCCCTGAAGCTCAAAATAGCGCTGGGGATTGTGGGTTCGAGTCCCGCATTGGGCATGGGTGTTATATGTTTGTGTATATGCGTGTGTTGTAAAAGTAAGAAAACTGTAATAAACAGTAATAATACGGCAAAACAAAGTAAAAAGAAAAAAAGGTAAATAAAAGTAGGGTATACAGTGCCGGAGTCCTGATCAGACTCCGGTACTGTATTTAAAAAAAAAAAAAAACAAAACAAAAAAAAAAAACAGAACGCTGAAACAGATTTTTATATTTGAAATTAATCACGAATGTGTGAACGCTAATATTTCTGTTGCATAACATTAAGCAAATGGAGCACAAAATAATGATTGGTGAAGGGTCGCATTGCAGTAACACGTCATATATAATAATAAACCGGAATTAGTAATGCTAATATTATATCTGTCAGTTCACCAAACAAAATTTACTTAGCGCCTTTAATTTATATAACGAATTATTTCAAATAAAAAGTATCTTATTTAAATACATAAACACTGTAAACAAATAAAATACTCATATTTTAATAAATGTCAATATTAAATTAATATAAACTTTATCCTTCCCTCTAACGCAGGTAATATTATTTCTTGTAAAATTGTAGAGGGCGGCACCGTAGCTAGGTAATTAGACTGCTCGCCTCCTACCTGGCGTCTCGGGTTCAATCCCAGGGTCTGCATGTGAATGAAACAGCTTCTGGGCGTATTTTTCCTTCTCTTTGGGTTCTTAGGTTTCCTCCGTCATTCATCCTTCCCCCAGTTACTCCATGATTATAGTTTCTTTCATCCATTTCACTGTCATTTCATATCCTCCACATCCTCAAGTTTTATATCAGAATTCGGGCTGATCCTGGCTTCTCCCTGATTCAGAGACTCTGATCATCAACAGATGCCTGAATCCAGACGCTGGCTTATAAGTCTTATGAGGCATAAGTCTAGATATAGGGAAAGATATAAAAAGAAGAGTGCCGTTTAAAGTATATCAGATTAACTATAATATAGTAAGAAAACTTTTCTAAAATACTCAACCCAAGGACTGGATACCATATTTCTCTGGAAATACACAGTTTGAGCTATCATGAATAAAAACAACATTTTTAGAAAAAGGTCAGTTTATGCGTGTCAACAGCATAATCCAAAAAGAAAAATGTGTTATATTACAATCTAAGTATTTAAGTTCAATATATTTAAACAATTTGATAGAAAGCTTTTAAGGAAATCTTTACACCCCAAACTACCCTTTATGTGAAAAAATATTTGGTTTTAATTTTATCAAAAATGAATCTTAAATTATTGAACAAATTCCCGTATATTTAATATATTTTCATGCTCAATGGCATTTGTATAATTGGTAAAACTTAAGAGACAAATAAAATCTTGCAACACAAAAATGTACTACTAGTTAAAACACAAGGTATCAATCATTCCTAGTTATTTTTTCAGTAGTTTCAATTTTTAAATAATTATAATTTTCTTAAATGGAAGTCACTTTAGCCTATTGCATGACTGTTGTTACAGCAAAATATTTGTCAGCATAATCGTCTCGATTAACAAGTAAAGCCAAAAAGTAATAATAGTTTGTAGAAGAGTAGTAGGAGAAGGTATTGCGAATGAAAAACTAAGAATACTTTCCTAGTTCTCCTTTAATACAAGCATATTGAATACTAAGTTTTTTTTTCTCATAATTATCTCGGACTAAGTTTTTTCTGTCAGACAGTGCACAGCAGTAAACTCTTACGCCAGTAATATGTTGTATAGAACTAAGCCCACACCAGTTGCCAAAGCATCAGTATTATAAAATCAAAATGTTAAAGACGCCCATGCTTTACTGCTCAGTCCACTTCAAGTATAAATACTTATGTTTACAAAAAGACTAGTAGGCTGCCTGTGCGTTCTGGCTTCTCCATTTAGCGGGCATAGTTTTGATTCCCGGCTGGGAACTTTGCTTTAAATAGAACCACTCCTTATTCTCCAAAGCAACGAGGATATGTATAGGTATAGTAAGCCATAGGTATAGTAAGCCATACCGACTAAGCCACCTTTTCGGAAGTCTTGCCGTCCTCTAATAACCAATGGTAGTATACCTGTTATGAGATAGCTGGATTTTTGCTCTACATGGATTTGTATTCAGCCATGTTTTAGAAATCATGCAGAAAGTAAGGGAGGCCAGTGATGATCATATTGTAACCAATGGTAGCGTATGTGCTACTCGTTCCGGATACACGTGGAATGACTGCCTGCAAACTGCTGCTATCGTATGCGATACCAACCATCAAACGAAACTGCACTTAACGCAGCCATTGCACCAACTATACACCCTCGTGGCCCATAATGGAGCGGAGCTGTCTGTGTTACTGAGCAAATTACACCCCATCCTCTACAAACGTGACCGCCTCTTTTTACCCGAGAATTATACTCATCGCTGTATTAGGTAGAATTGTGACCAAAATATTGTAGAACTTGTATTTTTATACTACACTACCTTTTTGGTTATTCCCTTTTATAACGTCAATAAAAATTAACTTCCATCTTCATGTCACAGATGAAATCTCTGATATATTCACAAGTGTTGTAGCTATTGTTCTGTTTGCACGACTCACGCAAATAATTCTAGTAATTGGTTTAGCCATTCCTTGTATACCAATCGTAACACAACTATTTCATAAAGACTGAATGCGACCTACCTTTTCATTTTACGATAATTAAAACATCGTTCACGAGTTGTGTTTATACCCTAAGTGTTTCTCAGGCCAGTCCCATAGAAAAATAATACCAATTGGGAGGAGTTAAGTTTGATTACCAAAAGGTGCAAACCTTACGAAGAGAAAAATACTATTGCAATCTAAAGGAATGGGCCGCAAGGTGTCAAAAGAACAAGAGCTAGGATATTAGCGCACAAAAAAACAACCACTTACCATCACTGTTTTCTTGCGATTATTCCAGATATCCCATAGTTTTGTTTCACCCTGACCTTGACAGAGAGGCAGTTAGCGAGTCAACGGATAATCTAATGCGAGATGACAGAATGATCACATAAAGTGATTTATGAGTATCGCTCTCTGAATGTTAGTTTCTTAAGCTTGTTGCAGTCATAAATATGAAAACAAACTGCTATATTTAAGTTTGTAGTCATGTTAACATAAAATGAAACAAGCTTTCAACTCGAGAGAGAGAGAGAGAGAGAGAGAGAGAGAGAGAGAGAGAGAACAACACTAATACACTGCATAAATACAGAAAAGAGGTGATGTGGTATAATTTGATGAGGATTTTTTAATTTAAAAGTCATCATTATTTTTGTGACAAAAAAGTAACGAGAGTGATTGCTCAATATGTAACGTCTGTGGCCACATTCGAGAGTTCGATTCCCGGTGACCGTCCACACTATCGCATGAGTTTTTCTGATTTCCTCGAGTCGGCAGGCAAACACTGCGGTGATTCACCTTCTATCGCTTTCTCTAATTAAGTCCCTTACTTATTTAAGCTAATGCTCAGACTGATGAGCAATTGTCATTATCCTCCTGTCTTCCCAATACAGTTGTCCATTTGATTTGCTCCAAAATAGCTGAAGAGCAGAACATGTTCTCAGTTTTGAATGGCATTTTCTTGACGCAGCATGCAGTTCGTTGAGTTAAGAATTTTCATCCAGTGTAGATGGTGTGCAAAACAATCCTCTTGCAGCATCCTGACATGAATGTTGCAGGAGTTTCATTTCGAAGTAATTCTGGTGTAGAATTTTTATTGCTGAGGATGCTGGCCCATTTCTTTTCACTGCTTAGTCTGGTGACGAATACATTTCTTTCAATTATAAAGAAGAATTTAACTTTTAGTGAAAGGATAAGATCTACTTTATTGTACTTAATATTGTTGTTCCTTTTTTTTTTGCCAGACTACCAGCTTCTTCATTTTCTTTTAATTCTCAAAGTGAGATGGGATCTGTTGCAGTTTAATTTCCTTTCCTCCTCTTTCCAGTTTTAAGTAGATTTTTAATACCTATTATTTCTTGTGATGTATGGATATTTACACTTTGCTTGTACTTTGATTGTTGAGCTTGAATCACAGAGTATATCAGCTTTTTGGAATGAGATAATTCTCAAAGACAGTTGAGAAATTGGTTTTGTGTTTACCACACGAAAGTAGAATGTAAAAAGTTTACAATAAACACCATAATCTACATATGCCTTATATACATACATATATGTATATATTTACACATATACACATACATACGTATATATGAAGCCATTCTTCCAGTGGAGTCCCTTATTTCCCTTATACTTACAACAATTCTACTAATGTTATCTCAATTAGCATGAATTAGATATAAGAATAATCTTTTGAAAAAGTAGTTTGCAGATCAAATAGAGAAATTCATGTAATTATAACACATTAAATTTTTCCCAACTGTATGAGGTAAGGCAATTAAGAAATATGATAAAAACAAACAAAACAAAAACACCCACCAATACAATTTTGATTAACATTCTAAAATGTGTACAACACATGATTAAGTTAACATGTTATACCTTGCAGAACAACTCTATAATTCTCTGGTTTAAACAAAGAGTTAGAGGGAGCAGAGCTGAGAATTATATGAATTTGCATGCCGCGCTTGATGTATTCGTATAGTTACGCTGGTTTAACACGCTGCTCGAGGATGGACAAGGATGGCGGTGACAAATGGAACCTGTCGCATTAATTCCATCTCTGCATTCATTGCGCTTAGAGAATGCACTTCTCTATCTCCACTAGCATATGGTGTAATCGCCATTAAGAGCAGTTCACATTTTGCACTTTAATGTAGCTGAGAATGCGTTAGATCATATTCTAATACATTTAGGTGGTTTTGAGGAAACATGTGATTTCTCTTAAATAATCTGCTGCTACTCTTACGTAGTTTAAAAATAACATATTACCAGCACATGTAAGATGTCATGACTACAGATACAGATATTTGGATAAATAATACCTCAATGTTTATTTTTACAGTGTTCTCTTGTGAAGCATTCGTCATTAAGGAAGCCCTTATATACATAACTAATTCATCCACTAAAAGACACCACACCAAGTTTACAGAATCCTTAAGTGGACTGTTTGCCACCCAAAGCTTTGAACCAAAGCGCATACTTATCCACGAAATCCGTTTATTAAGCTATGATATTGTAGGATACTGAGCTATTTGCTGACGTCATGTTTCCTATCGCGTTTTCCTGCCTGTCTTAATTTTAGTGTAACGTTAAAGCTGCATTAGCATTTTCCTAAAACATGCTGCTTATTCTATACTCCTTCGCCGAAAATGTTGAAAAGAAGTGACTAAGCTACCGTTAACACAGCTCACTTAACCAAACTTAACCTATCATAGTCATAATGATAGTGTTAGGGACGTGGTTGATTTCTTGCACAAAAAGGACATTAAATCTTTCGGGAAATTGTGGGTTTTTTAACCGTCACCCTCATTGTGCCCGCCTAATTTAGTGGATTCAGCACGCTCCTTGCTCCTATGGTAATCGTACTTGGCGCGTAGGATACCCAGTATGAGCAGATTTCAACCCTACACTGCGCATACTAGAGAGTGGTAGTTTCAGAGATAGAGTTGTTCGCGCATGCCAGAGGGAACCGGATGGCCTCAGGGTTTAGGGCACGAGAGGGAATACTTTTGGTTTGGAACGATTTGTAACCATAAATAAATACATAACAATGCGAGGAGAGACAGTGCTTTTACTGTTAAGAAGATAAAGTATGGTAGGGGATAAAGAAACGCAAGGATTACTCAAACTCCATTCAGCACTCACCTGTACATCATGAATCTTGTAGTTTACACTTTAAAATAAAACTATGTCATAGGTCAGTACGTCACACGTCAGAAGTTTAGATGAACAAAGCTGAACAAGGCTCTTCCGACCTAGTTACTGAAGGTTTTATAATAAAAACCATGCTTATGCCAGCATTGCTTTAGAAGGGCACAGCTAAATCAGCACTAATATCGATTGCTGAAACTGGTGCAGCATTAACTCTTACTAAAAGAAATATAGTTCATCAAAATGACCCTATTAGGTACCCTACAATACAAATAAGACCAAAAAAAGGGTATTATTTTTATGGACTTCCTCTCATATTGACATAAAAGGTAATGAAACAGCATATGAAGCTCCAAAAGAAGCAACCAAACATATCGTCACTTATTCATCAATTGATCTCCACATCAAGACGTCATCAACTTCACCAAACATATGTAAATGCAAAAATACAAATCGAAATGATCATCAATCTACATTAAACTTCAAGAAACGAGCTCTGACTCCGCCAAGCCTTTTCTGTATTCACTCGGCTCAGAATTGGGACTTCAAACTGACACATTTTTATGTTCTCACTAACGATCAACTTTCAAACTGTATGAGTTGTAACAGGTCTCTTAACTATTCAGCACTCTTTATAGAACGCCCATTACTCAATAGAAGTAGAAAACAAGCCAGAATTTCCATTTTTCCTAATGCGGTTAACACATCCAACATTCTGAAGAAGACAATGCAGTTTCTAAGGGACACAGCACTTTGATTTCTTGTAGTGTTAACGGAACCTTAAGATTTTGTAAGTTGATATGTAATGTATTTTAATGATCGGTCGTGTTAAGACCTTGTATTCAAAATGGCTTTGAATAACCATAAAAATGTGTATCCACTATAGTGTGTTAGTTTTCCTTCTCTAAGTCTAATAGTTTTCCCACAAAACAATCACATAATTTACTACCTGATGTGTCTTGCGCAGCGAAATAAGCAGCGCCTCTCAGTATTTACAATGCGTTTTGTTTCCTGGTTCGTCTCGTAGTTGGCTTACCCTTCCTATATATTTAGGACTGACACCCCCCCCCCACTTAGACTTATAAGCGGATGCGTCATACTCCTATCGGGGAATCAACGGCACAAAGCCACAGAATGGAGAACCTGGAACGAATGTTCCTGACATGAGCGAGAGAAAGAGGGTGACATAAAATGCAAGAAAACTGGATGATAGGAAAGCTGATGATGAACATTTTGTAGAATGAGGACCGGACGCCGCTTCGTCCACAACAGATCCTACACGGGGCGCTTGGGATTAAACCCGGGCCGCTTAGATGGGAGGCGAGCGGTCTAAGTACTCAACCTCAGCGCAACAGGAAATCTGCTGGTCCTGAAGAAAGCATTCGAACTCGGTTCGGATACAACATTCTTATAGCGAGGTCCGCCTACTCAAGGTTATGCCTCGGTTCGGATTCAACATTCTTATAGCGAGGTCCGCCTACTCAAGGTTATGCTTTCCGTTCCACGGTCTCAGGGAAAATATACACGTACGTCCTGTGTAAGTCACGCCTACTATGAGATACTTACCAACATGAAAACATACTACTCTTAATAATTAAATGTATAAGTCCACAAAGAAGCAAATATTGATGTAATGTTAATTTCACTGTTGTTAATTACTCATAGAAATATCTGCACTTATACTCCTAACAGCCTGCAGTATCAGATTTTTTGTTTCTTTAAAGGTATTTTAAATTCAGAACTTTTATTGACTTTATTCCTTTGAATTAAAGTCGCTACATAAAAAAAAACAATAATAAAACTTTTAGATTTAGCCAGGTCAGCAAAAAAAGGGAGCTAAAGTTGGTGGAAAAGGGGAAAAAGTGAGAAAATGAATAATTATGGATTTTTTTAAATATTAGTACAGGATCCCTTCAAAGAAGAGACGTGTGTGTGCGTGTGTGGATATAAAGATGGTCTTGAAATAATATTGGATGATGGGCAAGGGATACTAAAGGAGCCAGAAAATCTAAGAAATGGGCCTATAAGAAAAAAACAATGGTTTTTGAAGTTGAGAAATAGGTTAGAAGATATAAAAACAGGAAACACGGATAAACCTTAAAAATATAACGCTTATATAGAATCATTGAAAAGAGATTAGGGAATATAGATAGATGTATGTAGCAGAAGGAAAGAAAGGGTTTAGCATGGGTAATGCGAGTCATTAAATAATATAATAGCTCAAAGACATTAAGAATACACCTGGAAAGACTTAATGTAAGACGGGTATTTTCGCTGACCCCTTTCACCTATTTGCTATGCTCTTAAATTCGAACTGAACGGAAGGGGATGTACATGAAACGTAAATTGCGATAAATGAATATCTGAGTTGCGAATAACGAACTCTAAACTCTCTGTTGGACAATAAGCCACCTCTCTCATCGGGTAATATAAAATTAGGCTAATCTTTTCTCTGCACTACATATTTAGGTTCTAATACCAAGGAAATTCGCGCATTTACCTTGGTATTACAACTTCAGTATTATGGGCCAACCTATTCTGAGGGAGCGCCAAATGGAGTTGAGGCATGAATGGGTGGATTACCATATCGGTTTTTGCCTTTTTTTACTTGCGCGGTATGTTTTACCAGAATGCCACCAATGAAAATCGTCGCAAGGACGAATCTTCGCCAAACTTTCAAATTTTCACCAAAGTCAAAGCGCGAAGCATATTTGTATTGTCTTTGGGTGTACCTAATAGGGTTAAGAGGGCCAGAAGCAGGAATATATGTCATTTGTGGAATAAAATCATAAAAACCATACTTAAAAGGAGATATTGTCACGTTATTATTTCGGCACAAAAGAAAATTAATTCCGGAAGCCTAAATACATTAAAAATTTTCCATATACAATGTAATAAAATACTGTTCCATGTATACTCCGTCTTTATTTGTTTTATCTTTGGAACATACTAGCTGCCGGCAGTGATGTTAACACGTTTATAGTTAATTGTAAATATATTTCTAGTTTTGCTTGGATTTCCTTACATAATTACACACAATTTCTATTTTTAGACAGAAGACAGATGAACTACTGATTAAGCTACGAGCTAATATATTTTATTATTATTGTTATTATTATTTGTATTGAACATAACATAAACTGTATATACATTTATGTTCAATCCTATATCTGCTAATATTTGGACAAATTGAGCTCGTTAACCTTTATTATAAGGACAATCCTGACTTTTCGGCTTTCGTTAAGTCGTTATTTTTCGCTTTCCTTTCCGTTTCTGAAATTCTTCTTTTTCTTAGCCTCCTTACCCTTCCACTCTCTCCATTTGATTTTATGTTCCAGTCGAGGGAATGAAGTTATAGGGATGTAATTTTGGACGTAGGTTATCGTAAAATGGGATTATTTTTATCTAAGTTTCGGCAAAGAAGGTTAATTGCCATGGAGAACGGAAGAGGGACGCATAAGACCAGGGGTTCCTTTAATCTCAGGTGTCAGGGCACTATGTATATTATTATGTTAAATTTGTTGTTAAACCTCACTTTAATTCATTCTAGTTCTTATGTTTTTGCTTTATTTTCTCTATTATGTTTCTATGCAGTAGCTAAATGTATATTTTTAAAGTTTTGTGAAAGTCTTACCATGGAGAAAAGAAGAGGAGGCAGAGTACATAAGATGAGGGTACTTAAGCGTTAGATCAGTGTATATGTTATACCTATGTAACGCTAAGTTTATAGTTGAACTGCATTTTAATTCTTTTTCATTCTTTTGTAATGGGTTACTGTTATTCTGAATTAATAAACTATACACTTCCTATTTTACAAAATTGTATTATATAAAGGACAGCAAAAGTACGAACAGCTATTTCCATGTGTTTTTTTTTTTGTTTTTTTTGTTTTTTATGTTTTTTTTTAAGTTTAACGTCCTTTAACATGGTTGGTCATATCGGACGATGAATGAAATTCGTGAAATGATGCTCAAATGATCTCGGGATCCATGAAGCTTAAAGTTACTCGACATCCGTCTTCTCAGGGTAAGGGAAAATCCCGATAAAAAATCACCCTAAGCAAGATTCGAACTCACGATCTTTTGAATGTGAAGCAGACACACTACCACCACGCTTCCATGTTTTTGTTGTTTATTTCAAAGGGTACACTGAAAATGTTTGTCAATAACTATTCTTGACAATTTAGCTCAACTATTCAAGCGCCAATGCAATGGCTGCGATTAGGCAATTTCAATCAATCGCGGTCATCTGAATGGAACGTGAAGCACGAGATCCTTTTCGCGTTCGCGCTAAATTTGAAATAAAAATCTACTCACGCTTATTGTTACTTTGGAGTCGATTGGGCTTCAAAGATCCAGATTACCTGACGATTTTCTTTGAAGAATTGTAGTTTATTCACATATATTTCGTACAATTCTTATACAAAATTGCAATCGCTCGATGCAATTATGTGCTTTGTTGAATGCTGCAAATATGTACATGCCTATACATTAATGTACGCGTAATCTGTAAGTGGCCTTTTCCATGCTTGTGTAGAAGCCTCTTTTTTATGATAACTAGCTTCACAACCAAGAAAACCAACACGTAACTAAGATACTTATTGTTGGCAAACAAAATCGCATAGAGAAAATCAAAGTACTTATACGTGTCGAAAGCACAAGGAATTATAGTTTCACCCAGTGATTTCAACTTCGGAAAGCAACAGAACAAAAACATTTGAACATCATATATTACAAAAATGACGTGAAATTCACAAAATGTCGGCAGATTTTGTGGTTAGGATATAAATATTGCCTCAAACGATAAAATAACCTTTGTTTGCATTCTATGTATTACTTATTAAAATCTGAAATAAAATAATTGTTCCCTATTTCTACTGTTGCTAACGATATTTGTACATTGGGTGTACATTGGCCATATCATAATTATTCAGCAGGCAGTGATGAAAGAAGAAGCATTCAGTAAATAAAAATCGAATGCGTCATCTGCCACTGAGAACTAATGCACTTGTTACAATCATAACCTGATAAAATCTCCTGTCCTATATATTATAAATTACTAATTGTCTATTTCGCTGAATTGTCTTATCAAATATAACTCGTGTTTTTGTCTCTTAGGACAGTTCACTCCCGTCGCTTCGCTCCGGTCGTAAATTATTGACAAGATAAAAACACTCGTGATATTGCTTATGATAATCTTTTTTTTATTCTTCTAGTAAATTAGCTCCTAGTCTTAATTTTTTCCACTCCCTTAACTGTTAAATCTTTCAAAGCTACCATTTTCAAGCAGATTTCATCCCACCACAAATTCCAGGCCTCCTGTTTTGGCTTTCTCTGCCTTAGGGTCTCTCAATGGCAAACATTGTAAACATTTAAGCTGAAATAGCTGACTTAAGCCCTGTCTTCCACCCAAAGATCAACTGCTTGGTACCATGCCAGGTGCTGATAATGAAATTTGTGGGGAACGAGTTTAATTATCTCTGCGCAGATCGCACTAAAGATAAGTTCAACTAACACATTATGTAGCAAAGACAAAATCGGCTGTAATTACGTTTCATGTTTTTTCCAGTGCCAGATGCCTCTATTAAAAAAAAAGCAAAACAGAAAAAAAACTCATGGTTCCACTGACTTGATTACCTCTATATCTCTGCAACAGATTATTGCTAAAAAGCTTATTCTTCCATCTATTTCATGCTATTCGAGATAAACATTAGCATAAATTGTCTTAATAATAAATTGATTCCTTGTAACTAGATGGGAAATAAAGAAATATAGTAGGCTGATAGTCAACTCTTTAAAAACCTGGTTGCCATGTGGTTGAAATCAGCTTCTTTGCATACCAAGAGATAGCAAATTCCATCATGAGGCAAGCAACTGAATCCAATAACAAGGAATATCTCGGAAATGATTAACTCCACGAAAAAATGTGTAAGGAATAAATTGTGTGTTTTAACGAAATTTACGTTATTTGTGTAATAAGATAATGTCTATCTATTATTTTACCAGTTGTGCAAAATTCAGAAAAATTTATCCAGATTACAGAAGTATTCCCAGAAAATTCAAGTTATGCATTTTATTTGTCATGTTAATATATTTAATGCACCATATTTTAATCAAAATTGTTAGAGCAGTTTTTGAGAAAATCAAAATTTTCGAATTTTTTCCATGTAAACAGTAGCTTGAGGTGGGGTATCTTTATTTTAAAAATCTTCGTGACACATTTCTGGAAGATACTAAACTTAAATACAAAGTTTAGTGTTTTACTGACTTTTCGTTTTTGAGTTATCGGTTCACAGATACACGAACAAACACACACATACACACGGACCTTTCTCTAAATCGCTTTTTTTTAATACAGAGAACCTTAAAACACATATTTCCAGTGAATTCTCGGTATTGAACATTTGAGTGGACTGCAATGACCTCTCTACATATGTACCGTTACTATGTAGAGAAAGTAAAACACTACAGATTTTTGAAAGTTCTCCCAATTAGATCTTTTAAACAGCGATATACGCAAGGAATTAAACATTATTACTGAATAATTGTTATATGTAAATATTTTTCGTGTCAAACTTGGTATTATTGGGGAGGAAGGGAGGGAGAGAGAGTGAGATAGATGAGACGCGTTTATTTTTATTTTCGATCTACTTTCACTGCAAAAAAAAAACTCCAGTTCAATCTGCGACATTAATGTATTAATGTGACAATCATCTCTTTGTATTGGAGTGCAAAAAGATAGAGAAGTGAAGACAGAAATCCTGGAATTGGTGTTGGAACAAAATGTGCAAGGAAATGGTAGTTATGAAAAGATTAAGGGTTAAGGGAGAGAAAAGAATTAAGGTTTGGGGCGGATTTACGAGGGAAATAGAGAAGGGGCCAAGGAAGAGTAAAATATAGATAAAAACCAAACGAGGTGGAGCAGAGAGTATAAGATAAAAGAGAATTAAAAAAAAGAGAATAACTTTAAGGCAAAGGAAAAGGGAAAATAAAGGTTAACCTAAAACTAAAAAGCTAGCGTGCTAGGACACTGTAGTCCTTGACACACTGTAGTTGCTGGAAATAATAATCATAATAATAATAGAATGGGCCCTTAGCAAGTTGGTAGAGAACCTGTCTACTGTGCGAAAGTTCCCGGGTTCGATTCCCGCCTGGGGAGTGTGAATTCTTGTCTAAACAAGTCTATTCTCTGTTTTCCGCAGCCAGGAAATATGAATTTGTGTGTGACTATGTGTATACGAATCTTAAGAAAAACAGAAGTCCAATGTTCATAATTAATGTAAAATGCTTATTTGTGTTTCAAGTACTATAATGTAAAAGGCGTGATATTTATGGACGCTCTTTAACTACTGTGGTTCTTAGCGTCCCATTCTATACTGGGCGTGAAAGACCACTTAATTTTGCTCAGAGGCCTCTCTATCAGGCTTGAGGTTCTTTTACAACATGGAACCAATGGCATTATTGACAGGATTCATGATGTCAATGTTTAAACATCAAATGGAAGCATAAAATTAAATCTGAAGAACCCGCGTATGTTGAATTTTAATTTGATTGTTTTTGGAAGCGTAGGCCTTTGTTCCTTAAATTTCTCCCTCAAAAACCGATTCACCATTTCCATAATCATTTCATGATCACATTTATTGATGTTTTTGCCTGTTAGCTGGCTGTTGGCGTTTGTTTGATATTTGTTCGTAGCATTTCTGAGTGTGTGATACAGAACAACGCAAATGTCAAATTTTTATTTTATCTCCTAAAACATACATAATATGTACATGGTAAGCATAGAAGGTACTGCATTCCACCTATACAATCCATACCGATATTTTACCATAAATATATGTTTTGATTGCCTTTGAATCCAAAAGAAATATATATTTAGGGAAGGGTACGCGAGTTTGTGTATGTATGTCTATGCAGCATGACTCAAAAAAGAAAAGTTGATGAAATACTATAGTACCTTACAAGGGTGCAAAATGACTTTTTTCAGGAAAATCTTTCCATCTCAAACTTCTCCTTACATGAGGCAAGATTTTTAGAAATTTTCCATTTTCATAAAAATGGCTCTAACAACTGTTTTTATTAAAACACCATGTATTAATTTAGATGATATAAAACATATATCTTAAATTTTCTGGGAAAGGCCTCTGAAGCCTTCTTCATTTCATATAAGTATTGCATAACTAAGTGGTCAGTTAATAGACAAAAATATAAATATCATTTAAAATCAGAAATTATTCAAATACATCGTTTGTGGAGTTAACCATTTCCGAACTATTTCTTAATATTAGTTTCATAGCCATACCATTTATAATCCTTCCACCTAGTATAAAGTCAATACGTAAAAACGAAATCACAGGCTCTTTATTGAGAGGAATTTTATTTTTCAGGACAAGCAGTTTTCATATGTAGGTTGTTTGAGGCAAAGATTTTCCTAAATTTCTTAGCAAGATGTCCAAAACAAGTGCCAAATTCAGCATTTCTGGGATTAGTTCTTTCCCCCGCGTTCCTAATCTCACTCATACACTTAGTATGGTATTATGACAGAGTTTTTGACTCCTAGTAAAGGATAAAGAGTAGAGAAGCTAGGGAGAAACCTCGCGCAGAGACTTATTGAGCTACGGCTATAAAGATGGGCGGAAGCCCCTAATATTTCCAAGCTCTATGATCCGCCTCACTGCTGGAGCCACCAAAGAGGACAACCAATTAATCATCCCAATTGGCAGCCCTCCAGTGTCCACGGGAGTACTCTTTTAATTGAAAAAAAAAAAACATCCGTTCCATATGTGACTCCGCCATACACTACGCACCTAGAATGACACCTGAAAAATGAGAAGAAAATGGAATAAATGGGAAATGCTGGAAAGGAAACGTTCAGAAGCCACCAAAGTATTCCTGGGAGATCAAGAAAAAATTCCAAAGCCCAGGTTGACGGTTGCCTGGGAATGAACTCGAAAATTCCTGAATATCAGTCACACCCGTTACCAGCTCCACCTCGTTCGGTTGACTTTCGGTAAAGTCGCTATATACAGAGTGTTTAAAAAATACGGGGCATAATTTCAGGTATGTATTTCCCACATGTAGACAATCAAATTAGTTCATTATAACATGTGTCCGGAAATGCTTCATTTCCGAGTTATGGCCTTCACAACATTAAAATTCACTGGAAAGTTTTTCTTTCCGCAGGTAGATGTCATTACAGAAGATGTTCAAAATGTCCACCTCCTGCTTGAATACAGACCTCACATCGATGTCTCATTGACCTGCGAACACGATCCCAAACTCCAGGAGTATTGTCTGTGTCCTCACAACTTGCCACAATTCGATTCCGAAGGGATTCCAAATCCGGCACCGGAGACGAATAAACCAATGATTTTAAATGGCCCACAAGTAGAAATCGAGAGGGTTCAGATCAGGTGAGCGTGGAGGCCAAGCAATTGGGCCATCTCTACCTATCCA
The DNA here is from genome assembly GCA_030762935.1 of Hymenopus coronatus. Classification (NCBI taxonomy): domain Eukaryota; kingdom Metazoa; phylum Arthropoda; class Insecta; order Mantodea; family Hymenopodidae; genus Hymenopus; species Hymenopus coronatus. The sequence goes on along the minus strand of CM060898.1, from coordinate 79,792,879 downwards.
TCGATCAGGAAGCCTTCGATCCAAGTACCGGCGAGCCGTAAGACTGAAGTGTGCAGGAGCAAGAAGTGAATGTGTTGATGATTGATCAGTGGAGTGTCTTCGAAAACGTCAGGTATGGTGTTTTCCGGGAAGTTTGTGTACGCCTGCCCCGTAAGTCTGTTTACAAGTACATGGGGTCCAACTAATCGATCACCAATGATACCGGCCCACATGTTGAGGGATAACCGCACCTGGTGATGAGATACAACAGTTGCACGTGGGTTTTCATGAGACCATACCTGCTGATTGTGGAAATTTGTTATGCCATCTCTTGTGAACTGTGCTTCATCTGTAAATAATACGACGGCAGAAAAGTTCGGATTTACACCACACTGCTGCAAGAACCACTGACAGAACCTAACTCGTGCAGGGTAATCTGCTGGTGACAGGGCCTGTAAACATTGCAAATGATAAGGATACAATTGATACCCTCAACAGTCTCCAGACAGTCGTATGAGGAACATTGACTTGCAACGCTAACCGTCGTGTACTGATAGAAGGAGTCCTGTCCACAGCCTCCAGAATCTCCTCCTGCACTTCTGGAGTTCTAGATCTTGGCCGTCCCCTTCCCAAGCCAGGAGAGGTGAATGCTCTATACTCGCACAGACGGGAATGGAGACGTACAAATGTCTTCCGATCTGGACATTGTCGCTGTGGGTACCTCTCCTGGTACAAACGACGAGCCAGCGCAGCATTGCCGTCCGCCTTACCGTACATGAAGTGTATCTCTGCCAGCTCTTGATTTGAATACATGTCGCACAGTCTTAACGCCTAAAGAACACTGAATGTAACCTTCCTCAGAATGAACTATCAGAGCGCCCTCCTAACGTCTCCTTTGACGGCAAAGACCTGCGGAAAGAAAAACGTTCCAGTGAATTCCAATGTTATGAAGGCCATAACTCGGAAATGAGGCATTTCCGGACATGAACTATTTTGATTGTCTACAGGTCGGACTTTCAATGTTGTAAAGGCCATAACTCGGAAATGAAGCATTTCCGGACATATGTTATAATGAACTATTTTTATTGTCTTCATGTGGGAAATCATACCTGAAATTATGCCCCGTATTTTTTAATCATCCTGTATAATTTGGGGCAGGATAAAGGTTTGTGGAAAAGCGTTATTAACGTCTGAGAACAAAGCCATACCAAATCAGCCAGTTTTTCTGAAGTCGCTACTGCCCTGCGGAGTAGCAGGTTGCAGCGACTCCATTTAGGGTTAGCCCAATAGCATTTCTCTTGTAACCAATGATAGCGTAGCCAGTTATGAGTGGAGTTGTAGTCTACTACCGTTTTAAAAATCGAGCGGGAAGTAGGGGAAGGCATCAGTGAGCTGGTTTAATGTTTGTCCAATGGCGTGACTAATGGTAGTGAACATGTTATGGGACAGATGCACTTCTACTCCACGTGGAGTTGCACTCAGCTACTATTTCAGAATTCGTGAGGAAAGTAACGCACCTGCTATGCTGCGTTTCGACTGCACGTGGAGTAGCTTCCTGTCAAACTGTAGCTACCGTACGCGACAGTAATAATAAAGTGAAACCACTCGTTAACGCAGATAATGCAACAAACAGGTAATTCATAGAAAAATTACGATATCTTTGATTTCATTTCTCATCATTCATTCACAATGAAGACAAATTTGCATGGAAGCAGAAAATACTAGGTACGTATATTCAACAACGATTGCTGAACGGTTTTTGGACATGCGGAACAAAGAAATCTGAGATGGGGCTTTGTTTTATCATGTCGAGCTTCCCCAATCACGAGTTCCACCTGAATACTGGTACTGAAAAGTATACGCATCACATGGTTGGCGCCGCCACTGTGTGATAAAGACCGATGCAAAACCAATGCAGGTCAGGCCATTAAGTGATTACAGATATGTATGTGGACCAATGACAAATTGCATGTTGGAACAACGAATGCTCTCAACAAAATGCATGAATATAATTTTAATGTTTACGAATGGGTTTTATTCTTTTTTGTTTTAAGCAATTTTCACTTTTCGGCTTAATATTTTATAATCAGCCTTTTGCATTTTGTGTCGATTCGTGAATAATTTCACGATATTTAATTTAAAAATTCCCTCTCTGCTGTGAATTATTATTAAACAAAAATTGAATGCATTCGTGTTAAGTAATGGCACGGAATCAGAAGGCTAGATGAGTCATTGGCCACCCGATAAGAGAATACAGTTTCTTAAGATTATAGCGTCATATTTTTACTTTCTCTACAAATATATAATATATGTATATAGTATATAGAGTATATATTGTATTTCACCCCAAAATTGATATCAAGATTTCATCATAAATATGTGTTTTGAGGTCCCCTAATTCCAAAAAATAGAAAAACGGTGCGTGTGTGTGAACAGCGTAGCTGAAACTAAAATACCATTAAATACCAACTTTGGGATTTCTGTTTAATATCTTCCAGGCCTCGACAAGAAGATTTTTAAGAAAATCTCCCACTCCAAAGTACAATTTACATGGGAACTTTTTTGAAAATGTTGTTTTTCTCAAAAATGGTTCTTACTATTTGATTAAAGTACCGTACCTATATTAAAGGACATTTACATGAAAAATAAAATGTATATATTGCATTTTCTGAGAATAGTCTCTAAAGAGTTCTTCATTCTGGATGAATAGAGATATACAAAAACGTACTCACAAAAGTGCACATAGATCTCATTAAAACACACAATTTACATTATATACTTTTTTTGTAGAATTGGCCATTTCCGAGATACTCCTTGTTACAGGTTTCAGTGTTAAATTACTCCTTTTAAAATATTTGATATCGCTTGGGCCTAGTGTACTCCTCATTTCCCTCCTACTTATAAGGAACCTTCTGCCAATGTTTATCTCGATTTACATGAAGGGGACAGAAGAATAGGCTTTTTAACAATAATTTGTTACAGAGATGTACAGAAAGTCATATGAGTGGAACACATCAGACTGTTTTATGATGCTAAAGCTTTAATTACTGTAGATATGAAAAATTCACGAATAATTTTTTTTTAATTTATGTAAATTATTGTTCACGGTATTATTATTTATGGTAAACATTGAGGTTTGAAAGTAAACACCAATAAAACCAAAACAATGGCTTTCAATAAAGTTTATATGTATAGCAGGGAAAACTGATATTGGGAAGGAAAGGAAAATGGAACAAATATGTATCAATCGCCAATTATAAAGCAAAAGAGAAATTGAAATATTACATATTCTTACATGTAAACCTGGTGTGCCAATAGAAACACTAGAAAATATGTATAACTTTATGATACGACCGATCAAATTTTGGAGTCATTTTACACAGAGCTCCTGTAGAAGAACTTGACTTGGCTTTCTAAGTGAGGGAGTAGGGTTGTAATTAACGTTAAATTGGAACCTTAAGGTTTGTTGTATTATCTATCACTACTGTTTTAGTTAGAAACTTCTATTCCTTTAATTAGGGACGGTAGCCAGAACATAACTAGTTGTAGATTTTAATTTAATTCATTTACATCTTAACTGTTTATATGTTATAGATCTTGGTATAATGATTTTAATTTTAAACTTTAGTTTTTAGATTAGTTAATTATCGGGAAAAAATACATAACAAAGTTACATAAATTTGGAATGTTTGTTTATGGAAATAAATTTAAAATCTAAATATATGCTCTGGTATAGTTAACCTGGAAGCCAGGGTAGCGTATTCGGATTTTATTTCTTTATTTATTTTATACGTATGTGCTAGACATAGTAAAAAACGATAGTTGAAAGAGAACATCAAATGAAAAAGCAGGGGAGTTTAATTCCTTACACGCAACTAACGAATTGAGGCAAATACGCTCCACGGAATGCATAAGTACTTTATAACTAGCTTTAATCAGGAAACCAATGGGATGGCAAGTATCTGATTAACGTAATATCAGAAATCACGCCTTTGTTTTGTGGCTCGAGGCTTAATGAACTACCGGGACTTATTACAACCGAAATTCCGCTGTCAGTTCATTTACTGGCGACAATGTTATCTACCCTGGAGTCATTACTTTATCATTCCCTGGGAGTTATTCACAGTAACGATGAATAAAAACAATTCAACTGATTGATGCTTGAGGGAACAAAAAGCGACGTAGCTTGAGCTTGTCATTGCTACCAACTGCTGCATATGTTGCAAAAACAACGCACCTGTTTGTGGCTGTGGCGCATGACCGCACTGCTGAATAATAAATCGACCCCTAGCGAGTTCGAGGTCAGCGGCGAGGTTTAGCGAGGTCGTGGCTATGTGGAGGTGTTCCATTATGATATTTTCATTCCTTGGCGTGTTCCTTAATGCAACTCCGCTTGCTTCCCAACGAATAAGAGAAACAGTAGAGAGAAAGTGTGTAAAGCTTACACGCATTTCGCAAGCTCATCTTGCGGGTTTAGAATTGTTATTCAGTTATTATAATTAATAACCTCTTCTGAACCCTCCCCACAATGAATAAATAACAATGAATAAGAAACACAGTGCTTAAGTGGGTGTTTTCTCTTTCAGAATATGAAAGAAACTCGCGCATTTTTAGTCTTGTTATTCTTTGCAGCATTTCTTCACCAGAAGTTGAATACTGTGTTACGCTACCGAGCCAAATAGCTGAAGCATTTCGTCTGGGATTGGCATTCCGGAGGTCGTCGGAGTCATTCCCGCGGCCAACCTCCCTGACCCATGATATTTTTTTTCGAAGGGGCGGTTTCCGGGTCACTAGGCAAATGCTGGGAAGGTTTCTTCATTCCCCCGAACTTCCTTCCCCTTCATTTCATCTCCATTTCATCCAACCGGTCTCTTTCAGGGCTTTAAGTGTTGGCAAGGACTGCGGTAGTGGCTCTCTACAGTGGTAGCGAATGTGCTCTGTAAACACAGCTCTCGGCGGTGGGATAGCATTGGCAGTCGTCTGTAGACCCAGGGAGTTTGGCAAGACCTAGTGCTCCACGCGTCGAGATGAACTGCTGGAATATGCCAGGGACCCTCCATGGTGGCTCTTCCCCGTTGTCCGGTTTCAGCCATCCGTTTCTATTACTTCCATCTCATTCTATCCTCCTGGGGTCTGACGTACAAACAGCCAATAGCTGCAGTGTGGAATCCCCACCGACATCTCTCTCTCCCGCTCTCTCTCTCTCTCTCTCTCTCACACACACACACACACACACACACACACTGGATACAAATTACATGCCAAGGTTTCATTTAAGAGCGTCGTTATATAAAGAAGTAGAATTATTCGTCATTTTTAGAGCAATACAGGTTTTGTATTTCTTAGCGTAGACCGCACCAACAGCTATAATCTTATTTTTTGGACGATGTGACTAATTTCTGCTACTTATCGGTATTGTGATTAACATTCCCACATCTAACCTGGTTGCTGCAGAATCAAAAGAAACCCTAATACTGACATGGACTCAAAAACTGCATTTGTTGTAAGTAAAATAGATGTAATATTTATTTTGATATATTTATATTCAATATGAAAGTAACATTATTATAGTTATTGTATGTTAATGGAAGTCACTGTCCAGTTTCTTCAATTTTAACGTGCTTATATTTCATTTCTCCGCTAGTATACGGCGCTGCTACAGTCTCGCTTTCATAATATAAAACCTTATGCGCAATATTAATCTATAATATAGTCAAAACGATTTTAATTAGAGTACTTCAGATAAAAATATCTCCGCGGCCAATAAACCTTGTTTATAAAAAAATAATGAAAAGCCATATACCGACTACCAAATGTTTTCCTCATAGAATTCTTTAGCATTCAGCCAATATATTAATTCATTTATTACTATATTTTAATTAATATTAATACTCATTGTCCAAAAACTAGTATGCGATAGAGGTGTTATGTGCAATCTCATAAACTGAAATATTCAACTTCGCCATTCATTCCATCAAATGCTCAAACGTCACCTTTCCTTTCATTTATTTCGTCTTGGTTTCATATCAGCTATTTTCTCACTCTCATACCTACCTGTGGGCTGATCCCCCGTTTCGGGTTCTTCATTCTAATTCAATGTTCGTTGGCTCCTCGATAAGCCTCTTCTGATCGTAGGCACTTGCGTGAAGGGTGAACTAATTAAGCTCATGCAAATGTGAAATTGTTCAAAAATTGTGAAAATGAACAAACTATGTTTTTCATCATAAAATTAAACTAATTCTAAACGATAAGAAGCATACCCAATTTATCATTTGACGAAATTTAACTGCCAATTAAATTAACCTCTATATCGGTACGCAATCCCAATTTTAACCCCATTTTTTCGAAAAACTTTCTCCAACACTTTTCATACTGAAAATGTTCCACACTATACAATTTTTTATTAATATGTTTCAAAACTTTTATACTGCCATTCAAAATTAAATTGAATAAAACGCGATACTTTTCGAAATAATGCTTCATTTGGATAAATAAATGATTGCCTTTTGAAAATAAGGAGATTTGGAGACTACGAAAAGGGACACTTTTTCTACACTAATTAGGGCTCATATAAAATATTAACATGACAAATCTATCTGCAAATTCATTTGCTGTAAAACTGGACTGTTTTATTTTTTTTAAATACATGACGTGGTTCATTTTTACTATAACAAGGAATTGATTGGTAATTGTTTTTAAAAATAACTATATGAGCTAGAATTTTTATATATGGCAGAATTAAAGGCTATTTTTGTATAAAATAATGCGCATTAGCAATTTGAAAAATCCACAGATGTAGGTATCATCATAAATAAGCTCTTATAGGTCCATTTTATTGAATAAAACATGCGAGGTTTGGAACTTCAATAGTGGCAATTATTTATTTAAAACTTATAAAAAAGATATATATGATACCAAGTTTAACTATTCTTTAAAGTGGTCACCAGTTTTGTGTATAGCTCTTTGTCACCGATGTGGAAGTCAAAGAATACCGATAGCAGCGCCTTTAGCGTTGATAGTTCGAATGGAGCGGTCTACTGACTGACGAATCCCTAGAACAGTTCTGAAGCGAATGCCACGAAGTGGTTCTTTCTTCTTCGGATTCAAGTCAAAAGTCCCAAGGACCAAGGTACCCTAAAAGGGTGCTATGTTGGATGATGCAGCACTCCATAAACCGAAAACAACAGCCACAGCATGTGGCCGAGCATTGTGGTACAAAATGACCGGTGGGTTCCGCAGAAACTTTCGTCGAAGGGTTAGAAAATTCGAAAATCGAAATATCAAAAGTTTATCAGATCCCCAGCAGTGAGAATCTTATGATGCTTCTCATGTAAGACTGATGGTGTAATGTTAGCGCATTCCGTTCCGCCAGGATGCGCAGTATTACTATTTTTGGGAAACAATCTGAGATGACTTTTGAGAAAGAAGCAGTATTACTGGACTTCAGAGTTAGACCTGGTTCCGAACAAGCAGGAACCACTTCGTGGCATTCGCTTCAGAACTGTTCCACAGATTCTCAGGCAGTAGATCGCTTCATTCCTACTATCAACATAACAGGCGCTGCTAAGAGTATTCTATGACTTCCACATTGCTGACAATTGTACACAAAGCTGGTGACCACTTTAAACAATAGTTAAACTTGGTAACATGTATCTCTTTTGAATCAGTTGTAAATAAATGCTTGCCACTATTAAAGTTCGAACCTTCGTATGTTCCTTTTTAACATAAAAGTCTTTAGATCTGTTCCAAGGCTAATGAAAGTGTTCTCTCAAACCCATAAGGACTCATCCAGCCTCTTTGGACAAAATATTTGTAAAATAGTGCTTAACATTGTAATCTCGAAGGTACGATCCTTTGGACAAAATCTTTTCACTTGGTCTAATACCTTTTATTTCTTTCAGAATCTTATTAATGATTTATAATTAGTAAGCCATGATTGTATCAGTTAAATAAACTGGACTGTTTTTCAAAATATAATACAATTTAGAATTTAAAGATTCCCTAGCATTTCCTTTTGGAGTATTTAATATATTTATACAAAAAAGCTTTAGAAACACTTTTTGGCCATTAGACGAGTAGTGTTCAGGAGGAGATTCCGCAGCTCAGCCAGTGATAAGTTTTTGTTCGTCGCACTTCGGGAGGAGAGGATGAGATAAGAGCAATTGCAGAGGGCAGCCGGAACAAGACTGTGGCAAGGAGTGTTAATGTGGGTTTAATACTTTCATCAATTAAATAAAGAATTCAGTTCCCAAGCAGTTCATCTCGACGCTGTGAACCACCCAGTTCCAAAGAAACGCCCCCTGAGTATACCGATGACCCCCAGCGCCATGCTGCCGACAAGAACCGAGTGTTCAAAGTGCAGTCATCTCCACAATAGGGCGCCACCACTGCAGTCTTCGTCGGTACTTACAACCCTGAAAGAAAGACCAGACGGATGAAATGGTGTGACAGGAAATTCGGAGAAATGAAGAATCCTCTCCAGTATTCATCTAATGAATCGAGAAACCCTTGAAAAAACCCATAGGCCAGAGAGGTTGACCGCGGGGAATCAATCCCACGACTAGAAGGAAAGCCTAAGCTATTTGACTCGGTAAGGTCATTGGTAAGTCATTTGGCACTTTCCAACAACATGGCCTCTACAGTTACCAGACCTCCATCAGGCCGACTAGGTTGGAATTACCTTAAAAAAAAAAAAAAATCTGGCACATTCACCACATCCATTATAACGAAAATCTATCTCACAAGACACTGGCAGTATACCAAGACATTTTCTGCAATATGATGTGCAAGCTGTTACAGAATTGTAGACACATTCTAAGTTTTATAAAATCTAACTATTTTGCAAAAAAACTATTCCTACAAACGCATATTCTTCAATCTACTCCATTACCAAGATACAAATTAGCAGAAATTAATGGTTTTATTACCCAGCTCCTTATAAGTAGGAATAAAATATGCTAAAGCGATGATCAAATAGGTATTTTAAAATCTGGTTGCTACGTGATTGAAATTCGGTTCTCTTTGCAGAACCAGGAGTAACAAACAAACAATTATAAATGCCTGTTTGAGGAAAGATTAAGTATTTTAAAACTGAAACCAATAAAAGGAATATCTCGGAAGCGGGTAACTCCACAAAAAGTATGTGTGACATAGGGTGTGTGTTTTAACAAGAGCTACTTTTTTGTGCAGTAATGTTTGTCTATCGCTTACGGTTTACCAGTTATGCAAATTCATTGAGAATGAAGAGATCTTCAAAGGTTATTCCCAGAAAATTCAGTATATATACACATATATTAATGTGTCATATAAATATCTTTAATTTACGATATTTAATAAAAAAATAGCTCTGATTACAATTTTCTAAATTTAGAAAGTTAATTTAGACCCGAGACTCCATAGTTCCAGCAAGTAGAGTATCAATTTTTAGACATTTAATCAACTCTCAGAACCCCTTTCCGGCTTTCACCGTGGCTTGGCACTACATTAATAATCCTCCCAAAAAAGTTACCCACCACGCCCTCGTCAAGCATTTTGGTCACCGTGACCCTTAACCTTTGCAGCTGGGCTATCTTAACGCTCCGCGAGATTCATCCATCAAACACACAATGGACTTGATAAGGTCTCACACAAAGGAAGCTAGACCAACACAATGCATAACGTGGTGGCCCAATGTGCTTTCTGTTAGCATTCTTCATTAACTCTGGCCTTGGATTGCAAATGTGCGTGACTGCCTCTTTCGCCTGACTGTCGGGAACTAGAGGCGTTCACCAAACGTGCTAATCCTTTGTTTTTAACATGTTAATTTGTCTGTATTTCTTCTGCTAAATCAGGGTCGAAATATATGTTTTTTTAATTCTCTGTGGGATGAAGGAAGTGTGTCTGAGTGTGTGTGCGTGCGTGCGCGCGTATGTGAATCCTCCGGAGCGGTATTATGCACTGCAGCCGTTAGCTTATTGTACGCCAGACTCTTGGAAGGGAGGATGAGATAAGTGTAATTTCAAAGGGCGGCCGACAGCCGGACATAAAATAATATAATATAATAAAATAAAATAAAATAAAATAAAAATCTGTATAAAAACCCTGACACCTAATTTGCGAACCCAAGGCTAATATGCCAGATTTTTAAAAAATTATTTATTTTCATTCAGCATACATTTTTTGTTAACAGATTATTTATAAACTAAAACATAAAATATACAGCCGGAGAGAGCTTCCCTAACAGGATATACTACCTGAGTGCGCAGACAGCCACCAGGCCAGCGGTATTTCCAGAGCGCAGTCACCTTCATGGCGCCTCTACCGCAGACCTCGCCGACACTTACTACCCTAAAAGAGATCATTTGGCATTGAAATGAAGGGATGGGAAGGTCGGAGAACGAAGAATCCTCCTCAGCATTGACACAGTGGCCCGAAAAAACCTCCGTAAATCCCATGGGTCAAAGAGGCGGCCGCGGGGAACCGAACCCATAACCTTCCGAATGCTAGTCCCAGATAAAATGCCTGAGCCACCTGACTCATGGATAAAGGAAATACTTGGAGATATTGGGTTCCATGACTAGTGGGTCCAACAAATTATAATAAAGAATCAGAAAAGCTAAATTCAAATCACTTTTATTTATGCAATCCAGCTACTACAAAATATTAGTACGAAGGTGTATTACCTATTTTTTCTACCGCATTGGTAGAGAATTAGTAGCATTCCATCCAAAAATATTACGATATGTTGAGGTTGTATTTACTCCGAAGTACATGCTGTTGGTGAGGACCCTGAATCCAAAAGCAGAATTTTTAGGAATGGGTGCGCGCGCGCGTTTGTTTATATGTGACCGCGCCTATGTGATTGGTTGAGTTCATTTCCAATTATCATGTATTTGATGTTTATTGCTACAGGATTGAAACAGGATTTGATATATTTTATGGTAAAATATTGACTTTTGCGACCAGTGACAGTGGTATTTGTTTCTTCATTCAACAAAGAATTCTGTGGTTAAGATCCTCCCTATTGCTATCATTCAGCTCATATTTCGAATTTTTTAAATTCTCCTGCACGTATGTACATGCAATGGACATAACTACAGAAGTATTGTATTCTACCAAAAAATTCGAGATTTCATGGAAAATATATGTATGCCTTGGAGTCCCCTAAAAAAAAAAAATGGGATTTTTAGAAAAAAGGCCCATGTGTGTATGTGTGTGACTATGGGCACGAAATCAATAACGGAAAGACCGTTAAATACCAAACTTAGTACTTCGTTAGTATCTTCCAAGGATATGACAGGAAGATTTTCAAGAAAATTCCCCACCCCAAACTATTCTATACATGGAAATATGTTTGAAAATTGTCTTTCTCAAAAATGGATCAAACGATTTTGATTAAAATACAATATATTAAAGATGTATACATCACAAATAAAGTGTACAACTTGAATTTTCTGGAAAGAGCCTCTAAAACCTCTTCATTCTGGATGAATGTTGCTGAATTTTGCATAAATGATAAACCTTAGAGATGGACAAAATCATACTACACAGAAATTTAATTAAAATGCATAATTAATGACATATATGTTTTTCTTGTATAGTTGACCGTTTTCGAGATATTCCTTGTTATTGGTTTCAATCTTAACTGTTCTCAAACAGAAAACCACATTTGTTTTGTCTGCCTTGTTTTACTGATGCAAAGTGGACTGAACTTCTATTATTATAATGGTTATACTTCTTTTAAGTATATATACTAAATACACCGAGCAATGGCCTTTTTTATTATTGGAACATGTTGAAAAATTCATGCTCTCCGTGACGTTGCTCTAATCATTGAGCTACTGTGACATGCCGGTACGTATAATAAAAAAAGGTAATTACCCTGTGTAATATGAATATGTATGACAGGAGTATAGCCATTATAATAAACATAACTTTGATAGTTAACGATAACATGTTACTATTGTCCGGCTACTAAGTGCTTACGAAGGCAAGTCACCAACAAGATAGTTCTCTGAAAGGAGAATGCTTGGTTGAACTGAGTAAAAAGCATATAATCAGTTGGAAGATCAAAAGGCATACGGGCATGTTGTCACAGAAGCTTAATGGTTAGAGCAACCGCAAGGGGAGCTAGAGCACCTAATGTGGCGTTGAATTTTTCAACGGGTTACAATAATTAACTTCTATTGTTCAACTTAGTGACCAGCTTTTAAAAGAGTTAATTATTGCTTTAGTCTAGTATATTCCTTCGTTTCCATACTACTTACAAGGAAGCAAGTAATAAGAGCGATTTTGCTAACGTTTATCTCAATTAGCATGATGTAGGTAAAAAAGCCTTACTACACCATCGAACTTATATCCATCCATCTCTTTGTTCATAAAATAGTAAAAGCCCTGGAAAATTTTGAGAATATCTTCACATATTTTTATATCAATATTTCATTAGTTTCACTTCTGTATATTTTCAATTTTAGTTATTTTAAAATATGTTGCTTACTTCTATAGTGTGTTCATTAGTTTTACTTAGTTCTGTATTCGTATTTTCAATTATTTATTAATGTTTTCTAATATATGTGTTATTTATATTGTGTGGCCATTAGTATTACATTGCTTCTGTATATTTTTGATTAATTATTATTGCTTTATAATATTTCTGTTGATATGTTGTTTTATCCGTATATTCGTGTTATTTCTATTTCGTGTACATTTAGATATATTTTTCTGTAATATCGTTAATCATTTTCTCTGCCAAAAACATATAAATAAATCAATCAATAAAGCTCCTTTGGATAATTCACCACATGTTCGAACTTACTTTTATGGGCACAAAGATATGTATAGTAAAATCCTTTGCTTACTATGAGCATTAACAAGGGTGTCTAAGAAACCTTTTACTAACTCTTTTTTTAACTAGAAGCAAAATAAGGTGCTCGACTTTGCGGCAGGATCTTCGTTTGTCTGCTCACCGGTCGTTACTGGAATTATGCCTGTTCATCCTCATAATGCTACTTTGCTGTATACAATTACTGGTGATTTTGTAGCTAGAACAGTTGGGTTGGTATTTTACTTTTACCTGCGAACTTTATGCTGCCAAACAATACAGCTGCCGCAAATGTCTCGATCAACCGGTTCACCTATTGAGGCTGGTAGTCGTTAATTGCTTTTGCTTAATCATTTTGTTTCCCCGGACTTATTCAAGATGCAGATATAGTTTTACTTTCTCTACAATACTATGTACATAGATAGTGTATAGAGAAGGTATTGTAATGCACCCAAAATTCGATACCGAGATTTCACCGGAAATACATGTTTTGGGTCCCTCGTGAATCAAAAAAAATGGAAAAAGGTCCGTGTGCGTGTCTGTGGACAGCATAGCTCAAAAACGAAAAGACCGGTTAATACCAACCTTGGTATTTAACTACCCCAACTACCCTTTACATGGAACTTTTTTCGAAAATTTTGATTTTCTCAAAAATAGCTCTAACGATTTTCATTAAAATATCGTATATTAAAGATATTTGTCTGACAAATTATATGTATATCTTGAATTTTCTAGGAATAATCTCTGAAGGCTACTTTATTCTGGATTAATTTTACGAAATTTTGCATAACTGCTAAACCGTAAGAAATTGATAAAATCTTACCACACAAAAAATGTAGAGCACATTAAAACACAGAATTTATGTTATATATTTTTTTCGAGGAGTTGATCGTTTTTTAGGTATTCCTTGTTTTTGGTTTCAGCTTTGAAAAACTTGTACTTTTCTCATACAGTAATTTGTCAACTCGTATCCATACAAACAAAGTAACTTCAGTCCATAGCAACTAGCTTTTGACTTCCCTTTAACCTATGATACTCCCATATTTCGCTTGTGCTTACAAGGAAGTAAGTAATAAGACTATTTCTGCTAATTTTTTCTCGATAAGCATGAAGTAAATAGAAGCACAAGCTTATTAACAATAGTTTGTTACACAGAAGTAGAGAAAGTCATGTGAATGGAACTCGTCAGATTTTTTAACTTGGTTTTGGAAACAAGTTCCACACATACACGCCTTTAAGTTCCCCTTGGATTTATCGCATTTACTTTTAACATCTTTTGTAGGTGTAGGAAACTGTAAAATAATTTATGATGCATCCCTGTATTCTCTGCTACTCTCATGCAGATGGGAAGCCAATTCCCGTGGGAAGAGCTCTCGATCGACTTCAGCAGGGATCGAATGCATTACCTTCTAAGCGCGTGCTGATATTGATTGGCGAGGTATACGTTGGAAACTGATGAAGATGCATTTTGTCGGCTTACATGTTGCAACGCCACGCTGAGAACGGGACAGCTAAAGCAAACATAATCCGCCTTGACGAAACCCCAGAAATTCCCTGCAGAGCGTGGGTACTGTGTCACACACTCTTCCTCCTGTTGGATTATGCAATCTCATGTGCAAATAATTGACTAACCTCAATGGCTGTTGGGCCTCATGAAAGCCAGTAAGCTAGAAGCTTCTGCCAAAGAGTTTTACAGCTGTGCCTCTCTTCCCAGAGCCCATTACATGCATTCTAATTGTGTTTTTATCGCACAAACTGCATAAAATATATTATATAAAAATGCACTTTATAAGAGAATGCGAATAAAAGGTTAGTACCTAAAAAGGAAACATAAATATGTCAAATAAAAATCTGATGTGTTGCATTCACATAACTTTCTACACATCTCTGCAACATATTGTTAAAAAGCCTATGCTTCTATTTATCTACTCCATTCTAATCGAGAAAAAATTAGCAGAAATAGTCTTATTATTTGTTTCCTTAAAAGTAGAAGCAAAATAAGGGAGTACTATAGATTAAAGTGATAGTCAAAAGCTGGTTTATATATAACTTAAGTTCCTTTGTTTGTATGGTAGGAGTTGACAAATTCTTGTATGAGAAAAGTGTAGGTTTTTCAAAGCTGAAACTAATAAATAAGGAATATCTAAAAAACAACCAACTCCACGAAAAAATGTGTGTAACATAAATTGTGTGTTTCAACGTGCTCTAAATTTTTTGTGCTAAGTTTTTGTCCATCTCTTACGGTTTAGCAGTTATGCAAAATTCCGTAAAATTCATCCAGAATCTTCAGAATCCCAGAAAATTCAATATATACATTTTATTTGTCAGGTAAATAACTTTAATATGCGATATTTTAAACAAAATCATCAGAGCCATTTTTGAGAAAATCAAAAGTTTAGAAAAAAGTTGCTTGTAGTTGGGGGTGGGGGGATTTTTCTCAAATCTTCCGGTCGCATCCCTGGAAGATTGTAAACAGTAACGAATCACAGGACACAGATTCTCCCCTTTTAATAAATCAAATTATGAACATTTCGACTGAAAAATTCGAAACGAATGCAATACCTTATCTAAAAGTCTGATGTGATCCATTCACATTACTTTCTCTAACTGCTCCATAAACAAACTATTATTACAAGAGATTGTGGTTTTATCTACGTACGACATGCCAATCAAAATAAACGTTAGCAGAATTAGTCTAATTAGTTACTTCTTTGTAAGTAAAAGGGAAATAAGGGAATACATTAGGCTAAACAGGTATTCAAATCCTTTAAAAGTGGTCGCTATATGGACCAATTGAGTTTCGGTTCCATTTGCATGGACCAATTAGAGAAAATTAATTTAAATCGAAATCAATAACAAGGAATACCTTCAAAATGATCAACTCCACGAAAAAAATGCACCTGACATAAGCATGCGCTTTAATGAGATATGAACTTTTAGTAGTAAACTTTTGTCGACCTATAATATCAATTTTGTTAATATACGGCATTTTATTCAAAATCCTTAGAGCCATCTTTGAAAAAAGCAAACGCTTCGAAGTTTTGTCATGTAAAGAGCAGTTTGAGGTGATGGGTTTTTCCTCAAAATCTTTTTGTCGCATTCTTGGAATATATTGAACTAAACTGGCGAATTTTAGATTTTGAGTTACCTACAATATTCACAACATACGGACACACACACATTTGTCTAATAATGATTTTTTGGGTATAAGGGACTCCAGAGCGTGAATTTCCGGTAAAATTTCGGTATTAAATTTTTGGGTGGAGTGCAATACCTTCTCTCATATCATGTACTATGTAGAGACAGTAATAGATATGAGCAGTCTGATAACATTGAACAAATGATTACGCGGACCGCATTTTTTCTGTTTCTTTTTGTTATTTTAGTTTTTTTGATGGAAGACATGAAATACATGCCACTAATTGAATGTCTTAATCTTATTCGGGCAATATCATGATGTGGTGAAAATCACTGAAATCTATTATACTGTTACAGAATTCATGGGAACACCATGATATAGGAACCTATGGCGTGTGACGGCACATTTTGAAAATTATGCAATTATTTTTCATCTGAATGTTCCTAATGATAAATGCAAATATGTATGAATGCATAATAAGAATGTGGTACTATTTACGTCCCAAAATAGTTCATTTCTAAAGCACGAAAAAAGCTACCATCGCAATATGGAATTCCATTGCTGAGATATGTTAAAGCTCAGTTTGGAATCTTAAATATCAGTCCAAAAATATAAATTCTCTACGCCAGAAACAAGGGGAAATTTTATATACTATGAATTAGACTGTGTGTATATATAACATGTTTTTAAAGTCAATTTTCACAATAGTTATGTCCAAATATTGCACAAGTGTTTCTAACAATTTTAAATCTGAAGTTACATTTGAAGAGCCCTGTATTATATCTTTGAATACCATTTCTTCTAGTTTTCCTACATGTATGCTCATAGGGAAATTAAAAGCGTCTGAAAATATTGAAATATGGAGTATATAGAAGCCCACGTAAGTAACAGAACATGATAAATGTGTAAGTAAGAGTAATTTTAGACACGGAAAAGTAAACGTCCTTTACAAGATACTTGGCACTAATACAGTCACCGACTTATTAAACATGCCATAAAATTATAAAATTAATTAATTGCAGAGGGTAAAAAGAAGAATTTTAATAAACCATTATAAACTTATATTTATTCAAGCTTAGGTAGGTAATATTTAAAACAGTGTACTATCTGGAAATTCAAAATAATACTATGCTGTGATAATATCTCCTTTACAATACAAAACACACTTTTACAATGAGAACATCGCGTGAGGATAAGTTATTCAAACTCTCTACTTCGTATCTATTGTTATTAAAGGGTATTAAATTAAAAAACAGTAAGGCTTTCAATCGAAAAATGGAGGAGAAATCCTTAGATTATGCCTTTTTTTTCACACATTTGAAGAAATATTGGGGACAGATTTCTCATCTCCCTATGGATATATAAAAATTTAGATGAAAAGCTGTATATTTATTCCATTAAAATATGAATAAAGCTATAGCAGTGGAGATGCAAATAAAATATTACAGTCCAGCGTTCCAACGTTATTAAAAGGCGCCGTAATCATGCAGCAACTTCTCTGGCGCAGATGCAAAGCGGGTAATATAAGCAAACATGAGCAAGGCGCTAAACGAAAGCAGAAACCATCTGCCGAAGTTTTCTCCTTGTTACACTTCTGCTGCGCTGTCATTAGGAACAGAATCATTTTAATCAAAGAATAAAAGTGAATATTTTCAGTGGTATAAGCGCTGAGATAGGGGTTTAAAGTTTCTCACATTTCTGCTAATATTCCTTAGTTAAACAGCCTTAAATATCTTTATAAATAATATATTATTTGTCGACCTTGGGGTGGGCAATAAATTCAGCTACACTGTAATAATTCAGTTTCGCAATTTCACATCACATGTGCGTACACCATTCCTTGGATATAATAGGTATAAATCTGCAATTACCAAGAAAGAGTTGCCTACAGAGCTATAAAGAAAGCACACCCTAATTTTTTCTTCGATAAGAACCAGCACAATTTATCTTGTACAACTCTTTGGTCTTGGAAAATGTTTCAGTTCAACAATTATTTTTGTAGATTAAAAGTTATCTCAAACGAATTGAGAAATAAATATGCTTCCAATTTTGTTGTCGTTTGAGTGTATATGTGTAAAGAACTGAAGAATGAAGGCATACAGGCATATTGAACAATGTGAACATATTTTTACTTTATCCATACGCACTATGTACATAGTATATAGAGAAAGTATTGCACTCCACCCAAAAATTCGATACCGAGATTTCAGCGGAAATATATGTTTTAGGGTCCCCAATATCCAAAAAAAGCATTTTTACAAAAAGGTCCATGTGTGTGTGTGTCCGTGTGTCTGTGAACAGGATGACTAAAAAACGAAAAGTCGGTAAAATACCAAACTTGGTATTTAAGTTTGGTATCTTCCAGGGATGCGACACGACGATTTTGAGAAAAATCCCCCACCCCCAACTACCCTTTACATGGAATTTTTTTCGAAATTTTTGATTTTCTCAAAAATGGCTCTAACAATTTTGATTAAAATTTCGGATATTACAGATATTTACCTGACAAATAAAATGTATATCTTGAATTTTCTGGGAATAGCCTCTGAAGAGTAGATTATTCTGGACGAATTTTACTAAATTTTGAATAACTGCTAAACGGTAAGAGATGGACAGAAACTTACTACACAAAAAATGTAGAGCACATTAAAACACACGATTTATGTTATAAATATATATTTCGTGGATTTCGTCGTTTTTAAGACATTCCTTATTTTTGGTTTCTGCTATGAAAAACGTGTACTTTTCTCATACAGGAATTTGTCAACTCCTATCCATATAAACAAAGGAACTGCATTGACATAGCAACCAGCTTTTGACTATCACTTTAACCTACGGTTGTCCCTTATTTCGCCTCAACTTACAAGGAAGCGAGTAATAAGGCTATTTCTGCTAATTTTTTTCTGATTAGCATAAATTATATAAAAGTATAAGCTTTTTAAGAATTATTTGCTACAGGGATATGGAGAAAGTCATGTGAATGGTACACATAAGATTTTTTGTTATGCAGGTGGTGTCACTTTATAATGTTGAACTTTGTTTAATGAAATTACACACAGCTGTCGTAAAGAAAATGTACAGAGGGAAAGCATGCTTAATTATAATTGCCCCAGGTGGTTTCAGAGGAGTTTTAATGTTCATATATATGCACATTAAATATATGTATATATATCCAAATTTAATATCCTCTCCTTTGTTAAAGGTAAAATAATTATTATAATTAAAATTATTCGAACACTTAAAATATAGGATGATTCAGCAAGATGATGCACCCTCACCTGCGCATGGTACATTCGTAATTTTGTAAATTCCACTTTCAATGGTATGTAGGGTGGTCGTGTTGGACACATTGTTTGGTCCCCAAACTCGCTAGATCTAACCCTTAATGACTTTTTCGTGTGGGGTTTTCTTAAAGCCACTGTCTATAAACAGAGACCCACGAATGTTGATAATCTGAGAGTAAAATTAGTCAAGCTTTTCAGCAAATCACCCTTCTTATGTTACAATGTATATGGGTTGAATTACATCACCGTTATACTTATGGAGAGTACCTAATGGGGGTCATGTTGTGGGTTGAGGAATCTCCGTCTTACATACATACAAACAACACACTATTGCTTTTGGATACAGGGGACCCTAAAACATTTATTTCAAGTGAAATCTCGGTATAGCATTTTTGGGTGCAATACAATACCTGTTCTACCTACTGTGTACACTGTGCATATGTGCTAGAGAAAGTAAAAATTGTTTTTCATCTTTTTGAATGTGAGGTTATCATTATTACTGGTATGATTGCGTGCGTGCGTGCGTGTCTGGCAGGCTCGTGGTGAGCCTGGGTGTTGTTGCTGTGTACCTACCCTGGTAAGGGTTTAACCACAGGAATGAGGTGAAGGTTGAGGTTTTATTTTGAGGTTTTGAGTGTTGGTGTTAAGGAGGTAGCGCTGTTGGTTTCCTTTGCATTAATTTTACCGAATCGGATGGCTCAGGCGGTTGTTTTTGATCCTCATTCGGGAGATCCTGTGTCAAATCCTATGGGCAAAAAAATCTGGCTGGGTATCCCTCTGGCACCAAGATAAGCACTGGATTGGGTATATACAAAACCAAGATGCAAAGCTCTACCTCCAGTTTAAAAGAGTAGTAAAACTGAAAATACATAGTAATAGCATCCGAGCTGACATATATCCACTAGATAGGTAAAGCAGTTAGAATAAAATTACATCCTAGTGTCATCTGATTGTCGCTGAGCAGAGTAGTGTGATATAAGGGGATGTGACCTCGAAAGGCTGGCTGAACTCTATCATCCATGCATGAGGCAGCTCTTCTGGATAATCTATATGAAATATGTAGGTGGGCCGCCGCAAACAAAATGACAATCAATGCTGGAAAAAGTAAGTCCATTGTTTTTAGTAGAATGCAGTGGAAAGTTCTTCATAGTTACCATATGAGCGGGGGGAAAATTCCACAGGTGGACAGATGCAAATATTTGGGAGTTTGGTTGAAAAGTAATGCCGGACGGGAAAATAAGATAAATCCTACATCTAGGAAAGTGTGGAAGACATTGCACTTCGTAATTAGAATACTGAAAAAGGGGAGCGCAAAGGCCAGTTCTTAAGGTGGCCAGTTATGGAATGTAGAGTAGCATGCTGAGACCTAAACAGGGTTAATCAAACTGATTCGCTGTAAAATATACAGAGAAGGGCTGTAAAATTTATAAAGGGAGGTAAAGACTTTGGGCTTACGAAAGGTGAAAAGAATAAATGGGAACCACTAACATTTAGGCATAAAAGACATTTGTTAATCTCAGTATTTAAATCTTATGCTGGTTTAAATGGATGAGTGGACGTTAGAAAGAAATTATAGAACCCGGTATACTACGGAAGAAGTAATCATTTGTATAAAATTAAGGGTAGACATTATAGAACCGACGTAGGAATTTTTTTTTGTTAATAAGACTATTGAAGAATGGAATGAATTGCCTGTAACAGCCCTTCAGGGTTGTCCTCTGAACTTAAAGAAAATTTCGGGGTAATTTAAAAGAATAAAGTTTAGATAATTAAAGAAAATATTGTAAAGTAATTAATGATCTCAAAAACATTCTCTAACCAATAATGTTCATAGTAACTGTTTATAACCATGCTCGTAAATGACTTAAATATAAATTGCTATACTGAATAATAAGTAATTAGATATTTTAAAAACCAAGTATATATAGTATATTAGGTATATTACTATTATTAATTTGCATTTACTATTATCAACTTGTATTACTATTATTAAGTACACAATTATAATTATTATTATTATTATTATTATTATAATAAGTGAATTTTGTACTTCTAACTCTGCCATCGGGCACTGCCCAATTGCATACATTACATATATTACATACATTACATACATACAGACAGACATTACATTGCATTACATTACATACATTTGAATACCGATGGTGGAGAGAGAGGGAAAGGGAGGACGAGTGAGAGAGAGAGAGAGAGAGAGAGAGAGAGAGAGAGAGAGAGAGAGAGAGAGAGAGAGAGAGAGAGAGAGAGAGAGTAGAGGCCATGATGTCTGGCTATAAGCGTCATTTTAACTACAGAAAGAAACGAAAGCAGACTTTTCCACCCTATCGTCATCTGCTAGGCACGAAGCTAAAGTACTATGATAAAGGGATAGTCCTGAAAAGATACTGTGCACCGCACAATATCAACAAAGGATCCTACATCTCGATATAACCTAGATGTAAAAGTGACGTAAAACAAAATACATTAAAAAAAAGATGTGTTTCTCACTTATCCCATAGCATCAGACAATACCTAATTAAACGTTGAAAGAAAAAAGAAGTTAGTTGAAAAATAACATTAATATTTCATATTAAAATTATTAATAATTTAATACCTCTTAAAACTATGCACTAATAACTTACAGAAAGGACTTTCATATAGACTTCATTCGCTCGTTCGTCCGTGAATTCATTCATCCATTAGGATCCACATTTTTTATTATTACAATTACGTTTTTGTGTCTTGTCATCATTTGTAAAAAAATTATTAATTTTTAAGTATTGTGATTAATTGCAGTATTGTAATGCAAGTTCCATAGTTGTTACCAGTTTACTTGTTATTTTTACATTTAAAATTTCTGTATTATCTGCATAAAATTTAAATGGAGTTATAGTTTTGGCATAGCGTTAATAATTATAATGAATAATTTTAAGTTCCAATATTTGACTCTGAGGGGCTCCAAAAGAGAACGTACTAATAAATCGCAGTTCATCAATGAAGAAAGTTTAAACTTTTCCTTTTAAATAGACCTTAAGTAATTCTTTTTCTTTATCTATTACTCCATAGTAATGAAGCTTTTACTAAATACTTTATCACCAATAGAATCTACGGTTTAAATCATATAATGCTCCAACAGTATAATCATAGAAAATACATTTATATTCAGCCGATTCATTAATCAACCTATATTAAAACAGTGATGTTTTATTACCAGTAACTTTTATTAGCATGGTTATTTTGCGACACTCCGAAAATTATCATAGCAACAATTATGTCGGGTTAATGAGCATTGCTTTTTCGATACCAGGTATGTCAGAAATACCCATTTGGCTCAATTAAATAACAGAACATTAAATGCAAAAATAACACGAACAGACATCTGAACTCGCAGGGGAGGTAATAAAAGAATTTATACCATAAACAAAACTACTGTGGAATTTATTAGAAACATTTTATTAATTAAACCGTTTGAATACATATGCCAGATCCTTATAACAGAGAGTACCCCTGATATTTTTATTATCCATCCATTTAAAATTTTCATTTTTTATGCAACGTTTGAAGTATATAATGAATAAAACAAAGCTGATCTTTTCTTAGTTTAAAGTATATCAGTTTTATCAGCTGCATACAAAATCGACTAAATAAACCTGACTCTGGCATGAAGTATCTCCATAATGAGATAGCGGTAAATTTAATTTATTTTTATTAAGAAATGTAGATAATAGTGAACTCATTTCAAATGATTAATTATGTAGTTACTATAATGCTGAAATAGAAGTGTTTCATTATAGACATTTTGTTTGTGGTACACTCTTTATTTTAATTATAAAAATCATGAATCTAACATTCACGCTTATCTCCCTAGCTATCTCTTTCTGCCCCCTCTTTATATTCAATTAACAATTGAAATAGGTTTAATTGGCTTATTGTGAATAAGATTTCATATCATACGAATAAGAAATATACATTTGTCTAAGTTATTTCAAATGCTGTTCCAGTACACGTAAATTAAAGCAGCAATCATAAAAAAATGGAAACCACTAATTTCTAAAAAAGAGAATTTTCTGTCTTTAAGAAATAATAAGTAGATAGTTTATTTGAGTTACATAAAGCAGTGAAGCCTACTGCACGTTTACGTATAGATGCAAGCTGAAGTTGCTCTACGAACCGGTTTTTGAAAAGCGAACACAATATAAAGCAGGTATACCCATAGAACGACATTTTTCACGATTGCATTTTATATTGTAGTAAACATTTACTCTCACGCACCTACACAGATATATATACATATAGATTTAATTCATATAACCTATGCTATTACAGCTGGACCAGGACTCCCACCGCGATATATTGCCCAAGCAAGTACCGGGAATCGAACCCTGGCCTCCCGCTTGGTAAGCAGCCGCGCTAACACCGCGCTAAGGAGACATTCAATTATTTAATATGTACATCTGAATAATGCGTAAGAAGTTGCAGCGTTGATTTTAATTATGTACAACCTGGATTTATAATTATTATTTATTGTCGTTTCATAGAGGGTGGTTGTTTATATACCAGTATTATAGTCACAATATGGCCTCAATCAGCTAGTGCAATATAATTTGTAGCGTACAAGCTAGAAAGTTAAAAATTATTCAGAAACTCCAATTATTTCTTCATCATATAGGTAATATGGTAAGCTAACACTGTTATACAACGATTCTTTACAGACTCTAATGTGCAGCATGGTTAATGTTAAATAACTTTGGCAGTTACATAAGTAAATACTCCGACTTATGATCCGCTGTTCAATGCTGTTGAATTTCCACGTACTTCAGAATACACTGTTTCTAATTATTTTCACACATCTTCTTTATGAATCTTGAATGATATTATTGTAATCATTTCCTAGTGTGTTTTAATTTATGAAATGCTGTGGTTTTTGTATCTTCTTGTACGAGTATTTAATTTGTTATTTTCACTTCTTGGTATATTGTGTTCTTGTTTATTAATGCGTAGCGGGAACGCGCTTTATTAACCGGGGAAGATGTGACGTATAAGCCAATAGTGTCACAAATTATTTGTAAACTCTAATTATTACTTCATATGGTACAATAAGAGATGTCATCATATCGCTGTGTCATGAAAATTGCATCACTTTCTTCCATTTAACTCATGATATGCACTGTCTGAAGATGAATAAGTCTAGCATACCATATTTGGTTATTTTCTGAGAAGAGGGCTTTCCTATTCATTATATAAAAACCATCTAACTTAAGACATTGAGAGTGTGCGATGGTTAAAATTGTATGTGCTGCTGGTTCCGGAGCCGAAACGAACCCATGATACTCAGCGACACCATGGCTTCTACAGAATGCTCTGCTTCAGGTAATATGCATTTTCATGTATAACCTTTGTAATCACAGTTGCTGGCTTGTATCAAATGCAATTCTTACTCCCAATTACTCATTATTTTTTTCATAGTCCTGCTTTGGACTAAAACCCTCTGGGACTTACACGTGGATGTTTAGGGGTCAGGAAGACGTAACCAAACCGCAGAATGGAGAACCTGAAACGAGTGGTCGGCTCGTAGCCAGGTGTGTGCGTGAGGAAGTGGATGATATGAAATGCAAGCGAAATACATGATAGCAAAGGTGATGATGGGTTAATTGATGGAATGAGTGGCGAGAGAAACCGGAGGACCCGGAGAAAACCAGCACAAATCCCACATGCGCTTGAGATCGAACCCGGGCCGCCTAGGTGGGTGGCGAACGATGTAACCACTCGGCCACGGCGCCGCCTACAATTACTGCTTATTATAATATTTAAAAAATAAATCTAGTTCATGCGAATTCTTTTTAAACCCACAAAGTACAGGCCTCACAATATTTACCACAGTTAATATGTACGTTAAAAATCTGCAAGTACATGTCCATATATCACATTTAACAAAAGTCATAAGGTTCCTTACTACTCCAAACAACTACTGTGATTTAGTAACAACAGTTTCCATTTTATGTGAAATCAGAGAATATTATTATTATTTAGTATGAGGTGGAAAATTTGACGTCACTCTTGAAATACGGGCCACCGAGTTGCTCTAATCAACCAGCTGCAGAGCGCCCTATGAGCATTTAACCGTAAATTTCTTTTATCCGATTGTGAATGTCTCGAAAGCAGCTCTGAAATTGGATTTTTTAAATTCGATTCAGTGCTTTCAAATTCGGGAAGGAAGTGAGTTTGGTTCACTTGGACATTACATTACAAAGATATCTTCAGTTCATCACATCCTGAATGGAGTTGCAAGTTTGGAAGGGGTAAGGTCTTTGGACGTTTCCTGTTTAGTAGTAAAAATCTGATGTGCTCATATCACACGATTTTCTCTATCTGTTCTGAAAACAGGTTGTTCTTAATAAATATTATTTTATCAACATCGTGCCAAACGATATAAACATTATCAACATTCTTTTAATACTTGATTCCCTGTAAGTAGAAAAGAAACAAGGGAATATATTAGACTAAAGCTGGAGCGAAGTCTTCAAAATCCGATCACTTTGTAAAACAATCGAAATTTGGTTCTCCTTACATGGCCAGGAGCAAAACAAAAGATATATGAAGGCTGACTTTCCGTTTGAGTAAGGTTTATGTAGTGCAAAATTGAAACCAATAACAAGGAATATGTTGGAAACGTTTAACTTTACAAACATGTATGTGATAATATGTGTGTTTTAACGATATCACAATTAATGTAAAATAACTTTTTGTCTATCTCTTAAGTTTTACTGTTATTAAAAGTCATCCAAAATAAAGAGATTTTCAGAGGCTATTCCCAAAAAAATTAAGATATACATTTCGTTTCAAAGGAATATAACTTAACCATATGGTATTTTAATTAAGCTCATTGGAGACATTTTTAGAAAATAAAAAAATAGAAATATTTTACATGTAAAGGGTAATCTGGGGGGAATTTGCTTAAAACTTGAGTGTCGCATTCTTTGAAGATACTGAACTTATATAAACTATTATAAATACCGGGTTTGGCATTTATTAAAGTTTTCGTGTTTTTTTTAGTTGTGCCGTTCAAAGTTCGGCACAAGCAGTTCTTTTTATAAAAATAACTTTTATTTATTTTATTTATCGTTTTAGTGAAATTGATTATATTATATTTAACTTCAAGAAAAATTATACT
The DNA here is from genome assembly GCA_030762935.1 of Hymenopus coronatus. Classification (NCBI taxonomy): domain Eukaryota; kingdom Metazoa; phylum Arthropoda; class Insecta; order Mantodea; family Hymenopodidae; genus Hymenopus; species Hymenopus coronatus. The sequence continues at coordinate 79,766,510 of CM060898.1, read as the reverse complement.
TCTGGGAATGTTTGGTTGGATATTTTCTCTACTTATTGTAACCAAAATGGTCTTCTACAATAGTAATAATCCAGCTTACTAGGCATGATTTAAACCAAAAGAAGCAAAATAAATGAATGAGATGAATGATCAGTTGAATACTTTTTCATATTTAAGTATAAATATATAGCTGTGCTCTTTGAAATTTCAAAGTGGGAAAAGCTGTGTTTGAGGTGGTGTAACGTAAAACACAACCAAGACCAGTTTTAAACTTTCCCCTAACAGCTAAAATGAGGGCTTTTGTTTCAATTAAACGAAATTTAAATCAACTGCCATTTAAACTGGGAGGTTTTGAAGTGATAACATTGTATATACTATGTTGTTAATAACTAACATTATTTTGAGATAATAGTAGTTCTCAAAAACTATTTTCCTAGGGAAATGTAGTGTTGAAGATCGTATAGTAGCAAGATGATTTACATTGCAAATTTTAATATTTTAGTAACTGTAGAATTTCACAGATTCACGGAAATTAAGAGGATGTTTCATTGGAGTATATGTACTCATAGCGTATAGTTAATGTGTAAATGCAATGAAAAGTTTAAGAATAATTTGTGGAAAAATGGGTAGAGCAAGTCATGCGAATGTAACACATCATACATTTTTGTTGGCTTCTCACTAACGGTAAAAATGTAAGCTGAATTTTATATAATCTACCGAATTAAGTTAGTAACTGAAGGCGATGTCTACTATTTAGCCCAACTGTTACGTATTTTACATGCAGATATGCTTTCGTGCGTTAAAAATGTTGCAGAACTCAACGGGGCTATTTAAAGTTAAAACCAGTAAGTGAAGAACTGCTGGGCTTATCAGTGGAGACGATGAGTGGGTTGCCTCATTGAGAATAATAAAGCGATGGATCTTCTCACCGGTTCTCCACTGTCGGTTTTAATTTGAAATACCCCAGTTGGGTTCTGCAACTCTTTTAACGCACGAACGGATATCTGCACACGTCAAATACGGGAGAATGGAGCCATCTGGAGTGCTTTTATAAAATAAGTTAATGTTATGACTGTAATCCTGTGTCTTAGCGCTAATTTCCATATAGCTATTAGTTCTGAACCGTAGTAGAGTATACGCTCCATGGGAATCCAAAACCACAAAAGTTTTCAAACTAGCTGTTGCTAGCCAATTGAATATCCTGTGCCACGTGTTGTATTTATTGCAAGGTGGCCTGGAAAATGACCGTCATTGTTCTCAAATGGGAAAACACAGATAGGCCACCAATAAAATCGATAATGATAACAGGTTCCCATTAATTGATGTGGTCGGTAAATTACTGTTTAATGTTGTGGATGAACCGTTATGAAAATGAAACGCTCTATTTGCAGAACGGGTCGAATGGAAATGACGTCAATATCTATCACATGTAATGAAAGGGGTTTGAAGGCAATTCTTCCCTAAGGTTTTAAATAATGCATAGAAATATGGAAGCATTTTGTATAAACTTCGTAAGGTTCAGAATATAACGTAACCCACTGAGTACGATGTATATTATTTCCCAGTCTTTGGTTTTTATCGCTATAAAAATCAAAGCAGGGAGCAAATGGGAGGAAGCTTATCGAGAATCTTAAGAACATTTGCATGGATTATAACGAGAGGGTCATTATTATTACTATTATTATTATTATTATTACAGTTGCCGACTGTAAAACTAACAATAAGGAATAAAGTATGAAAATCGGCCCATCTAGTGACAACCAAACGAAACTCCGGAAAATCCTGCTTAATTTGTTGCTATAATTAGGGCATTAAGTTAATTTTGAACAAAAAATTAATGAAATAAATGTCACAGTCATATATAAATCACCCTGTATAAGTGAAAGTTAAAATATTTACGGCAATGGTAAGACCGATCCTGAGATATAAATCCAAGATCCGAGCCTTTACGAAGAAAACAAAATAGCTACACCAAACAGTATCAATGAATAATTTAAGATTCATGGAAGGAAAGACTAGAAATGACAGATTAAGAAGTAATGTTTTAAGATATTATTGTGAAAAAATCGGTATTAACATATTTATGAAAAAAGAGAAAATGGACGGAATTATCGCATTACAAGATTGCAAGATACTGGTTTTATAAAAATAGCAAAGTATTTGAAGCTACTAGAAAAGGTATAGGAAGGCCACAAAAAGATAGAATATCTGCAGCCAACATCTACTGATTGTTCGGGATAAATTGTGAAGAAAATATGTTGGTAACATACATAAAAAATAAAGAAAAAGTAGAAGAAAAATAAATGTGATTTTATCGTTTATTAACAAGCTTTTATTAATTTTATTGATTAGATTCGCTTTACCATAAGACCAAAACATGATGCGCCTACTCTATTGATACATTATATTATTTTTCCCTTTTTAGTACATCTTAATGTTGCACTTTCCTACATTGCTAAAATTGGTGGATATTTCATACAGCGCACCCGACGCTGTAGTGTTGCTGATCATCGTACTATGGACCTGCTGTAAGTAACTAAATGATGAACTGTTAAATACTCGTAGAGAAAGACAATAACTACATAAATTCGGGGGTGTTCAGATAATAGGTGAATGTGACTTACATCATCATCTTCTGTTTGTATACGAGTGGTTAGAACTGATCTCTTCTGGCAAGGGGTTTGGTGTTGAGAATGCAAAGATACCATTTAACTTGTTAGTTGATGTTTCACGCTGATGTTGTCTACATTGTTGAGTTATTCTACGCTTGAGATTGTTCAGAAAGCATTGATGCGGACACTTGGTACCTGTGAACCTGATGACTATCTTGTAGCTTTTTAGCGACTGTATCAGTTACCTGATTTTGTGATTTTCAATGTGGGAAGGATCCAAATGAGATTAACTTCAGTTCTTGCAGTTATAATCTAACGATAATTAATGCTGATTTTTTAATTTAATACCTATGCTGGCAGATAGCTATTGTTGAAACCAAGGAGGGAACTCAAGAAATCGTTGATTGTAATAAATGAGTGAAGATTATTATCATAATCAAGGATATACAATAAGGAAAGTATAATAACAAAGAGTTCACAGAAGAAATGAAGACAAGATGCTAGTAGACTATAGAGAGTTTTACATCCAGGAAATACTACTGCAAAATCGCAGCCGGCATCCGTTTTGCATCGATACATTTCAATAATTAAAGCCCTGGTATATAATTCGACTATAGTTCAATTTCGAGATATATCTATATAACATCTATAAGCATTAATAAGAAAGGCTGTAGCCCCCAACCGGGAGAATCAATGTAGAAGAAATATAGAATAAAAGGACAAATAGTCAAAATGAACTCTTTATCCTATAATAGGAAGTAAACGACTTCTTGGTAATTACGGTTAATCTGTATTTTGGAAAATAGAGCAAATTATAGATTCTTAGCAAGAGCTGTAATTACATGAAATTATATAACAATGTTTCATAACATAAATTGAAAATAAGCTTAAATTCTGTTGTTATACCCTAATAAAATGAAATGTGTTTACTGAAACTCGATCTCTAAAACAATGATTAACTATTACCCGAAAGTCAATCATATAGCTATAAGGCTCGGAACTTGTGACCCAATGAGCTCTGCGGTCACAAACATAATGTAAACAAAATTAGCAGAACGTGCTTAGCGAGTACCTTTGTGGTGGTAGTAGGTATTTGTTGACTTTGAATACCGTTGCTTGGGCACACAAAGACAATAGCCACAATTTATTGTAGTTTGCGGAAAATATTTAGGAAAAATGCGTGAGAAAAGATTTAGAATGGTGAGGCAGTGCAAAGAGGAAGGGATGTGTGCAGGGAAAAGGATTATCTAGTATTAGTTAAACAGGATTCTTATACACCAGTAAGCAAGTTGTTAGTGTGTATAAGTTCAAATGAACCAATAACTCTCTCAAGGATATAGGTTTAGCAGAATGTATTTAATGAAGAACTAAAGTAGAAAGGTATGCTATTGTATAACATTTTAACAAATGTGTGTATTGTGATTAATATAATAATAAAACATAATAATTATTTTTTTCACACAAGCCGCGTGTAGGCCAGAAGTTGGATAAAAAGAGCCAGACTGATAAATTAAATTTCGTAGTCATGATCTGAACCACGGATCTCCCGGTAACTTTAACTACTGAGCTATCATGTCAAAATGTCGACACAACATCAAATTCCACAACTGACTCGTTTCCCGGTAAACCACAAGGTGATCTCAAGTTATTTGGAGATGACGTACCCGAAAGGCTACTTACAGTGTCGTAAGTACTTCAGATCCCAAACTTCATAGTTTAACAATCAATCATGCCAGTTAATATGAGTTATTTTTTTACACAATGTGTATGTTGGAGAGGAGCTGGTGAGGCAGAGCCAGACTTAAAATTTCAATGCCATATCCGAGATTTGAACCACGGATCTCCGGGTTTGAGATAACATTGGCTCCAATAGTAGTAGTAATAGTAGTAGTAGTAGTAATAGTAATAATAATAATAATAATAATAATAATAACAAAAATAATAGTAAATATTCCTCCAGACGGATGAAAATTTGAATCCTCTATTTATTATCGTATGTGATAATTTCGAAGTTTGAGGATATGCATGGTTTTCTCTCTCATATTGCTGATGTAAGACAAATCCACACTCCCCGAAATCATTTCGGTGCACTTCATTAACGTAGTCTACAAAGCGAATGTTCTAGAATTCTATTTATAAAAATATTAATATGTGTAATTTTTCTTGGTTCTAATTTGAATTCACTTGTGTTAATTCTATTCATGTTTATATGTTTTAATACTATGACTGTGCACAGAATAACATAAAAATTATGCACTTGACCTATATAATACATAATTTATAAGCTTATAGGTTATGTATAAACCGAATCATTTTCAAATTTCTGGTTTGAAGTGAAAAACATATTTATATCACCATAATTTCCTGCAAGGGACAAGGTGCACATTTATTTACAAGCCAGGTCTGGCAAAACTATTGGAGCTATTATTGCGTATTTGTTAACTGTGCAACTTAACTAGTTGGGTGCAGATCTTTAGAAAGTTGTTTGAAACTATCAATCAGTTTCTGAACACCTGCAGATTCCCGTATATGTTGTCCGCATAACAGTATATGTCAGAGAAGTTGCCGCTACATCACGGGGGACATTTGCGCGGTAGCTGCGCAGCTTTGGGCAAAACTATACAAAAGAAGTATTTTGAAATAATTTCATTTAATATTAGCATTTCATAAATTGTATAATTTAAAAAAGTTATAGAAAAAATAAAGTTATAGATTTCGAAGGAAAAATACCTAAAATGTTAAAAATAGCAGTGATAAAGAATAATAATTGAACAGGTCCTAATTTCAGCTAGATGCGATATCAAACCTTCAGTTTATTTTATAAGTCATTATTATTTAAGATAAATAAACTTATAAAGCTATATGGGACTATTAAAATTACATTATTAAACAACATTCATAGAGGAAACATTCTAAAATCTCACAAGAAGATGACCCTACTAACGATACTTTTTGGTGCTGAGAATTGGACACTAAAATCAAACAAAACAGAATAAATAATTAAATAAATAAAAAGTAAAAACATAAAAATAAGGGATTCTGAAATATTTAAAATGAAATTATTAAGTACTCTCTGTCTACATACTTCTTTAGCATGAGAGAAACGACGAGTAACGAGAGAATTAAATATAACAAACATTTCAGCTGTAATGCAGCACTACAGGAAACAATGGCATAAAGACTGCTTCCGTGGTCGAGTGGTCAATGAGCTGACTTCTCAACTCGGAGGCCCAGGGTTCGATTCCCGGCTGGGGATTTGTTAACCAGAATCATTTCCCTATCCCTTACTGAATTTGGAGGTATGTAAGTGAAGGTGAATGTATGCATGTTTAAGGAAAGAAAATGATTACTAACCCAGAGTTTAAGAACCTGCAGTCAAAGAGTTGTTTCTTAACTCAAAGTCACCAATATGACCAAAGATGTTAAAACGGCTACATAAATGAAACAGTTGAAAATGGTATGAACATCTGCAGGACGTATTTTACCTGTATACCAGCCAACATAAAGAAATATAAGAACAGAGATAGAACAGAGGTCAGAAGACGAAAAAACGATGAAAACACTAGTTTTAACTTTATAAAGTCGGAAAAGTCAAAAGTTACAAGCCATGCAGTATTTTCTGCTGCTGCAGCTGATGATGATGATGATTACAACTTGAGAATTAGTATGCAGTTTCCCATTATACATAATACATAACTCAATAGCAACTTTAAATACCTAAGGGGCTATTGCTACTCTAATAGCAGATAAGTGGTGGGTGCACAATAGAAAGGTCATCAAAAACTGGCTTTAACGATATTTGGGAAAGAGGTAACAAATGTATACATAGTATATATAATGTCGTGAAGTAAGTAAAAAGACGACTATAGAGAATCTGAATGCAAACAAAAAGAATCATTATTGGAGCTACAAAATGAAATAAAAGTTTGACGGGGTACAGAAATATATTTTAAAATTAAGTATGAAACAGAAGATGGGGAAAGTGTGTTGGGAGGGTGGAAAGCTCGTAAAGGAAAGTGATGATGCTGGAAGGAGATTTGCATCCATGGCGGGTTCAAAAGACTGACGCTTTTTTGGCAGATTTTGTGCAGATGGAGGATGTTAGGGAAAAATTATTACCGGAAGTATTTTCAGCTTCAAACAAGTGGAGGACAGCATGCTGGGACTTGATTCTAAACAGCTACAACTGGAAAAGCTTGGGTACGTGCTTAATGGAAGTACGTGTGCTAAGTCATAATAGATTTGTGTAAATAATGTACCTATAGATATATTTGGTGTATGAACATATATACGTGTGAATACTCGCCTTTGTGTGTGTGTGCGTGTGTATATGTGCGTGAATGTATTTCCAGTGTATGAGTATAAAATAGGGAAATAATGTTTTCAATTCAAATATCTTTGGAGAGCAGATGCGGTATCTTGGTCTTGGCGACTTTGTGACGCAATTGATGTAATATTACGCATTTGATAAATACTATTACTATTACTACTACTACCACTACTACTATATTAGCATATTATTTTTGGATTAAATATCTCAATACTCTTCCATACTAGAACAATAGTGCTTCAAACTCACATAATTTAACGTCATCACGTATACATATATTATAGGATTAATAATAGAAACATTAAATTTGCATTTTGTTTATATCTCTCAGCTTAAGATAATTGTACTGGACTATATGCATAAATACGAGATCAAAGTACAACTACTCTAAATTATTATTAATTATATAATAACAATAAGAACAACATCAATAATAATAATAATAATAATAATAATGATAATGATAATAATAATAATAATAATAATAATAATATGTTTTGGTTTTTATGAAACTATGCAGGATTTCCAAATGTTTAATACCAAGTGTAAGCTATATTCTTATGTCATTTGAATGTTTGAGAAAATAACTTCTGCACATATTTCCTGGCACCCATTTCAACGTCGGCCAATCTTAAAGAACAAAACAATAGCTGATATGTTTTACTGTCTTCATTTTCTTTATTAAGAGTATGTCATTGTACTTTTTCTGTTAAATACCTAGCTATAAAAGTAGAAGAACTGAGTATAGTTTTTCACCATCCAAAGAAAGGTATGTTATGCAGAGTTCACTGTATGCTCACAATAATTTTAAGTCACAAATTTAGAATGTTTGTGTGAGAGAGAGAGAGAGAGAGAGAGAGAGAGAAAGAGAGAGAGACAGAGAGAAACTTAGCATTTTAAGTTCAGCACCTTCCAAGGATTCTATACAGATATTTTCAGTAAACTTTCAAATTAAACTATACGTTGATGGAATATTTTTAATTATTTTTTATTTTCTCAGTCATGACCCCAAATTTAAAAAACGTATACACCCGAAATATTTTATGAAGTTCTCTTCATTCGTAAGAAACTTTTTAGCACTGGTAAATATTAAGAGATGGACAAAAAGGTATTACGCAAAAGCATATGTGCAATTAAGGTGATATATTTGTAAAATTCGGAATATCCACAATATGGCAAGATATCTTATTGAAATGTGTGTCAGTTACGAAAATATTAATATTCATACTTATGCCGTATCAAAATTCTAGGTTGTATGATTAGTTAAACAATATTTTATTGCAAAAATTCCTTGATATAATAAAACTGAAACGTGATGTATTTTTAAAAATATTAAAAAAGAAAACGTCAGTTTTACAATAAATGCATTTACAAATAGATCTATCATGTGATAATTAGTGTAGGAAAATTATTACTTTTATAGTCTCCTCAAATCTTGATTTTTAAAAATATAATACTTTATTTCTCAAAATTGGAGCATTATTTTCGGAGCATTATTTTCAAAAGGTATATGACCATTTTCTTTACTGGTCTTTTGAGACGCAGTATAAACTTTTTGAAACAAATTACCAAACAATTGCATCGTGTGAACCACTTTGAGTATGTAAAAGTGTTGGGAAAATATTTGCTAGAAAGCAAGGTTTAAATTTAGGAGTATCCATTTATAGTCACAGTTCATTAGCAATTAAAGTCTACCAGGTGGTAAAAACGATATATTTAATTAAAGATTGGAATTTATATAATTTTATTAAGAAAAAATCGTTTTTCACAATTTTTGGACAAATTTACACAAACGCAACATCTTAAAACACAAATTTGTTTTTTTCAACATCTCATCAGTTTTTAAAAAGGGCTATCGCCATTCAGGAGAAAGATTATGGAATTTCAAAGCCATCATATTTATTATACATTCTTACTCGTAAATATTTGACTATTGTTAGGTTTCCTGTATACGCTTCCCTAAACGTTTATCTTGCTTAACATTAAGCATACATGAATTGAAGCTTCTGCAAAAATGAGCAGAAACTTTATGAAAACAAAAAGGAGTACGGAAAACAATGTAAATGAACTAACCAGATTTTTATTATCTTTAAAGTAAAATACGATAATAGTCAGATCCACATTCCAAATACTACTTTAAAATCTAAAATCTAGTGTGTTCCATTCCCATTATTCTCTCTATATCTCTGTTACAAATTATTGTTAAAACGTTTATTCTTCTACCTACTTCATGATAAACGAGAATAAACATTAGCAGAAATTGTCTTATTTATTGCTTCCTTATAAGTAGAAGGAAATGAAGGGTATAAACTAGGCTAAAGCAATAGCCAAATATTTCAAACGCTAGTTTTCATGTGGTTGAAATCAGTTTCTTTGTATGGCCAGGAATTTACATGTAATAACAAGGAATATCGCAACGATTGTCAACTCTACGAAAAAAAGCATTTGGCACAAATTGTGTGTTTTAACGGAATGTACATTTTTAGTCTATCTCTTACAGTTGATTAGTTATACAAAAGTTATCCAGAATGAAGAAATTTTCAAGATATACATTTTATTTTCATGTAAGTATCTTTAATATACGGCATTTTAATAAAACTTGTTAGAAACATTTTTTAGAAAATCCATTTTTTAGAAATTTTTTCAATTTGGGTAGTTTGGAGTGGCAGGATTACTCTCAAAATGTTCGTGTCACATTTTTGGAAGATACTAAACTTAAATGCCAAGATTGGTATTTTTCCGACTTGCTTTTTAATTACCATGTTCACAGACACACACACACACACGCACACACACACACACACACACACACACACACACACACCGTTTTCTAAAAATACGGAGACACGTATTTTCGGGAAGTCTCTATATCGAATTTTGGAGAAATGCAATAGCTTCTCTACCTATATTCCATGTACTATGTAGAGAAAGTACAAAATGTCCCACTCACCCGGAAATCAAGCATAGGACTTCTTAAGTTGAGAACAAGACAAGCTTCTGCTTATATGTGCTGTTTCTCAATGCTCAACACCATGTGATCTTGTGATACTTTTAATTGTTTTCTCACAGAAACCGTGTGTAGGACAGGAGTTGGATAGGTAGAGTCAGACTGAAATATTAAATGCCATAGCCGGGATTTGAACCACGGATCTCCCGGTCTCTAGCCAGTTGCTCTACAAATAAACTACCATTGCAACATGCCGGCATAGCATTGAACTTCTCAAATGACTCGCATGTTTCACGGTCAACTCCTGTCCTACACACGGTTTCTGTGAGAAAACAATTAAAATTATCACAACTGTCCACAATAGTAGGCTATACCATGTATCCTGGGACTTAAAGTACTTGTAGCATTATAAGTGGCCATTGGGTTGTCACAAAATAATTTGAGATCGTCTAGTAGTTTACCGGGAAACATGCGAGTCAGTTGAGAAATTCAATGCTATGCCGGCATGTTGCCATGATAGCTCACTGGAAGAGCAACCGGCAAGAGACCGGGAGATCCATGGTTCAAATCCAGGCTATGGCATTGCGTTTTTCAGTCTGACTCTAATTATCCAACTATGTTATCTTGCTTTTTTATTTGGACAATTAAGAGTAGCTATTTCAGTTATTACATAAGTGTATATAAGTAAATATTTTAACATAAGCATTCACACGGCTACATTTTAAAGCGTTCCGGCTTTAGCTTCCTTTGTTAACAGCACGAAAGTATTGCCTTGAGAATTAACGCCACTAACGAAAGCTAACGCTGCCTCTGCAATGCATCCTAGTCGCTTTCGGATACCCACCGTAGCTTCTATTACGAAGCAAGCATCACCCAAGGCCTACCCCTTCAACGTGATCTCTTGGTCAGCTGCAAAGTGAATTGTGTGACTCTTTAAAAATCGTTTTTCAAAAAATATGTGAGGGACAATAAAACACTCAAATGATTTAAATACATATATTACTTCATCTGCCACATGAGGCAAGAGTGAATACGAAAATCTGTGTGAGAGAAACTTTTAATGCAATTAAAGGTTTTAATATGTACCCACATTACGTGAATAAAATGTGTTTTATTCACATGACTTTCTCTAGGTGTTACACAAACAAACTTTTCTTACAAAAATATTTTCTGTTATTTACATCATAATAAACATTAGCAGAATTGGCTTATTGCTTGCTTCTTTGTGAATAGAAATAAAAATAAGGAAACGCATAGGCTTAAGCGATAGTGAAATCTTTTAAAAGCTGGCCATTGTGAAACAACTGAAATTCGTTCTCTTTGCTTGCTACGAGTAAACAAAGGAGAGACGAGAATAAAGATGTCTTCTTGTTTAGGAAAAGTCTAAATAGTTTAAAACGATTAACTCTACAAAAATGCATGTGACAAATTGTGTGTATTAATGAGATCTACATTTTTATGTTGTCATTTTTGTCTATCTCTTACTGTTTACCGGTTATACAAGAGTTATACAAAAGTCATCCAGAATGAAGACGTTGGTACAGGCTATTCCCAGGAAATTCAAGATATACATTTCGTTTGTCATGAAAATATCTTAAAAATATGGAATTTTAAAAAAAATCGTTTTTATAAGAATTTTCTATGTAAAGGTCAGTCGTGGTGACGGATTTTCCTGAAAATATTTGTGTGTATCCTTGGAAGATACAATACTAAAATTAATTACCAAGTTTGTTATTTAACCTTGAGCCTGACATTTTTACTTTTGAGCCATGCTGTCGACAGGCAAGACCGACAGACATGTATACATATATTAAATACATATATTCACACGCAGAATGTTTCTAATTTTTTCTGTTTGGATTCACAGGGTCTCAAAGAATACACTTCTGTTGAAATCTTTGTATGGAATATAATACCTTCCGTATCTACTATAAAGGTTCAAATTAATTAGCAGAGAACAAAAATAAGGCATGCATAAACAAACAAATTAACATAATATAAAGCTGAATATCTAATAAAATTACCTACGTTCAATGTTCTTTCAAACGTGATCTGTTGCACCTTAAGCAAAAACTCCATTCATTTATAAACAAGGAATTTCTGGAAATACTTAACTATACAATAATGTATTTGACAGAAGCTGTGTGTCTTTATGGGATTTACATTGTGTACTTTGAGTTGTTTCTAAAATTCTCTTAATTATGAAGACTAGTAAAGAGTAAGAGGGAAAAGAAAACTTCCTGCACAAAAAATGCAGATCTCGTTAAAACACACAATTTAGGTCAAACACATTTTTTTAAATTTATATTACTTATAATATTATCAAATGAGAAGTCCTTATTCACTTTTACATTCTGATCATGAAAAGAGAAGGGAGTTTCAATTGATTCACATAGCGACGGGGTTTTAAAATATTCGGTTTTTAGCACGGTGTATTCCCTTAGATCCCTTTTATTTATAAGGAACTAAATAATGAAGCCTTTATGACAATGTTTGTCTCAATTAGCATAAAATAGTGAGAAGTATAAGATTTTATGACAACAATTTGTTGCTGAATAGGTAGAGAAGGTCATTTTAACGGATAACCTAAGAGTTTATTTATTTAATTATTTGTATTTCATCTTGTATTTCAAATACCTTCATAAGGTACTCGGAAAAATAACGAATGAGCTGACTTTTTTACAATAACTGTTATAAAGTAAGCGTGGGAAATAAGAGTACCAAGAAAGTTCAAATGTAAATATTTTGCCACCAAGAACTGTGTCTAAGGAACCTCTTAAGGGAGGTTTCCCCTCTCTAAGCCCGCAGAGTCGCAATCAGCTCTTTAATTTCCACCCTGCAGAATCATTAGGTGTCGACGCACAAATTACAGAGCAGCGCCGCCTTTCCCTCGCTTCTCTTTAGATAACGTGCTACTCACAGGCCAATAAAATGTTATCACTCTTTAATAAACCGTAAGAGAAGCTGACAAAGTTTAAGATATCTACATCCACGGGTAGATAGGGTGTACTTTATTAGACCTCGGATTTTACGCGAAAACTTATTCAGTTCCTCATGAAATACATGAAAATAAGCTAGTATGTACACGACTCATGCAATTGTATGACCCAAATTAATAATTTATGACACCTAAGAATGCCGAAAATTATCACAGAATCTATTTTAAATACTTTAAAGAAATGAACTTTAACCTGGTAAAATAAAACATTATTAACTGATTAACAAAAGTAATTATTGAAATGACACATTTTTCAAGGTATGTTTTCAGCTCCACTTTCAAGCTGCTACCTAGGACAAATAGCTCTGTGTTTGTATTTCTGCGGCCATAGGAGGAACTGCGAGTTGTGAGTGATGGCTACAGCCTGCGCATTAAGTTGTTATCTGACATGTGAGCAGCGTAGTATTGTATCACAAAGAACTTTTAACTATGAAAATTCCAAACAAATTTACTAAGGAGAGTTATAAACTCATAAAGTTGAACATAATTCACAATATCCTAAAGTTCTGAACAAAAATAAAACAAAGAGCAAGAACGGCTACAGTGATACAAAAACGTGAAAGAACAATAAATAAGATGGCTAAAGAATTTGAAACAAATTCTGTTTTGTTTCATTAGGCGTAGTTCATGTTTTGCCTACAGTGGTGCACTGATTTTTGTGGCATGTCTTTGCCTTCCTTTCCTCATGCTGACCGGCCACTACACGTAAAACCTGATACCAGCGCTCCACCACCAAGCATATTCCTAAATGTACTGAGTAATACACAAACCACTAAGATGGCATTTGTTGTAGAACGGTAGTCAAACAGTAACAAAATATCTCGTAAATAGCTATGTTTCATGTGTGTCACGCTTACTTGAAGGTACTGATCAAATTGAAAATATACTTATTTTAATTAGTAAAATTGTTAATGTGTAAAAAAAAATATTGTTGTAATGTAGTTCATTACACTGTAATTAATTACCAATACAAAAACATACACTTATACCCCTAACAACCTCTAAGTAACAATAATATTAGGATAATATCTATGAAAAAAGATGATATAAACATCATAAAAATCTGGAATTCCCAACCCTTCATAATGTGGCTGATGTATTTTATGGTAAATTAAGAAAGATAAATGTGTAATTCCCCTACATCTCATATTAAAATTTAAATATCCTCTGTTGTTGCTAAGCAATCTTTACTGTGTATAAACTAATGTTAGCATAAATGGTGTATAGCTATTTTGCAAAATCTAGAAAAATGTGTGAATTTTGCCTGAATCTAATTATGTTTGTTGAAATTCGGATCTGCGATTTTTCTGTGAAATTAAAACAACTCTGCTAATGTTCTTACAGAACTACGTTTGTAAAGATATCAAAAGAAGATAACTGGATATAAGCCGGCAGGAAATTGATTCTAGTTGTAAAATTAAACACTCTCTAGCTCTCACAAACGAAATAGGCTTAATTGGGGTAAAGAATCATATATAGTGCATTTAGGAAAGAAAGATCAGGAATGCCATGGTTTATCCTGGGAGGTTGGAGGACTCAGTAAATGACAGACAATGCTGGTAGGCGAATCTGTCCTATTTGTGGTTTGCATGAAGGCTGGATACATATTTTGGCAGAAAATGTACAGTGGGAGAACCACCGAGAAATTAAACTAAAAGAAAAACTTTTAAGTCCCATTAGAAATAGATTGGCATTTTGGAATCTACTATCTCACAAGAGGAACCAGCAAAATATGGGAAATCTTTACATTTCATCACCGTGGTCATTTATGCATAATGAATCTTAGCTTAGTTCATGTTCTTTTTACTGTCTCTATATAGTGCATGGTTCGTATGTAGAGAAGGATTGTACTCCACCAAAAATTTCGATACCGAGATCTCACCGAAAATACACGTTTTAGGGTCCCCTGTAACAAAAACATTAGAAAAAGGGTCCGTGTGAAACAGTAAATTAAAAACTAAAAGTCGGTAGAACCAAGCGCGATATGTATAGTATTTTCCAACGATGGGACACGTAGATTTTCAGGAAAATCCCTCCACGATTTTCTAAAAAATGGCTGTAACGATTTTGATTAAGACACCCTCTGTTAAATATATTTACATGACAATCAAAATGCGTATCTTAAATTTTCTGGGAATAGCCTCTAAAGACCTCTTTATTCTGGTAGAATTTTGCATAACTGGTAATTCGTAAAAGATGGACAAAAACTCACTGTATAAAAATGTAGATCTCGGATTTAAATCACATAGCAGCCGACTTTTAAAAGATTTGAATATCGCTTTAGCCTAGTGTATTCTCTTAGTTACTTTCTAATTTTAAGGAGACAAGTAATAATACCATTTATGATATTCAATTAGCATAAAGTATATAGAAGAATAAGGTTTCAACAACATTTTGTTAGAGAAATATAGAGAAAGGCATGTGAGTAGAACATATCAGATTTTTTTTTTTTTTTATATTTTTGTACTATTGTTGCTCCTACCATGAATTTTCTTAACATTTTTATATCATTTTACTTCATTTACTTCATTATCTTAATTTTTAAAACTTCTGTACTGGTATTTATTGATTTCTTGGGTGTATACTATTTCCTTCATAACCTCGTTTCTTTACATTCTACTATATAAAGCCGGTTATTATCAGCGCACCCCCACATAAAGGTCATCTATCTTAATTCATTCCTTTCCTGTCTCCTCTTAGCTTATGCACGCCTCATCTGCCCATGTCCAACCTTCTCTCCCTAATTTATTACACACTTCTATGTGTTTCTTTCTCCCAAAACCCATCTTCAGTTGTTTGTGTAGTATTAATCTTTTCTGATGTCAAACATCTTGGAATAATTCTTGTTTTTCTATATCTTTTACTACCAGTTCCTTCTTTAAAAAAACCTCCATTTTCCCCATTCCTCCCTTCTCGTGTATTATCTAATCCAATTTATTGCAAAATTCTCCTCAATTCCTGAGGGCGATTTACCTCACCACTGGTTTTCTTCTGAATTATTAAACATTATTTTAATCATCCAATGATTTTATTTGTTAGTATTTCAGTACATTTTCCATTATTATACCTTTTCAACCTACGCTTTGCACTCCAAAATTGCCGCACCATTTAGCGATACTAAGGGTAAACCGAATATCTGTTTGCAGAACGATTCTATGCATACACAATGCACCATCCTTCGTCACTTCCCCATATCTCTGACCTATATATCATTTGTGCTTCCATAACACCCTATCTAATAAATTTGGTTTCTGGTATATTCTGCGAACATGAACTTATAACATTCACTGCATGTTTCCTTAACCCAGACCTGACGAATTTTATCCCCAAAATGTTAACCCGTCTCTAACGTACCCTCCCTAAGCAAACCCCAAAACACAGCGACCGGTTTAAGTGTGGATTTGCCGTACCAGCTTGCATGGAAATGCCGAAAGAGAAAACCGTTTCCAACTAGCGCGTACTTATCTATGTGTGTCAGTCACCACTACAGTCAAGGAGGGGAGGGCAAACTCTATTAACACTTTGGGAGTAATGTTCGCCAGGCCTGCGGCTTAGTAAACCGCTAGTCTTCCATCTCCCATTACTACTCAATCAAACTGCTTAATTAAATTTCCTTTGATTTCCTTACTATTTTTAACTATTTTCTTTCCCTCTCCACTTTTGCTCCTTCCATATATTACGTCCCTTCCATTTCTTTTATAGTTTAAATCTTCTCATAGCTTATTATTACAATTTTGCTTCATTACGAAGTTCAATCCCATAATTTTTCAAATCACTTCTCGGTTATAAACTAGTGTAGAACATGGAAAATCTATAATATGTATATTTTTCACTTACAATCATAATTGTTTCACTTCTTTCATTTGTTTCTCAAAGGTTACGGATGTCCCACTCGAGGTATCATAGCAACATTGCTTCTTCTGTATTGTCTCTCCCCGTGTTGAAAACGTCCATAATTTGAAAATAGCGTAAGAAGCCGCCTAATATAGCTGAGAGTAGAGGGCCATAAACCACAAAACAGCTGTGTGTTGAGAGCCCTAAGCCACAAAGCATAGCCGAGGGATGCACTTAGAATAAGAGTGGGTAGCACATGCTGCGGAGTGACGACAGGACGTAACGAGTGATCTGCGAATCTAAACTCCAATGAATCACTGCATAACGGTGGAATTTATAAGTCATTTATAAGCGGATTTTCATTTTCTTGACATTTTAAAAGTTTTCAACTTTGATTTATGGCTATTTTGGGCGCAGTTATTAGACAATGTAGTTAATAATGACATTGCATATATAAGTGACGTCGCAAAGAAGGGTGGATAGGTGGGCAACATGACTTTGCCGAACAACCTCTTCTGCTTTATATATTCCCTATTTCTTCGTTTTAGGCTTGATATAATAATTATCGGAATCCTCAAGTATTTTGCAAATAAAACAACTATTACAGCGACAGAGAAAAAATCCATACCCAAATTGGGACAATTTTTCTTTCTGCTACAGCTTTGTTACAGAGTAACTAGCGCGGCAGTGGCGGTCCGGAAATCTGGCCCCCTGAGGTGTGATAATTAGTTCGCCATGAAACGCCCTTGCCCACCCCTAGGCGGAGCTGGAGTGCTCCCATGTCAACTCAAGGCGGGGCAGACGGGTAGCTCTCATCCAGAACCACGGTTGATGGAGCTTTTTCCAGTATTCAACCTGAATAGTGAATGTTATAGACAGAATTAACTCAGTGCCTACGAAATTTGGAGTTGTATATATATATGTTTAGGTATCCAGTTCTCTATGTGGCTGGACGGAAAACAACTCAGAGACATACAAACTAACAATGAACAAAGTTTATAATCTAAGTAAAACGAAAAATCTGCTGTTTTCCATTTACATGTCTTTCTTTTCAACTCTGTACCAAATTATTGTTACAACTGCATGCTGATCGAGATAAACATATGCAGAAAGATTTTTTTAAAGTAGAAGGGAAATAAGGGAATACACCAGGCTAAAACGATAGTCAAATCTTGTAAAAACCGGTGCCATTTCAATGAATTCCGTTTCTTTGCTTTGTTAGGAGTTGACAAATTCCCATATATGAAAAGTTTGTTTACTAGCTATGCAACATTCAGCAAAACCAATTCAGAATGAAGTTATATTGCCAGAAAATGTAATATATACATTTTAATTGACGTGTAAATATCTTTATTATAGGTACGTTATTTTAATAATAACCGTTGGAGCCATTTTTGAGAAAATCTTCGTTGGTTTGAAAGTGCTGCCCTCCTAGCCAAGCTTTCAGTTCAGGGAAAAGGTGAAAGTCGCTGGTTGCCAGGACTGTACGGCGGATGATCGAAAATGTCCCATTGAAATAGTTCAAGGAGTCGATGGGTTGTGCCAGCAGTGTGTGGACGAGCGTTGTTATGGATCAACACAATTCCTGAAGCCAGCATTCCTCTTCGTTTGTTTTGAATGGATCTCTGCAAACGTCGTAAAGTATGAATATCTTCAAAACAACGTCAATGCTTATTTGAAATCATTGGCGGCAACATTTTTTGAAGCGGGTATTGCAAAGTTTGTGCACAGGTACGATAAATGTCTCAAATGTTTTCGGTGATTATGTTAAAAAGTAACCTTAAGTGTACAAAACTTTTAGTAATAACATAATTATTTTCTATGAACTTGTCTTATATACATAGCCTATCGGAGGTTGAAAAAACGGCTCTCGTATTTTTTATAGTTTCTGAGAAAATAATAAGAGAACATTTATTTTATGGAACAATTTAAAAATTAAAGAAAAACTCACTTTTACAGGTACAATAACCTAGAATCCTCCTGGGCAGTAATTAGAATCCTCTTCCACGCCACCAGCTGGAAGTCTCGCTCTCTCTCTGCTGGATATAGCTTCTTTACTCATATTGTTGAACGCTCTTTCAGCTTTGGTGACCCTCCAAGATAGTTTCTGTGTATTTTCCAATATTCATTCCACAGTCTTCCAAACTTTAATCTACTTATGGTACCATCATTAAAAGTTAAAACTGTGTTCTAGACATACAATAACAGACTTTTTACTCCTACAAAGACATTTTTGATGCTTGTGTCCAAATTACATTATTGAATGCCTCATTCGCATTTTGAGTTTTTCCATGCAGGATCTGTTTTAGCAACTCTGTGTTTGATAGATCTTCATATATAGACTTTATAGCTAACAGAACACCCTTTAAAATGGGGTATTTTTAATATACTCTTTGGCTTGCAGGTTTCTTACACTATGCTATCGAGCAAATGTTATATAAAGGTTTCGTAAAAACTGTAGTCCAAACTGCTCTTGATATTGTCCAGGTCTTCAAATTGTCTCTTATAGCTTTACCATAATGAACTAGAAGTCCATTTATAAGTGCATCTGAAAAGTGATCCCTGATCCTTCGGAAATCAATGTATTTCCAATGGATTGTTTCAATTGTCTTAATCTCTTCCCCATTCTCTTACACATCCAACACTTTCCAATTCAGCAATCTGAATTTCTCCATAAGGCTTTCTTTCACATATAGTCTTATGGGTTTTGGAGTCACCATCTCCAAGAACTGTTATGTATCTTACTCATCACTGCTTCACGAAAAATTAAATATAGATACTGCTGCAGAGACCTCCATCCCACCACTTTTTCCACTGTAATTGTTATTACATTCATGCATGCTATTATTTTTCCCTGCTAAATGCAACCCTGACAATATTTTGATAACACTCCTACATCAAGTACCTTTCCTGTATCAATACTTGTTGCAGGAGTACATCCATTAATCGATATAAAACCTATATTTTGCCAGGTTCCACAGAATGCAACAGCTTTTGTATTCACAGCTTCTTTTATTGATTTCAAAGCTGTAGACACTTTCTCCAACTGTTTTGTACTTAGAGATATTTGCGGGCGGAGCTGCAATGTTTTAACGTCCAGACAGCACTTTCCCAGCTGCAAATCCTTTGCCAATATATCCTAGTTCATTCTAATATATTATATTTACATCATGCATATTATTACTTTCATACTTGTTACATATTTGTTATTTGGCATTGAAGACATTCAAGTTTGAAATTGCTGGCTACACCATTTCTCTGTTGAGTATTTTCTATCAATCTGATCTTCCACCACATAATTTGTAAGATGCAAATTCAGATGTTAAATCAATAATTAGATTACTATTTGTGTCACACATGCCGTCTAAACATTCATACTTATCTCGAAACTTTTAGAAATACTTGGAGCGGTTGATTTTGAAGGTAAATTGTTGTCAACAGGTTCAGGACTTGATTTTCTAATATATATGTTTTAATACCTATTTGGCTTTCTATTTACTTACTTTAAACATGCTTAATAATCACTTTAAGCCAGTTAAAGTACTACAAATACTACACTAACAAAAGACACACTCTAACACAAGAAAATACAATATCACACTTTTTCAAGGTAAAATTGAAATGTATATTATTATATTATTTTTCCATTGCACAGGCAGTGGCGATGTTAGCAGTAGTGGTACCAATCGCTGCTGAGGAAATTCAGTTATAAAATGACCTGAATAACAAATATTGGTAAAGTGGACAAAAATCGTTTAAGGGCATGGGAGTGTCAGTCAGAGGGAACTACACATTTCTTGTTTTCAGACGGTGAAGTATTAAGGGTTCAATCCGATATGACGTTAAATATGTGATGATGAAGCTACTGGATGTAGGAAGGTTGAAAACTATTTAGTAGTGGGTGGTGAAGGCCGAGATATTATTCTACCACGAAGAAACTTACGCCCGTAAAGCCATTTAAATATTTGTATAGTTGTAAACCTAATATAGATCATAGAATGTTACAGACTAATGCGGCTATAAAATGAATAAATTTATACGCATCAGAATTATATCTAGAAATAGATCTGATGTTCTAAATTCACACAACCTGCTCTAGCTATTTGATATACAAAACGGTTGTTACTAAAGATTATTATTTTATCTACTAATTGAGATAAGCTTTAGCAGAATTGACCTTATTTCTTGATTCCTTGTAAGCAGAAGGGAAATATAGGGAATGCATTAGGCTAATGCGATAGTCAAATCGCGTAAAAGCTGATTGAGATTCGGTTCGCTTTGCATGGTCCCGTTTGAGAAACGTTATGAATTTATTTCTATGTACATAGTACGTGTAGAGAAAGAGAAAATAAAAAAATCTTATGTGTTCCATTCACATGACTTTCGCTATACCTCTGCAACAAATTGTAGTTCAAAAGCTTGTGCTTGTATTTACTTCATGCTAATTAGCAGAAATACTTGCTTCCTTGTAAGTAAAAGCGAAATAAGGGAGTTCCATAGGTTAAAATGATAGCCAAAATCTGATTGCTATGTAACAGAAGTTCCTTTGTCTGTATGGATAGGAGTTAAGAAATTCCTGTATGAGAAAAGTATAAGTTTTTCAAAGCTAAAACGAAAAACCAGGAATATCTTAAGAGGAAAAAGAATGCAAAAGTAAGACAGGCAACCGGAATGGATGAACTATCACAGATAGAACTGAAAGAAGAGTGGTATGGCCAAGTACGAGCAATGTCTGGAGAAATGATGGGATAGGATTATTTTAGAATGGTTACTACCAGGGAGGAGGGAACGTTTATAACACATTGGAGAAATGGTAGGTATAGCTAGCATAATGACAGATCGGAATTTGGAAGAGGAGGATTGGCAGAATCGTGAAGAATGGAGACTGGAAATTAAGAGTAAGCACTGAAAAATGGAAAAGCCCTCAAAAGTAAAAGTAGTAGAGTTTTGAAATTCGCTCCACGCAGGTATACTATATAGACCGTTCAATAAACTTCCATTCTGTTTTTAGCTTGTACGTACCTGAAATAAGTAATAAATGTATTTTAAAATAAGGACTCTCATTCACTTTTTAAAATATTAGACTATCCTTTGGCTAAGTTTTGGTACCTTCTGTACCTACTGTGCATGTACTGCAATAAAAAATATAGTGCTTTTTAACCAACACAGTCAATTTCCAGGATCATATCAGCGACACTTGTGTGCCAGAAGTTCATCACACAGATTTTTTACATGCCAATAAATCTACTGTCGGTCAGTCGGTCTAGGGCTGTCGGTTTTAAGCACATTTAAAAACCATCGGTCTGGGTCGGGTTTGAACACGCGACCTTGGGATTAGTGAGCCGGCGCCTAAGCAACTCAGCCACCAAGACCGTCGAGTATCTACGTTGAAATGGAACTACAGACGTAGGCTTTTGTAGGAATAGTCTGTTGAAGAGGGAGCGAAACTCAACAATACTAGGACAGATAATCTAATGTGTACCATAAACATGACAGTCTCTAGCTATTCCGCAAACTAACCTTTTATTCAAAATACTAATAATTTTCTACATCAGGCTAAACAAGATAAACATAAACAGAATTAGTCTTATTACTTGTAACCAGAAAGGAAATAAGAAAATGCACAGGCTAAAGCGATTGTCAAGTCCTTTAAAAGCCGGTTGCTATATGAAACAATTGAAATACCATGTCTTTCCTTGCCACGAGTAAACAAATCAGAAACGATAAGAAATATGCATTCCCATTCGAGAAACGTTTAAGTGGCTTTAATTGTAACGAATAATACGGAATATATCGAAAATGATCAACTCTACAAAAAATGTATATAACATTAATTGTGCATTTTAATGAGGTCTACATTTAATTTTTGGTGTAAGAAGTTTCTGTCTGTTTCTTATGGTTTGCGAGTTGTACAAAATTCATTCAGAATGAAGAGGTCTTCAGAGACTATTCTCAGAAATTCAAGATATTCATTTCGTTTGCCTTAAACATTAGGTACTTTAATCAAAATCATTAGAGTCATTTTTGAGAAAATCAATTTTCGAAAAATCTTCGATGTAAAGGTAGTTGCATGGTAAACCTTTGTGTCGCATCCTTGGAAGTTACTGAAGTTGAATATCAAGTTTGTTTTTGAGCTATGTTGCCCACAGACACACACATACAGACACGGACCTTACTCTAAAATTGCTTTTTTTTTATTTAAGGGGTCTTAAAACATATATTTCCGGTGAAATCTCGGTATCGAATTTTTGTGTGCAATGCAGTACCTTCTCCATACACTATGTAGATAGTACGCGTAGAGAAAGTAAAAACATGAGCTAATATAATGCACTATCTCTCCGCTTGTGTTTTATAGTTAAAATTGAAGAGCATTAAGCCGATGTGAAGACCCCGGGTAATCCCGTTTAGACACTGAAGTGTTTCATACGCGAAGTCCCCCAAGTAAGCTGAGTCAGCTATGCACACCAAGACTTCCCGGCTACGCTGAATCTGATCGCATTACGTGCTTCCGGTCTGCAGCAAGACGCACGATCTTTCCAACACCTTCTGAAGTGAGAGTAAAAGAGATGCATATAACTTTTTACTTTCTACACGTACTATATACATAGTGTATAGAGAAGGTATTGTATTGCACACAAAATTTGGATACCAAGATTTCACCGAAAACACATGTTTTGAGACTCCCTGAATCCATAAAAAAAAAAAAAAAAGTTAGAAAAATATCCGTGTATGTTTATCTGTCTGTGATTATCTTCGGGGACCATAGCTCAACAGCGAAAAGTCTATGAATTACTAAACTTGGTATTCAAGTTCAGTGTTTTCCAAGGGGAAGATTTTCAAGAAAATGCAAAATTTTCATAAATATTAATTTTCTCAAAAAAGGCTCTAATTTTGATTACAACATCGTATATTAAAGATATATACATAACTATCAAAATGTATGTCTTGAATTTTCTGGGAATAGTCCCTAAAGACAGCTTTATTCTCTATGAATTTGCGGAATTTTACATAATTGGTAAATCGTAAGAGATAAAAATAAACTCAATAGAAAATGCTGATCTCGTTAAAACACACAACTTATGCTATATACATTTTTTCGGAGATTTTATCATTTTTGAGATATTTCTTGTTATTGTTTTCAGATTTAAAATACTTATACTTTTATCACACGTGAATTTTTTCAACTCCTGTCCACATAAACAAAGGTACTTCAATCACATAGCAACCAGCTTTAGCTTATAGTACTCCCTTTTTACTGCTACTTACACGATAAAAAGTAATAAGTCCATTTATGCTAAATTTTTTTTGAATAACATGAAGCAGAAAGAAAAGTAAGATTTTTAACAATAATTAGCAGCAGAGATGTAGAGAAGGTCATGTAAATGGAACCCAAGTTTTTTTATTGTTTTTTTAAAAAAAATCAATACCGTTACCTGTTGCGGTGACAATTTGAAATGTAAATTAAGCATTTAGCTTAAATTTCAAAACATTAATTTCCAAAAGTATCAGATGTACTGTTTCACATCAATTTTTATACCTGTACTGCTAATAAACTATTCTTATCTTTATCTTTTGTCTACATCATGCTAGCTGAGATAAACAGTAGCAGAAATCTTAATACTTAGTTCCTCGTAAGTAGGAGTAAAATAAGGGAATACACTAGGTTAAAGGAATATCTCTGGAAAGGTAAATCTAAAAAAGAATGCCTCTGATAAATTTTGTATTTTAAGGAGATCAAAATTTTTATGCAGTGATATTTTACTTATCTCTTATGGTTTACCACTTATGCAAGAATCATTCAGGATGAACATGACATTAGAGCCTATACCCAGAAATTTCAATATATATTTGGAAATATCTTTAATATATGCAATTTTACCAATAAGGTTAGTCATTTTTGAGAAAATTGAACATATTTAAAAATGTTCCATGTAAGTGGTACTTTAGGATGGTGGGGCTTTTGTGAAAATCTTTACCTCGCACCCTTGGAAGATAATAAACTTTAATACTAAGTTGGATATTTTTTGGTGTTTTCACTTTTGGTCTATGCTGTACACACACACCATCTTTATATAAAATACTTTTTTGTTTAAGGGTATCTCAAAACATGTCGACATCGTATTTTTGGTGGAACACAATACCTTCTCCTCCAACTATGTACCTAGCACGTGTAGAGAATGTAAAGATCTTATTACTTTACCCCTTGCAAGTAGAAAGGAAATAAAGGAATATACTAGACTAAAGCGATACTCAATTCCTTTAAAAGCTGGTGGTTATAAGATGCAATGAAATTTGCTACTCGTTGCAAGCCCAAGAGTAAACCAAATGGAAATGAAACAAATACAACTTTGTTTAAGAATGGTATAAGTATTTTAAAATTGAAACTATAACTCAGAAATATATCTCAGAATTAGTATGGTCCAAGAAAATGCATTTCAATAAACTCTGCATTTTAACAAGATCTACATTCTTTGTATAGTAAGATTTTGTCATCTGTTACGCAGTTAAGCAAAAACCATCCAGAGTGAAGAAGTCTTCAAGCACTATTCCCAGAAAGTTTAAGATATACATTTTAACTGCCATGAAAATATCTTACACATACGGTATTATCAAAACCGTTAAAGCAATATGTGACAAAATTCAAATATTTGGAAAATATTCAATGTAAGGGATGGTTTAGAGTGAGAGGACTATACTGAAAGCTTTTGTATCATTTCCTTGAAAGGTTCTGAAGTTTGAAATTTTATGGAATTTTCGTTTTTGAATTCTGCTGTTCTCAGGCACAAACACACATAAACAAAGGGATTTTGTTCTAAAAGCTTTTTATTCCGGGGATATGAAAAATGTGAAACTTTGAAATCCAATTTTTTGGTGCTTTATCACTTTTCTACCCACTGTGCACATTATGCATTTGTAGTGAAAGTAAAAGTACTGAGTTCTACACAGAAGAATTTGGATGTAAGTTATATCAGTAAAACATCGTTATCTGAGAAAGACCACAGCTGTACTTTCAACATATCAACAAGCCTTACTAGGTTCTTAGATCTAGCACTACTGAATATATGATGGCATACTTGCGCAATGTATTTAATGTAGATAGTTGACTTATTTATGGGTGGTCATTATCTGCGATATGTTGGTATCTCCCCCGCTCTACCAGAACATCGCGCAAACGCATTTTTGTCTGAGGCTTTCCTTGAAACCTTAATTTTATTCTTATACCATGGATTTTGTATTATTTCTAAGCGCATGTAAGCAATTTTGTATCCTATGTTTATTTCTAAAACCTTTAGCTTTTCTCTACTGGGCGCATTTTTATTCGATAATATAAACGTTTATACATCATCTGTTGTTAAGCAAGATTAGTTAATAATAATAATAATAATAATAATAAATAATAATATATTTTGGGATATTCTATTTAGATATATTTTAGATATCCATTGTTATTAGATTGAATTTCCAAATTTTTATTCTATTTGAAAAAAGTAAGCTTTTCTTTTATTTTTATTATTATTATTATTATTATTATTATTATTACTATTATTCACTCTCCTGATCAAGGTGAGAGAAGAACATTTCAAAATCATATAGCGACCAGCTCTTAAAATATTTGAATATCGTTAAAGTGTACTATATTACCCGATTACCATATTTCTAACAAGGAAGTATATATTAAAAGTATTTCTGCAAATGATGACCACGGTATAAACATAAGCAGAACAATAAAATGTATAGTGAATATTTTGTTGATTGCTAAGAGAATGTCATATGAATATAATATCAGAATTTTCTTCTCGTTCCGGCAACGTAACCGAACGTTAAGATCGTTCACCTCTCACACCTAGGCGATCCAGGTTCGGTCCCAAAGCACGCATGTGGAATTTGTTGTGGACAAAGCGGCGTCTGGATAGATTTTCTCCAAGTTCTTTGGTTTGCACTTCCATTCATTCCATCACTTTTTCCATAATCATATTTTCTGTTATTCATATCACCTACTAGGTCACTTTGTGTGATCTACTTTCTCACTTTCATACCAGGCATCGGGCTGCTCACCTTCTTTTTTGATCCAGAGCCTCTGCTCCTCAACAGGCTTATGACCCCCAAGCGCCGTCTTCTAAGTCCTGGAGGGTGCAAGTTCTACTCACGAGGAGGATAAACATAGAAAAAAAGGTAGATTAAGAAAAGCAAGGCTACAAAGAAAGAAAAGAATGTTCTGCACCTAAGTGTATTCTAAATGTTGTATACAAATTTCGGTGATGTTTGCGAAATATTACGATTACCTTAACTGCAAAACTGCTTCATGCAAACGGTAATTATTCGGGCCGAAGGTATTTAACCTCTCCTTCGTTTAACAAATTGGTTCCTCTCTAGCCCTCGTTATACGAAGTTTACTTCCGTTTTTTTTCTCAAAGCGTTTACCACGCTTTTATCGTATATGCCTTTGCCATAGATAAGAACACAGCAATGAATAGCAAAGAGAGAAAACGGCTAACCACTAACTTCGTTTCGTTTCCTTCTGCTTTTCTCCCTGAGCCTCGAGCGACGTCTACAACATACCCCACTGATGGATGAAAACTTTACTGTTACCTCGAAAGCAATTCCAAGTTCTCTTTCATTGCAGCCTAAAGGCAGATGCATCCATTAAGCATTTATTTATACAAAATGGTTTCCCTTATGGAGATTATCATAGATGGAGCAAACATTTGCAGCGCGTTCACCTCAATCCACCTCTTCTTTTATGTTGTCTCCTTTATACTGATATTTACCTTTCTATATTCAGCAGTAATTTGAAACCTCAAATAGTAGTAGTAGTATTTATTAGGTTTACAACAATACGATATTTACGTCACATAGTTTGCATGGGTGACCGTACATGCTGTCTAAAATTTTTGCATTTAAAATATTACCTACATATCTATTTTATATGTCTTTACAAAATTGGAAATACACATACTGACACATACACACACACTTCTACTACAATAGAACCACAGAACAATAAAATAAAGAACACTCTGATATCACACACACACACACTTGCTCTCACAACTACACCACGTATTCACACATACAGATTACTCAATCACAAAATAAGTATACAATATTTACACAAATGTTTTATCTGTTAGTGCACGTACCTCCATTAAGTATGTGCCCAGGCTTGGCCAGATTTGGCTGTTTAGAATCAAATCCCAGAATGCTATCCTTCGTCTGTTTGAAGGTAAAAATACTTCCGGCAGTAATTTTTCCTAGCATTCTCCATCTGCCCGCAATCTGCCAAAATATGCTCCCAGTCTTCTGATACCCGCATGACGGGCAAATCCTCCTACCATCTTCTCAACTACCTTATGGGTTTTCCACCCTCCCAACCTGAGCCTCGCTATCCCCGACCTTTGTTTCACTCCCAGTTCTAAAATATATATTTCCTTATCCTATCCAATTCTTATTTTATTTTGTAACTCCAGTGACGATTTTTTTCTACAATCAGATTCTATTTCCTGCCTGTTATGTCGGATAGTCGTATTTTTTACTTTATTCATGACGTTATATCTATTTTCGTTACCCCTTTGCTAAATCCCCGTTGTAGCCCCGCCGTCTTTCATTTTGTATGCTCTATGTTATTCATCTGCTGCCGATAACATATTGTTCTTAGAGTGTTTGGTCACCAATAATTATTCGCAGTCAGTATCTGACTAACCTAAAATAGTAAAATAATGTGCATATAGCTTTATCTTCAAATCTGTGTTTAGAAAGAGCCAACATGTTTAAATACAAATCTGATGTGTTCCATTCACAGTGCTGCTGCTGATTTTGCAACAACTTGTCTTTACAAAAGCGTATTATTTTAATTAATGCTAATTCACATTAACTTTAAAAGAAATGCTTCTTGTTATTTGTTTTTTGAAGATACAAGGGAAATAAGGGAATCTACTAGAAGATAGCAATAGTCAAACTTCTTGAGAACTGCACCTTGCGTAAAGGACATCGTCCTCTTTGTATGGCCAAGAGTATAAAATAAAAAGTAAAAATATTATGTGTACGATTCGCATATCTTTCTCTAGCTGTTCCATATACAAATTATTCTTATCTACATTATACTAATGGAATTAACATTAGCAGAATGAGTCTTATTACTTACCTACTTCCTTGTAAGTAGAAGGAAATAAGGGAATATACTAGGCTAAAGCGATAGTCAAATATTTTAAAAACTGGTTGCTATGTGAAATAATTGAGGCTTGGCTCGCTTTGCATGCTCCATTTGAGAGTACTTTAAAATTGAAACAAATAATAAGGAATATCTCGAAAATGGCCAAACATTACAACAAAATAGTGTATGATATAAATTATGTGCTTTAACGAGATCTACATTGTTTTTGTTTATCGCTTACAGTTTAACCATTATACAAAATTCTGCAAAACTCATCCAGAATAAAGAGCTCTTCAGAGGCTATTCCAAAAAAATTCAAATATAAATTTTAATTGTTATGTAAATATCTTTAATATGCGGTATTTTAATTAAATCGTTAGCCACTTTTGAGAAAAACAAAATGTGAAAACATTTTTCCATGTTAAGGATAGTTTGTGGTGGGGGAAAGTTCGTGTCGCAT
Organism: Hymenopus coronatus; assembly: GCA_030762935.1. Taxonomy (NCBI): domain Eukaryota; kingdom Metazoa; phylum Arthropoda; class Insecta; order Mantodea; family Hymenopodidae; genus Hymenopus; species Hymenopus coronatus. The sequence continues at coordinate 79,737,199 of CM060898.1, read as the reverse complement.
CCTTTGAAGACAGTAAACATAAATACCTAGTTTCGTATTTAAGGACCTTTAAGGTAGTGAGATATGCTGTTCACAGACACACACACCTACCTTTTGCTAAAAATATTTTTTTTGAACTCAGGAAACCTAAAAAGATTAATTTGCGGTAACATTTCTAAATTGCATTTTGGGTGGAATACAATACCTTCTCTAGCGGCTAGGTACATAGTATGTACATACGTGCCAGAGAAAGTAAAAAAAACGAATTTCCATTAGAGAAAAGTATAAACATAGTTAAATTAAACCAATAACAAGGAATATATCGGATATGGTTTACTCAAAAGAAAAACATTCGATATAAATTGAGTGCTTTAAAGATACCCTAACCTAAATTTTTGTGTAGTATTATTTTATCTATCTCTTAAAGCTTACTAGTTATGTCAGTCATCCGGAATGAAGTCTTCCTCCGTGGTCTAGGAATAAGTTGTAACCTCTGGATCACAATCCACGGAGGGCGAAGGGTGTTTTTGGGTCATAAAACTCCTTAGCAGGCTTCCTTCGAAAGGAAAGTAAAAGCGGTGATCCCGTGTCGTGGATTTACGCAAAGAACCTCAAGGCGTCTATAAATGAAACTCAATGTAATATTCATCCAAAATGAACAAATTTGGAGATATATACTTCAGTTAACATGAAACTTCTTAAACACATGTATTTTGACCGAACTTGTTAAAGCCATTTCTGAGAAAATAAACAATGTTGAAAAAATTTCTATGTAAAGGCTAGTGGGTTTGGAGGGACTTTTTAAGATCTACGGTGCTCCTAGAAAAATACCAACCATAAGTATCTTGTTTAAGTTTATCTGAATTTTTGTTTATGGGTTTATGCTACATAGACACATATTGGAGCTTTTCTAAAAATATATTTGTATTAAAAGAACAAGTATTTACAGTGAAATATCGGTAGCAATTTTTTCGGAGATTGCAATACCATTTTACCCAATGTGTACGCGGTAGAAAAAATTAGAAAAGCTGAATAGCATGAATAAATGAGCATGGATATATTTATAAAGGAGATAAACATAAACAGGAGGATGGTGTCGTAAATTTCCATCGATACTTATACAATTGTATTTCGCGGTTCAAACTTTGCATTACAGCAATTGCGAAATAATTTTCATTTAGCAACTAATAGGAAACTAATGACTTTTAGTTGAGATGGTCTTAGCAACTAAATTGCTGGGTTTACCGTACAAAAAATAGCAACAAATAATTAATAAGCTATTTTAAACATTGTACAAGTTTTGAAAAACGTTTATTTTGTTAAATATGTGAAGTATTACAGTCTTATGACTTTGTCTACTGACTATCCTGAAACTATTCCTCCAAAAATGTATTAGTCTATCTACTTCTCTTCAAATCGCTAAACATACTTCCTTCGATACAATAGCTATAGCAATAGTCAGTTTTTTAAGAGCGTATCGCTATGCGATGACTTTTAAATGCCATATTCTTTGCACAAGCACGAAAAAGTGGAATAACATCTTCCAATTTAAATATTATTTGAAAATTCTAACAAATAACAAGGTATTTCTCGGCAATTGTCAACTTAAAAAAAATACAGAAACTACATAGCTTAACAGAACTAATTTAGGTATGGTAAAATAGTTGCTATTTACCAATCTTGCATATGTTATTCAGAACGAGAGAACTTCAGAAGCTATATTCTGTAAACAAAATCAAGATATAGGCATATTTAATTTGTGATGAATATATCTTAAACCTATGGTATTTTAATAAAGCTGGTAGAGTCACTTCTGAGAAAATCAGGCATTTCAAAACATTTTTCATGTAAACGTAATTTGGGGTGCGAATTTTTTGTTTTGAAATTTATAACTAAAATAAGGCTACAGCTAAACAAAATAAGAATTATAAATATATATTTGCCTAGACAATTTAAACAAATTAACTAATAAGTAATTTATTCTGTACATATCATTGTATTTTATATGAGTGAATGTAGAATTTTGAATAAATGTGTGTATATTAATTCGTCACAATATTGACAGCATATAAAAGTTAAATATGTAGGAATAACATATAAAATTACGAATGGTAAGAGTTGCAATTAAATGCTTTTATTTATTTATTTTTTTTAAAGCTTAATGTCCTTTAACCTGCTTGGTCATATCGGATGATGAATGCAGTTGGTGAAACGATGCTCAAATGATCTCGGGGTACATGAAGCTTAAAGTTACTTGACATTCGTCTTCTCATGATAAGGAAAAACCCCGAAAAAAGCCTTACCCGGGTAATTAACCCTAAGTGAGATTCGAACTCGCGACCTGTTGAATGTGAGGTAGACACGCTACCACCACACTACCAAGGCGGGCAATGCTTATTATTATTATATCATGAGAAATACATTGTATGTAAATAGTCGATTTATAAATCATTTTTCTATTATGTTAAATATATTTCCATATATACATTTTCAAGTTTTCCATTATTTCTTTTCGAAAAATTCTCATTATTTCCCGCATTCTCTACTATCAAATTAAATCCTCGCTTTTTCATGTCTATGCTATTCTGAAGACGCACTGAGACGGGTATTAATTTATCACGTCTGAAGTTTGGTAAACACTATGCATTATCAAGCGATCTGTATTCTTTTCGCGTATGACGTTGTGAGACGTCATTGCATGCTCATGTATAAAGCTATGAAAAATAAAAACACAGTGATGCCATCTGAAGAAATTCCGTTCGACACTGTCGTCCTTTGACTATGAAACTCACGTTCATGGATTTTGTGAGGACTTTTGGAGTCAGATTATCAGTATTTCTGCTGGATTACACCACCACAAAAAAAAACTGGGCTTCATCTGACATGCTAACTCCAAAATACCACAAAATATGAAAATCTGCTAATTAGAGAACTTCAGAGTTTGCATACAGTTTGAAAAACTCCGCCTTTATTTTAATTTGAAATAAATATTCTTATGCAGAGATAAATTATATATTTTCATAATAACGGTGTGTTGCTTCAACCTAATGTGTACTTTAAGAGACCTTGAAAGCTGTTTTGTGTAAAATATCTGCAATTTATTATTAGTATTGTTATTACGAAAGCTTGATTTTAATGAATTTAAGATGTTTGAAAAATAGTCTATAAAATAACTCCGAAACGATATAGTAGGTAATTACAAGAGGTAATCTAACATAAATATTTATTTAATTAGTTAAAGTCAGTGTATATAAAGCTGTGAACTAATTTATACCGCTATACAAGTTGAAAAATCTGGTGTGCTCCATTCTTATTTCTTTCTCTAGCTGTCTCAATTACATACTATTCTTACAGACGATTAATATTTCATCTATAGCCCGCTAATCGAGAAAAACATTATAAAAATTGGTCTTATTACTTCATTGTACGAGTAGAAGGGAAATAAGGAAATACACTAGGCTAAATATTATAAAAGTCAGATACTGTGGGATTAAACCCGTTTCTTTAAATGACTAAGAGTTGAAACATTCCCACATGAGAAGAGTTCAACTATTTTAAAACTGAAGTATATAACAAGGAATATCTAGGAAGTGGTCAACTCTACGAAATATTTGTATGAAAATGTGTGTGTGTTAACGAGATTCACATTTTTTGTGTGCTAAATTTTTGTCTATCTCTTACTGTTTACCCGTTACGCAAAATTAAGTGGCTGTCAAAGGTTATTCCCAGAAATTTCAAGATATACATGGTTTCTTATGTAAACATATACAGTATTTTAATCACAACACACACACACACGTATTTTGTCCAAAAATGTTTTTTTTTTTTTTTTTTTTTTGGATAAAGGTGTTCCTTAAACGTATGTTTCTAATAAAATCTCCGTATCGAATTTCTGAACTATATACTAAGAAGAGACAGTAAAAACAAATTATTTCTATTTTTGAAAAGGATACGCCTTTCAAAAAACCAACAAGTAATATCTCGGAAATTGTTAACTCGGAAAATAAATTTATTAGGCACTGTGGTTTTTGTGTAGTAAGATTGTGTATATCTCTTTCAGTTTACTAGTTATGCTAAAATTATCGATATATAATATATTAAGATATATAAACATCTTAAATATTCATATGTAATTATAAACGCGAAGAAGCATTTCTGAAAACGAAATTTTTGAAAATTGTTCCTGTAAGTGGTAGTTTCAGATGAGGGATTTTCTGATTTAGATACTAAGTGTGGTATTTAAGGTGAAATTTAGAAAATCAAGAATATATTTGATATCTTGTTGAAATTAGTTAATATATAAGAAATTAATATTTTAATATGCATTACAATTCTACCTTGAATGGCTATTTACATAATAATAAATTTTAAATTAATTTTTGTAATAAAAATGAGCCACGTAATGCATTTTTAAAAAATATTCACATAACAAATTCCAGTTTTATAGCAAACGAGTTGCAAATATATCTGTTGTTACATTTTTTATATTACCTGTAATTAATGAGAAAATTAGTAATTTTATACTCTCCGCCTGCACAAGTGTAACAATCACATGTCAATGAACTTGCCAGCCGCACATCTGTCCACTAACAAAGGTGTAACAATGGGTACCAACAATCAGCTATGGCTTAAGAAGTAAGCCGTCCACACACGTTTGGCGATTACGGCCGCAGGGCGTAGTAAATCTTAGCATTGTTGATTGTATAGATACATCATGAAATATTTAGGCATTCATAGCTGTGAAAGGTATACCTATGAAGGAAAAAAAAAAATAAATTTTAAGGTTCATTTATAGACAGTACATAGATCGCATACATGCGTAGTTCGCTTTCACTGCAGTAACCTCGTTATTTTTCCGCAGCGCAGTAGCGGTAGATGACCTAGTACAAGCTATGTCTATCAGTTGCGTTATACTGTAGCTCCTTATTCAGCTGTAAATATTTGAGTTTGTTCACTATCCATCTTAAAAGTGGAAGTTCATACATCTGTGGCGTGTATGTGTGTGTGTGTGTGTGTGTGAATTACTTTAGAATATTTTGTATTAATCCACTGAAATGCCCATAAAAATTCACTATTGAACGAAGACATTTTTGTACCTTACATACGCAAATACCGAATCATGCAGGACGATCTGTATACAGTTTCAGGATAATTTTCCTGGTCCGGTTAATATGTTTAAGGAAACAGAATCAATACGCTAATCCTAAGATTAGAAAAAGCAATGTCCTCACAGAGCAAAATAACAAAAAATAAAATAAGTAACGAAATTGATAGTCATTGACAGGAATTTCAGACGCCGAGGAATGCCAGGAATGTCAAATAGAAATGGGCACCATTTTCAAAACAACTTATAACATGATTACTACTTATTATAGTGCATCATGTTCGTCACCCATTAGCAAATAACATGGGCGATTTTGAATGGTAACGACTCCGAGGGCATATGCAGGACCCGCGGCCCGGAAATATAAGGAACGCACTGCATTTTAATGTCAAATCATCTTATATTTTAAAGACTGGAGCATGTTCACTTTATTAGTTTAAATGTACATACATTTTGAACACATTGTACAATACAATATTAAATTCAACGTAACAAGTTCCTTAAGGTTTATACATTTTAGTAATTCTAAAACAATTCTATTTGAAAAGAAAGAAAGAACGAAAGAACGAAAGAAAAGGGTTGCTTTATTCTTGATTACTTTTATTTACAATATGGCACTCAAAGCACAGGTTCGCGAAAATTAGCTCACTTCATGAAAAAGGGGTCGTTTAATTTAGCCCTGATGTTCACATAAAAAGAATGCTACAGTTTCCCATTTGTACTTGATTCGTTGGAAAGTATGGTTTGGGATTATTCAGCTGAGCGTTACTACATGTGTTTCACAAACTCACGAATTGAATAAACACTGTGAATGCAAATAACTTTAAAAGGTACATTCTAAATCTTAGCAAAATGAATATTAATATTTGACAAAAGTAAAATTCAGTCAGCGGAAATGAGACTTTTACAAAAATTAAAAAATGCACTAAATTGGATTTAATAAGAAATAAAGTAATTAGAGAAGAATTGAATATTTATAAATTAATAGATAAAATTGAAGGAAATGAATATATTTGGATACAGCAGATAAACCGTATGAGTGAAGAAAAATACCACTGTTAATTAATAAATAAAAACCGTTATGAAAAAAGACGCGGACGCCCAAGAAAAAGATGGAACTAAAGTAATGAATGCAAAGACGGAACAGGGGTAAAGCCTAAAGCCTTGAAGAGTAGAAGAAGAAGAAGATATTTTCATGAAATATGACAATTTTCGTGACAGCATTGATTATACACATTGAAAATTGTAAAATTAGCTGCTCTCATAATGACAGCGAGCATGGTTGTGAGCATCAAGTTGCACTTAAATATTCAATTATTTTCTAACTACATTTCATTCGTTTTACCTGGCATGTTGAGACCGTGCATGCGTACCCTTCTTGTAAGAGAACTGAGCAGGTATTATGAACTGCGATGTGGCACAGAATGGTAAGACATTTTAAAATCAGATCTTAGTTAATTTATATTTAATAACCCACAAATATAATTGCATTTTCGTTTCTCTCTATCAGCCACGGCAACTTGGAATACAGGTATTAGCACATTGGTATACATATAAAATACTTCATGTTATTATTAGCACGCCAATTAAACACAATGCAGTAATAACCTATTTGTAGTGATCGGATCGCATATTAATGCTTGCAATATTATAGGCACAATTTAAGAAATGATTTCTAGGCTTTGAGATACATGGATCAGTTTAAAAGCTGCCATGAGTATATCTTCATTGTTGGTTAGTAGCAGATTTTTGACAAGATCCGTGGTGCAAATTAAACTTGATTATCTCATGTAGTTTTATTTCCTTTCAAACGACTAGTGCTTTGATATATTTCCATAATTACGACATTTATGCAAGACATCTAATTTTAGCCATTGATGATAAAAATAATTCCCATATGTTTATGACAAATAAAAAAGAAAACTTTTCCCTTACTGCAAAGTTCAAACGTTTACCTGGAACTTGTCACCTAGGTAGATACAAGTGCTGAACTGGAATCTCTACTTACCTGAAACAAAAGAGAACAGCATATTAAAACAAGGGAAAGTAAACTAAAACTTTATTAATTACTATATTGAATTAGATTATAACCAGGAAAGGTAAAGTAAACTTTTTAATTACTATTACTGAATTAGATTATAGCCAGGAAAAGTAAAGTAAAGTAAAACTATTTTAATTACTATTACTGAAGTAGATTATAACCAGTAAGCCCTTTTAATTACCATTACATAATTAGATTATAGTCAGGCAAAGTAAACTAAAAATATTTAATAACAATACTGAATAAGATTATAACAAGAAAAAGTAAACCAATAATTTTTAATTACTATTACTGAATTAGATTATAACAAGGAAAAATAAACTAAAACGTTTTAATTACTATTACTAAATTAGATTATAACCAGAATCGTTGCTTCTGAGTTATAAAACTCTTCATCATAAACATTTTATTTTTTCTACCTAAGAAATGATACATCGGTAGAGAAGGTATTTCCATTTCACCCAAATTTCGATACTCTGGAAATACACGCTTTAGGGTCCACTGTATAAAATGTTTTTAGAAAAAGGTGTGTGTCACTAAACGAAAAGTCATAAACGTAATATCGGCGAAATACAAAATATAAGTTCAGCATCTTACAAGGATACGACACAAACATTTTCAAGAGAATCTTCCTCTCAATAACTCAAAATACATTATATATGGAACATAGAACATTTTGGTTTTCTGAAAATGGCTATAACGATTCTGAATAAAATATCATATATTAAAGATAATTATATGAAAAATAAGACGTATAACTTGAATTTTCAGGGGATAGCCTTTGAAGACATCTTAATTCTGGATGACTTTTACATCACTGGTTAAGCGTAAACGGTATGCAAACACTTTCTACACAAAAAATGATCATGTTGTTAAAACATACAATTTATGTAATTTAATTTCTATAGCACGTATTTTCAATGTACATAGTAGGTAGAGAAGGTAATTTATTCCATCCAAAAATTATATAATATATTTCACCGGAAATGTATGTTTTGAGAACCTCTGAATCCAACACCATTAGAAGGAGGTCAGTGTGTGTGCCTGTGAAAGCATGACTCAAAAACGTAGAGTCACTTTAATGCCAAACTTGTAATTGGAGGAGCGTGTTTGCTCAACAATTTTCCATTCTGTGAAATCTGTGGTTCTTGAGAACTTCTGTCATAGATTCTGAAACATCCTCTATATTCTACAGAACCTTCGTTTAGACGCGTGTTGTTCTGATGGGTATTTTCTTTCACCAGGTAGCACGCTGTTCGCTGTTGATGGCTTTTAAATTTAAACATATTTCAATAATTGAAATTTGCTGTTTAAAACTACAATAATTTGTAACCACAACAACTACGCGTATTCGTTACAGAAGATGTTGAAAATAATGTCCTTGTTCCGCCTGATATCTCTCACATCTTTTGCAAAAACATTAACATTAATCAATTCTTCGTAGGGACGCAAATAAAACCATACTTCGTATGTAAATAAGTCTGATGTGTTACATCCAAATTACTTTCTCTCCTTATTCTAGAATACGTTATCCTTAAACAACATATTCTTCAATTCGCATTACATTAATTACATTTGTTACGCATATGCTTGTAGATACAATTTGACTAGGGAAATTCGCTAGGCTTAAGGGGACAGTCAAGCCTTTTAAAAGCTGATCGTTATGTGATAACATTAAAATTTGGTACCCTTTGAAAGCTATATATAGGAATAACGACTTCAATTTAGGAAAGGTATTACGTACATGAAAATTTTAAACCAATAACAATGGGTATCTAAGAAATCGTTAACTCCATAAAACAAAAACCATATCCAATAATACGTGTGTGTTTTAACAATACTACTTTTTGGTACATTAAGATTTTGTTTTGTCTACGATTTACCAGGTATGTAAAAGTAACCGAGAATAAAGAGACTATTCCAGAAAATTTAAGACATTGTCATAAAATACCATAAACATAGATTTTAATGAAAATAGATAAGGCATTTTTGAAAAGAATCAAAATTTTATAAGAATTTTCCATGAGTAGTTGGGATAGAGGAATTTCATTCAAAATCTTCATGTCTTGTCCTTATTACATCACTAAAGATTATTTTGAGCGATTTAGCAGTCTTGTCATTAAGGTACTAGTTTTCGACATGTTTACGCTTGAAAAACAAGTGTTTCATAGGGCGTGTGCTAAGCAGAGTGTAAAGTAAATAATGTAGGAATTAAACTTCTTAAAAAATAAAAGTAAATTATGTAGCATACATTTAGTTTGTGATTCCAGAGTAGCCGATATTTTTCAAGCTGTAAATTATGGATGACTTCTTCGTACACTGACAGTCTCCGTGGTGTAGTGGTTTGGACCTGGTGGAGGGGTGATAGCTTTTTTCGGATATAGACATCCTTAGCAAGGCTTCCTGCGAAAGGGAAGTTAAGCCGGTGGTCCCGTGTAATGTTTTTTTTTTTTTTTTTTTTTTTTTTTTTTTGTTGCATTCGACTTACCCGCCCCGAATGTAGAACTGACAACCCCCTAGGACTTTCAAGAGGGTACCAAGTGGTCAGAAGCCTATCGGGGAGCCAATGGTATGAAACCACAGAGTAAAGAACCTGGACCGAGTGGTTGACCCGTAACTAGACATGAGTGTGAGGAAGTGGATGACATGAAATGCAAGCGAAATAGATGATAGGAAAGGTGATAATGAAGCAATTGGTGCACTGAGTGGCGGGGGAAACCTGAGGACCCGGAGAAAAATCGTGTAAACGTCGCTTTGTCCACCACAAACCCCACGGGTGGGCCCTTGGGGTCGAACCCGAGTAATGCTAATTTGCACGTAAAATGTCTTTCATAATTTTAAAGAAGGTCCATTGCCAACATTTTCCGCCATTTCATGTCCGCAATTCGTGATTTCGTTCTACAGTGCATCTGTGGGCGACGAGCTGATTCTTAGTCATGATGGCGCATAGTGGCGTACTCACGAACTAGAAATGCAAACTCGATCATGGAAACATCGCAACGATTTCCTCTGCCTTCATATATTTATTTGTATTTATTGAATATGATTTTAAGCCTAAGGCTTTTTATCTGTATTGATTCAGAAATTCGTTTTTAATACTCGTATAATCTGCCCATCTATGTACCTCTTTATCAATTAACGCATGGGAGATTTTAGAACTAGACAAGGGTTGACAAGACCCTTAACATTCAATTACCAACGTAAATCACAGTTTCTTAAACCGGCACACTAGCATATGCTCAAATGAACAGATTTAAGCCCCTCAAAAGTAGGACGTCTAGTCAGCTGTTTTAATATAACCGCTAGATGAAATGGTAATTTCATTTAATGAGAAATCTAATCTCTTTGAGGATGGCATATATGGCCAACTCGGCATAAAGTGAAACATGCTGCGCTGGCAATGATAAGGTTTACATGTAAAAATACTCTTGGGCCTCGTCAACTATGGCGACGCTGCCCGCATTTTCTGGTAAAGTATTTTTATTTTATAACGTTTTTCCTAAAACACTAAATGTTTATTATTCGTTATTTTAGTTCGCTAAGGGAACATTTTCTAAAAAGCATCAGAGATATTTTAAGCAGTTCCTATTTATAGGGACAGCGAAACACTATGAAGTATTTTTACGTTGCAATAATGCTCCATTATCTTATCAAGGAGAGGCAGTGGAAGAGTTTTTATGGAAAAGGCCTGCCCAGATGATAATGGCTACAGTTGTTGTTAGTAATAGTGTTGGCAAGGTGTCAACACGTTGTACAACTGGTTTTGAATGATGACTCAGGTACCAAGAGCTGGGATGACAATTTGGACCTTCCCAGTACTCATATGTGTGGGTGTAAAATTGTTTAGTGTCAGACTTTAACCGGAAGCATTCATACAGAATGTATAGCGCTGAGGGAGATCCATAGCTTCGTGGTGTAGTCTGAATGTATGCATGCACCGGTAAAACTATGCGGAACCCAGCACTTACATTTCTCACATAGCTGCCATAATATTGAAAGTGGCCCCTAGCTGAGTCGTAGAGTTCCTGCCTGCTGTGTCTGAGGTCCCGGGTCAATTCCCGGCTGAGGTTGGGAATTTTTCTCTATCGCAAAGTATTCCCTATTTTACCAAGAGTCTGGATGTATGAATGAGTGTGTAAATGTGTGTATGCTCTACTGAAAAAATTAAACAAAATAGAAACCCCACCATTGCCGATATGCAATATGTTCCACAGGGAATGCCACCGATGAGACCATTCAGTTAAAGGCAGGTTATAAAAAAAAAAAAAAAAAAGATGTGTTCCATTCACATGACTTTCTCTACATCACTGCAACAAATTATTGTTAGAAAGCTTATGCTTCTATTTATTTCATACTAATCCAGAAAAAATAGCAGAAATAGTGTTAATACTTGCTTCATTGTAAGTAGAAGCGGAATAAGGGAATACCATAGGTTAAAGTGATAGTCAAAAGCTGGTTGCTATGTCCTGAAGTTCCTTTGTTTGTATGCACAGGAGTTGACAAATGTATATAACATAAATTGTGTGTTTTAACGTGCTCTAATTCTTTTTTGTGTGGTAACTTTTTTTGATAGTGTTTAACGCCCACTTTAACTACTTGTGGCATCGCAGGCGATGACACTGATGATACATGCATGAAGATGGAGCACCGGTGGAATGCGTTGGCGGGGGAAACCGGAAAACCCGGAGAAATCCCGCCTCTGCGCCGTTACATCCACCATAAATCTCACACGAGTCCCTACATCTCTTAGGGTTTAGCAGTTATGCAACATTCCGTAAAATTCATCCAGAATAAACTAGTCCTTAGAGACTGTTCCCAGGAAATTCAGTATATATATATATATATATATATATATATATTTTTTTTTTTATTTGTCAGGTAAATACCTTTAATATGCGATATTTTAATCAAAATTGTTAAAGCAATTTTTGAGAAAATCAAAATGTTCCAAAAAAGCTCTATTTAAGGGTAGTTGGGGATGGGTGGTTTTCTTGAAAATCTTCGCGTCGCATCCTTGAAAAATACCAAACTTAAATACCAAGTTTAGTATTTAACGGTCTTTTCGTTTTTGAGCCAAGCTGTCCACACAGACATACACACATGTATGTGTATGTATGTATTGTATGTATTGTATGTATTGTATGTATTGTATGTATTGTATGTATGTATGTATGTATGTATGTATGTATGTATGTATTGTATGTATGTATGTATGTATGTATGTATGTATGTATGTATGTATGTATGTATGTATGTATGTATGTATGTATGTATGTATGTATGTATGTATGTATGTATGTATGTATGTATGTATGTATGTATGTATGTATGTATGTATGTATGTATGTATGTATGTATGTATGTATGTATGTATGTATGTATGTATGTATGTATGTATGTATGTATGTATGTATGTATGTATGTGTGTATATGTGTATTTGTAAGTAAAAAAGAAAACGGCAAAAAAGTAGGAAAACAACATAGCGTTGGGAAATTGAAAAGGGATGCCGTTTTTCGCACGTTCATACCAACCATTTACAGCTGGAGCTAAACTTTTTCTTCTTCTTCTTCTTCTTCTTCTTGTTCTTCTTCTTCTTAGCATCATTACAATGTGCAATTTATAATTTTCATGCAACCACATTACATTTTGTTATGTAAAATATAGACTGGATTCAAGCCAGATAAGTTATATATTTATTAAGATATTTTACATGTGTGTGGTGAGATACTGTACAAATAAGATGATGACTGCAGCAATAAGAACCGATTTTGAGAAAATAAAGTCTATTGAAGTATATTTCATGTAATAAGTACAATACATACATTGTTGTAGTTTAAGTTCAGCGTCTTCCAAATATGTGATACCACAATTTTTTATAAATATCCCTTTACCACAAATACGTGGTAAATGGAAACGTTTTGATATTTTAGTTTTTTTAAAAAATGGCTCTAATATCTTAATAAGTGCCATATCTTTAAGAAACCTCCATCATATATAAAGTATATCTTAAATGTACTGATAGTCTATTTGTTCATTCGAAAGTAATTTTGTGTAATTTACTATATAACGGATAAGACATATGGTGAACATAGTTAATATTTGTTCTTTCACACAAGCCCTGTTTAGACAAGACTGAAAATGCAGAAGCAAGACTGAAAACATCAATGTCATGCCCGGACTTTGAACCATGATGTTTTGATTACCGTTCGGCTGTTCTTACCAACTGAACCATTACATCACTACTGTTTTGTATTTTCACAAATATATATATACTAAACAAACGATTAGATCTCTTTAAATACACAATATCAAGAAACTTTATATACATCAGTCGTTTCGGGGATCTCCTTCCATTTTCTCGAATTGGGTTTTCTTAAAGTGCTGGCAATGTGATGGAAATTGCGTATGAATTTTAAGGACATTATATACCGACTAACCTTTATACATACCAGGTGACATAATTGCTCCGTTTTTGACGTGTGCAGATACACCTTCGTGCGTTAAAAATGATGCAGAACTCTACTGGGCTATTCCACGTTGAAATCGTTAGGTAGGAAAAATCTATAAAATTTATTTCGATTAACATGAGAAGTAGGCTCTGGTAGCAATAGTGGGTAGAAAAACATATATGAATGTCATATTTTTATGGGTGTACCTTGACATATTGTGAACTTATGTCTTTTATAAGCTGTAAATGTTATAAATATTCCTTCTTCGTTTACATGCATATATTGCACTTGATTAAATTTACAATTATTTACAAAACCATGTCCTGTTATTACACTAGTTTTACTAATGTACATATGTTCGAGTACCGCCCAAGCACTACATCCGTATAACTCCCTGGCTGTTAATAGGTGTAGCCCTTTGATTTGTGCTACCTACTCCAACTCAATCTCTGTGTTTTCTCTCCTGTACTCTATATATCTTCTTATCCACTCTTACTTTATCTTTCCCAAATATTGCCCTATTTCTTTAATTCTTCCCTTTCCCTTTAGATTCAAAATTTCATTGCTAAAATCTCTCCTGGCGTACTCTCCCAATTATGTTCCCAAATTTCTTTCTCCAATTTCTTACCTATTTACTTTATATTAGCAGTAAACAATATTATCTTTCGCCCCACATAAAATACAACGTTTTAGTTCATTGCCCCTTATTCCTTTCAAAAGCAGTGCCCTTAATCCTTCTCTTGTTTATTACATATATCTCCATACCCTTTTCGTGACCATTCCTCTTACACTTAGCGAGACTTCCACTGATTATCCAGATATTTATATACATCTCGTAATAATCATATTATCTACAAAGCCATTAGTCTCTAACCCATGTTCGATTAATCTAATTAATAAATTATTTCAACAGAGAGGTTACTCTTGACTGTTCTTTCAGTATGTTATCTTCTGTCATCTGCTTTATTGTATATCAGTTATACAGTATAATCTCCAACACCATTCCATTAGATAATTAAATTATTAATCTAACTAAGGCTATGCCAATTTATTGTTTGTAGACAGATATGATGCACTGCAATCAATGTAAATTGTATAATTACTAAATGTACCAAAATAACTAGAAATTTATTCTCTGTAGATTGATAGAATGCAATGAAGTAACATAGGATATAATCTAATCAGAGAAACGCTATCAATAAACAGGTTCTATTGAATATCAATAATTAATTTCTCTCATATAGAAAGTAGAGGAAGATGCATTCCACCCTAAGATTCAAGATTGGAATTTCACCGAAGATATAAGTTTTAAATCCCCCTAAATCCAAAAATAAAATATATTTTAGAAAAGAGGGTATGTGTCCATATGTGTGTAAACAGCATAAGTAAAAAAATTCAAGTCGGTTAAATACCAAATTTTGATAGATCTTGCAAGAATGCGACACGAAGCTTTTCGAGAAAATATCCACTCTAAACTACCCTTTACTTGGAACAGTTTTTTTTGTGCATGTTGATTGTTTCAATGATTTCGATTACAATAAACTTTTAAGAAATTTTCATCACAAATGAAATGTACACCTTATGTGTACCTACATTCGCCTAACTTTCGCTACCAACCTCGTTTTTAACATAGTTTCTAGAACCATTCTTTCAAAATATTATTTAACTGTCTGCTTAATTTTATTCAGATAAATCTTTATGGACTTAAATTCAACATATATTTCGTTTTATGTACAAAGTGGACTAGGAAACTAAAGCGATAGCCAATTGTTTAAATACTACAGCTCTTTCCATTTTATCGACGAAACTTCTGAATGTCAGCGATACTTCAGGAAATGAGAAAGTGTCGACACATTGAAACTGATAACAGAGAGTACCTCAGAAATGGTTAATGCTATAACAGTAGTTATTTGTAATAATTTTGTTTTTGCTTTAGACAGACTTAATTTCCATGTTTAGAAAGATTTGTCTATCTAATATAGGGTACCTCAGTACAGAATAGACATATTTGAATATGTTGGAGAAGATTTAGCAGAAGAAATACGAACAGCGCTAAGTGGACATCAGATCAATGGCATATAAGGAATAAAACATTATTTCACATTTGGAATAATTAGTAAATGCATTAAGGTAGCTTGGAATAAATAAAGAATAATTCTCATTAAATAATTCAGAATAACCTGTACACATACAGGTATAAGAATGAAAGATGGAGAACCAACGATTAATAAATCTAACAATAATTGAAGATATTAATATACCAAGAACTTCAATATAAGAGAATAAAAGGGAGGAGAAGGAAGATGCAATATTGAAATAATACTTAAAGTCGAAATATTTGGACTAGAAAGATAAGACAGAAATGGGCTGAAAGAAGGAAGAAAAGGAAGTGTGTGGAGAAAAAACTGAGATGGGATAGAGGGAAGGAGACACAATAGCAAATTTAATAGAAGATAAGAGGAACTATTTGAGCTCATGTATTCCGCAGTCCTAGACAGGTAATCAGGAACAAGGAGCGATGATAAGTAATACGCCTTCCAATCCAGCCACTCCTACTAGTGATGGCAGCGAAAAAGATGTAGGAGGAAAGAGGAAAAGTGCTGTACCGTGCCAGGGTAATGAAATAGCTGCGCAGAAAGTTGCGGGAGCAACTATTGCCGATTACGTCATTCTCCCCTCTCCCTCGTGTCCATGTGACACCAGACAAGCATACGTATCGCGAGGTGTTTGGCGATGGATGGATGGATGGATAGGTGGGTGGGTGGGTGGGTGGGTGGGTGGGTGGGTGGGTGGGTGGATGGATGGATGGGTGGGTGGGGGGTAGATGGAGGGAGGGAGGGATGGACGGATGGCTGGCTGGATGGATGCATGGATGGATGGATGGATGGATAGAGAGAGAGAGGGAGAGAGAGACGATACAATTGGCAGTGCGTGATCACAATAATCATAATGTACTGTTTATTGTTAAGAGTATATACAGAGTCCTATTGTCGGGTCCTTAAACACCGAATTTCTCCTCCGGTAAGTATCTTGAAGGAAATTGTTCACAGCATTGCCACTTACTTACTAAAAGAAGTGCTAATTATTTTCATGCTACTTTCAGCCATGCACGCGTGTATTGTAACACTGATACAGCGGTGATGGCACACTCTCTCTCCAACTCCTACCTTGTTCAAATCCTGGGTGTGACATTGAATTTTTTAACTGGTTATAATAATAAAAAAGAATAACCCTGTGTAATACTTAAGAGAGGATATATATATTTAAAAGGAGAGTATTACCATTATAATAAAATATAATGGTTAGTTGGGCTGGTTAGTTGGTGGATAACATGCTAACATTTCTCGGATATATGTAATTATGAAGATAAATCGCCATTAAAGTAGCTCTCTGAAAAGAGGCATACTAGTTGGTTGAACCGGGTAAAAACATATAATCGGTTAGAAGATTGAATGGCATGCCGACATGTTGTTACAGTAGCTCTATACTTAGAGCAACCGTATGGAGAGCAGGAGAACCGTGCTCAAATCCCGGCTGTGGCATTGGAATTTTCAGCTGGTTCTAATAAGAACATCACAGTGATGAGCAGACCCTCGCAATGTAGGGAGATACTGTATTAAATACACTTCCTCAGCTAATATTTTACACAAATAATTTAGGTCTTTTCCGAAGAAAAATATACTAATTTTTAAGGGGAGATTAAAAGCCCAACCTCGCCAATTCATCCATCATCTGAGAAACTATTTAAGATATCATAATCTGACTGAATATGTGTGGCTTCTAAATTAATTGATTTAGTAAGTTTGTTTATTAAAAAAGATAATATTGTCTTCTCAACTATACCTAATGTTAAACTTGATCAGAAATTTAAAACTAAACATCTTGCTAGCGACAAAGAAAATCCCAAAAGTATTCAGAGGTTGTTTTTAACATGCTGGGATGTATTTAATTTAACTATCTGCACTAGCTTTTTTAAGAAAATGTGTTTTTATAGATGAAAATGTCAATCATATATAAGATTGTTCTAAGCAAAACAGATTGAGATCACCACATTTATCATATTTAATAGTAGATTAAAACTATAGAGCAAAACTTTCTGTATAATATGGGTGAACATTATTCACTCTACTCTAAAGTGTGTACGATTTACAATCTATTACTTTTTCTATTAGGCATTGAAAGAAGCAACTTTATCATACGCAACCAAACATTTGAATGTCTTGAGTTCAGCGTAAATAATTACTTTGAGGTCCTTTAAGCGCCACAGAAACAGTTAGAAAGCACGGGCCACAATATGACTCATAAACGAAAAGCCGGTTAAATATCAAACATCTTAGAATGCGAGAGATAGGTTTTTATGACAATCTTCTCTCTCAAAACTGCCATTTGCTGCAACATTTTTTTAAATGTTTAACTATCTTAAAACTCTGATGTGCTTCATTCACATTCTTTCTCCACTAACTATGGTTAGAAATTATTATTCTTTTATATAACTCTTGGTAAGCAAGAAAAACGTTACCAGAAATGAGTGTAATATTTGTTGCTCAGTAGAAGGGAATAAGGGAATACACTAGGCTAAAGGGATAGACAAATCCTTTAAAAGAAGTTCGCTATGTCAAAGGATTGAAATTCGATTCGCTTTGTACGGCCAGGAGTAAAACAAAGGAGAGATGAAAGGTAAGATGACCTCCTTTATGAAAATGTTAAAAGTAGTTTAAAATTAAAAGCACTAACAAGGACAGGGTTTACTCTAAAAATGTATATGATGTAATCTGTTGTTTTAACGAGATCTTCAATTTCTGTGTGGTGGAAATTTGTCTATCAGTTATCGTTTACCTGTTATGCCAAATTCATCTAGAATGAATAGACTTTAACAGGCTATTCCGAGAAAATGAAGGATCTACATTTTATTACATATATTTTATGGAAATAGTTTTAAATACGGTATTTTAATCAAAGTCGTTACAATTATGCTTGCGAAAAGCAAAATTTTCTAAAAATTATCAATGTAAAGTATAGTTTGGGTTGGGGGTATTTTCTTGAAAACCTTTGTGTAGCATCCCTTGAAGGTATTAATCTTAAATACTAAATTTGATATTCAATGGTATTTTCATTTTTGAGCGGCACTGTCCACGCACACCCACCCACCCACACACGCGCCAAAATTTTTCTAAAAATGCTTTTTTCTTTTTAATTCAGAAGCCCTCAAAATATACCTATATTTCCGGTAAAATCCCAACATTAGTTTAAAACATTTTCATGATAAATTAAATGCATATCTTGAATTTTCTGGTAATAACCTCTGAAGTCCTTTTACTTCGGAACCACTTATACATAATTGATAAAACAGAAGAGACAGACAAAATATAGAAAGAACGTAGATCTGTTAAAGCACACATTTTATGTCAAATAATTCCTTTCGGGGTTAAACATTTCCGATATATTATTTGCTTTTAGTTTGAATTTTCATATACTATTTCTGATAATCTTTGTCTTGATTATGATAACGTAGATAATAGAATAAGCGTTTGTTAGTAGTATAGTTTGTGCACAATACATAGAAACATTCATATGAGTATAACACGTCGGAACGTTTATTCTTAAAGGTGATGCAGAATTCGCAGTACGAAATGTAAAGCGTAGAACCATTTTTAAAAATCGTGTCTGCTGTAATAAATTAAAACATATCTAAAATTTAAGAAAAACTTCCAGTAAATAAGGCTGCAAAAAAGATAATAGTGTAATATTAGCGGTTTTTGATATTTAAATTCTACATAACATTATATAATAGCAATTATGAACTCGGTACAATACAGTTGCATTCATTGCAATCAGATTTATCCTCAATGCACTAGAGCGGAGCACCAAACAACCGAATTCTAATTAACCACTTATGTAGGTCATAACAGTTCAGTGAGTAAATGCGGAGTATAGGGGCTTCAATCAATGCCTGTAGCTTAGGACAACCAAAGCCTGAATAAAAACTTTCAACAGACATATTGGCACATATTATGCAAGAGGTATACTCTGCAACAATTGACTTAAATAAGTTGTGGATGTCTCTTAGATCATAATAAAACTGTCAATCTCTATTTTTCAAGCAAATATCTAACGACATTTGTGTTTAACCACAAAAACTCAAGAGAACTGAATGGATGTCACACAATGACAAACATAGTATGTGATTTTTCCAAGTGGAGTGCCTTTTATGATTTGGGTTTAGCTGTTCGAATTATTCATAAAGCCAACCTTCTAGCTGGGGGACGCGTGGTGCAGGCCAATCACCTACCCGTATCGGTTGGATAATAGCGCCACCTGTCTCTTTCATATGTGGGCGTGAGGCCGGCGGTCTGGTTGCCAGACCACGGGAAAAAAGCAAAGAGATCTCACTGTATGCAAAGTCTTAAGAAGGATTCTGTCATAAATATGAAAGCAAAAATATACCGTATGTCGCTGAGAAAAATTAGTTTTTAATAACACAATCATTCATTTATCTTATACATATTCAACCATTCCCAATAGGTGAAAATAAGAACAGTTTCAAAGCAGAATGCAATAATTCTCAAAGAGGACATATTCTTTATAGTTTAATATCCTTTAACCTGGTAGGTCATATGGAACGATGAATGAAATGGGTGAAATGATGCTCAAATGATACAGGCTTTCGTAGAGTTTATTAATGTAATCAGGATAAGGGAATGTCCCGGAAAAGCGAAGTAACTCACACTAACCGAAATTCGAACTCGGGTCCTCTTGATTGTGAGGTGGAAACACTACCCCCACACCACAGAGTCGGGTTCAAAGAAAGTTATGATAGATTTAGTAATTGTTGTATTTATATATTCTGCGTGTATTCAAATTAATTAAAGATGTACATCTCCATCTGCTTACCCTAATCGTATAAAGAACTTACACCACCAAGATAGCGCATCCAGGTGTGCGTGATCAGCCCAATGCGTGGTATAAAAGTGAGGAAGTACATCAGTCTCCTCCAACTCGACTCGTCTGAGCCAGAGTACATCCTCGTACTCAGCCACAAAACTCAAGCAAACTGCAGGGAAGGGTAGTAGCCAATACGTCACTGAACAAAGGTCATGCCACATTACTTGTGTCCTGCTGCTCTAATAAAAATTGTTAGTGTTATTTTAAGAAAATTAAAAACTTTGAAACGCTTTCCCATCTTCTTGTGTCGAATTCAAGTTTGGTATTCAATCTTACTTTAGATTTCCGAGTTACCTGAAATTTTTTATGGTATATAAAACCTCCTCTACATATTAGATACATGGTAGAGAAAATAAAATATATGATTATTAAACACCGGAGGAATGCAATAGATGGTATAGTATCTCTCTAACTACTACTTCTCAAGCGGTCCATACACGGTGCGATAATTAACGTTATAACAAACGGGGAGTCTACTGGTCCCTACCAGGCTAAGGCGTTCTCAAGTAATTGGCTTCAAGTTAGTCACATTCAAATAATTCATTAACAGTGATACCGCAATATGCTCCAAATAATTAATAAAGATATGTGGGGTTCTGGAGAAATAATTGCGATACTAATTCCATATATTAAAGTCAACGAATAAGATAAAATGTATAAATTCTGTTGTAAGGAAGTCAAGTGTGACGAATATTATTAAAATCCCAGATTAGGAGAATTCTGTTACTAGTTAAGAAGTCATTAGTAAAGACAAGTTACGGTAGAGAAAAAAATGAGGAATAAAGTCGTGAGGTAATTAAGTTTCAGAAATCTCAGTAAACAAGGAAACTCACCTGGCTTGGGGTTTGATCCATTCAGATAAGTGTGCTTACAACCCAAAGGAAAGCTTACACGTTGTTAGAATTTACATCATCATCATCAACTCTTCATGGATTAGGAGGATTCTCCTGTTCCGGCCTCATATTTCTTCCCATCTTTTAACTGGTCTTCCTATCGTTCTGTAGCCTAGAGGTTTGTATTTGTATGATTGAAATGGAATGCGAGAGTTATCCATTCTTTGTAAATGGCTTTCCCATTTTTCTCTATTTATTTGTATCCTTTCTTTTAAGCAAAAAATGTCTAATTCTTTCCTTATGTCTTCATTTCTAATATGATCTTGTCTGGTGCAACCTTTTACTGCTCGGAGATATTTCATTTCTGCCGCTTGTATTTGGCTCCAATCTTTCTTTTTAAGAGTCCATGTCTCCGAACCATACAGTAAAACTGGAACAGCCATTGTCTTATAGAATTTTAGGTTTGTATCTTTTCGGGTTTTCCTTTTTAAGGTACGAGCTATTACTCCACAAATATATTGGAACTTACTCACTTTATTATTTATTTCTTCATTGTTTGTCTTAAAGGTTACATTACAACCCAAGTAGTTAAATTTTATCACCTGTTCTAACACTTTATTGCTTAACACTATCTTTGATCTTTTTATATGTTTTCCTATAAATGCCATTATCTTTGATTTTTCTATTGATATACTTAAACCATAATCCTGGATCAATTTTTGTAGCTTGTACATACTTATTTGCAGCTTATCTTCTCGGTCTTGTATTAACATCATGTCATCTGCAAAGAGTAGCATATTTAAGGCATTATCTTTATTTATTTTTATTCCTAATGGTATTTCATCTTTTAATTTTCTGAGAATATCATCCATATAAATATTAAATAAAAGCGGAGATAAACTACATCCTTGTCTTAAACCATTATTAATTATCATATCTTGTGATAATCGTCCATTTCCTAAAACTATTTTTATTTTTGTTTCTTGGTATATATTCCTGAGTACATCTATCAATTGTTTTGGGTATCCTTTTTTATCTAATATATGCCAGAGTCTAGTTCTGCTTACCTTATCAAAAGCTTTTTCTAAATCTACAAAAGCTATATGTGTTTCTAAATTATATTCTCTTCTCTTTTCAATAATTTGGTTAATAGAAAATATATTATCGGTGCAGGATCGTCCTTTTCTAAATCCCATTTGGTTTTCTAATAATAACGGTTCTGTAATTATACTTAGACGTTTGTTTATGATTTTTGTATACAGCTTATAGCCTGTGTTCAGGAGACTTATACCTCTGTAATTACTACATACATTTCTTTTGCCCTTTTTAAATATATTGATGACGTGTGCATCGTACCAGCATTTAGGAATTCTATTCGTTTTCCAACATTTGTTGATAAAATGAAGCAGTCTTACATTTAATTTATCTCCTCCATACTTTATTAATTCTGCATTTATTCCATCTGGTCCTGGAGCCTTTCTATTTTGCATGTTTTGTAAAGTTAATTGTAATTCTTCTTCGGTGATTAAATCTATAGATGTTTTAACTATTACTTGGTCCTCTATTGACTTTCCATTTTCTTCTAATTTATACCATAGTTCCTTATAATATTTCAACCATTCTTCTTCAGATATATTGTTTATTCTCACTTTGTCTTTCTCTTGTTTTGTTAACGTCTTAATCACTTTATAGGCAAATTGTTGTCTGCCATGTATGTCGTTTTCTATCTGGCTAATAAAATTCTCCCATGAATTCTGGTGTCCTCTTCTTGTAATTGCTTTTGCGATGTTTCTTTTTTCTTTATAATTTTGTCTTGATTCTTCAGTTTTATTTTGTAGAAGCCTTTTATACGCTGCTTTTTTGTTGTCAATAGCTTGTTTAATTTCTTCATTCCATATTCTTAAGCCAATTTTTCTTCTATATATATTTCTTCTTCCAATTGCTTCTTCTGCTGCTCCTTTGATTGCTTTAATTATATTGGACCATTCTTTATCAATATGTTCTTCTACTTTTGTATCTTCTAGGCAAATGTTTAATCTTTCTTGGTAAAGCCTCCTGATACTAGGTTCTTGAAGTAGGTTTATTTTGAAAACCGTTTTATTTTGTTCCTCGTTTGCCCTTATTTTTGATTTTTTCCATCTTGTCCATAATTCTATTTTAGATATCACTAAATAGTGGTCGGAGGATATATCACAGCCCCTGTAAACTCTAGTATGTATAATCTGTGATATTAATTTTTTATTTACCACAATATAATCAATTAATGATCTTTGACCACGTGCATTCCATGTATATTTATGAACATCTTTTGTTCTAAAAAATGTATTTGTTATCTTAAGTTCATTAAAAGTTGCAAACTGTCGTAATTGTTTACCATTTTCATTAATGTGGTCTTCTCCAAATTTTCCTACAATTTTAGGTATAGGTTGTTTCCCAACTCTTGCATTTAAATCTCCAGCAATGATCATATATTGGGTTTTGCTTTTATTTACTTCTTCTTGTAAATGTTCATAGAATTCTAAAACCTCTTCCTTTTTTCCCTCTTCAGGACTATACACTCCCACAACAATTAGATGCCCTCTGGGGATTTTAAACGTTACTTGTATAATTCGTTCATTAATAAAAGTATAGTGTTCAATTCTCTTTGTCCATTTTTCATCAATTAATATTGCTACTCCTTTTGCTGCTCTTTGTTTTAATGAAACCCCACTATATACTAAAGTGTATTTCCCTATCTTTTCTGTACCTTTTAATTTCTTTTTAGTTTCTGTAAGTACCGTTATATTTACCTTCATTGTTTCTATTTCTTTTACTAATTCTTCTTCTTTTGTGGATATTCCTCTCACATTCCATGTTCCTATTTTTAATGGTTCTGCAATTCCAAATCGTGCGTCCTTTTTCTTTTGCTGTGGTCGAAATCCGATATTATCAATCCGGCTATTATTTTGAGGCTGTTCAGTATGTAAAATTTCACTCTGGCCGCGGTACGAACGCTGCGCAGAGCTAGTTCAGTGGTGGGGCTGCCACCTCTCTGCTCCTGAACTCGCAGATGCTTTTCGGGCATTTACCCTAGATATGTTGTCTTCACCTCGACTTTCGAGTCACATCCACCCGTTGTGCCAGTTTTGGTCCACCCCGAGTATTTTATTTCCTCGGTACCACCTATATCTAGGAGGCATTCCCCGATCCGCCACCTGGGGAGGCGCCCGATGGGGGATTGGCACTGAACCCCTCACGGGTAGAATTTACAAAAATGGAAAAATGCGGGATTGAACAGTCAAAGAAAATGAAACGTTTGTCTCAGATGTTACTATGAAGGAAGATTTGGAAAATTAGAACATAAGAACTATGGCGGGGTAGTCTGATATAAGGTCGGACTTAGGTCAATATAAGGTATGTACCTCGAAACTTTATCTACTCTGGCTCTTCTTGCGCCTCAAGTAACATAATCCCGCGCTTCAAAACTTGCTTCACTAATGGTAGCGCAGAATTAGGCTCGTCACAGTTCAACTGTGATCGGTAAGTGATTCACCGCAAAGCATTATAGCGAGTTACGGTAACTTAAATTTTTCCAATGCGATGTAAACAAATTTTGCTTAAAACTGAAATAATTTAGTACGATGCAGTTATAAATCTTGAGCTTATGTTCATGAACAGTTTAATGATTATTCATCTTAAAGCAACCAACAACAGATTCCAGACAGATCAGGTATTGGTCTCCATTCATTGAGTCACAACCACGCATACTCTGAGAAAGAATTCATAGCGCACTTCTAGCAGGCGGTAGAGGAACGGATACAGCATATAGTATGTACACAACATTGACTGTGATTCATTGAGGAGGAAAAATGCGGTCTCGTGATTGGTTTGACAGGAAACAGACTGAACAGGTGGCAGTAGTTTATTATCTTTGACGTTAAATACCAGTAACAGTCAAATCTAATTTCCTTTGGCCCTGGCTTGCGTGCTTTAAAATTCCTTTGCCCGGTTTCTATCTCATTTATAAACAATTTTTTAATAATCTAATATATTCGTTTCTATCATTTATACTGGCGTGCATAAATAATGATCCATAACGGAATGGAGCTAGTTATTATGTTGGCACTGACAACATTTAGTCTCACTCCTATCAACGTGACCACCTGTGTTTCGGAGCAAGGTAGAGTTCTTTAGTTGGTATATTCCGTTGGGTTCCTCACTGCAGCACTCGTGAACTTATTGTGCGTTAGATCCCAGGAGAATACTAGTATAAGAAATTCCGGGGGGCGGCCGAAACCAACCAAGGGGAAGAGCCACCATGGTGGATCTCTATTATGGTACAACAGTTCTTCATCTCAAGGCTCGGAGCGCTAGGAACCCGCTTGCCGACTCCAGCCCCACCCTGCCAAAGAGAATTCTCCATATCAGTTAGGCGTCATCACTGTATCTCGCCGACACGTACAACCCTGAAAGAGACCTGTTGAAATGAATGGAGATGAAATGAAGGAAGGAATTCTCCCAAGCGTTCGCCTGTTGACCTGGGAAAGCTAAAAAAAAAAAAAAATAATAATAATAATAATAATAATAATAATAATGGGTCAGAGAGGTTGGCTTTCGGAATCAAACCTATCAGACCCAAAAGAAATGCCTGAGCCACCCTAGGCTCGATACGATAGAGTAATTACGTCCTCTACAGCATGGGCGGACTGCTGTAGGGAATTTTATCCTTAATAACAAATAAATGGTCGTTACTTAGATATTCTATGAACAGCCTTGCCAGTATTTTAATGTTTATAACACTACCTTCTATTCGAATTCTTTATACTGATAAAACTCTAAACCAGTTATACCATTAAAACCTGTTGGACACTAATGATATTTAAATTATACATTAAACCTTAATTCTTTCTTTTATTATGAATAAAACCACTGTTTTATTATTATCATCGATTTGCTTATTAATGTTTATTAGTGGCAATAACTTTAACCTTTGTCTCATGTCGCAGATTAAAGCTCTCGAAGTGTTAATATTATTATTGTCTATGCTTTAACACACATGCAAATAATTCTTCACCCCTTCTTTAGAAGACGAACTGTATTGTAATTAGTTGCGTCCTTGTTTGTGTACCATTCGTGTATGCACCGTATGTACCAAGAGGCGGTATTCAAACCACCCCTATATGTTAATTCAACAGATCTCAAATTAACGTGCGTTATTGACGGAAATTGTAGATTAAGCAAACAATTGCATAAAACAGGAAGCTTCAAAGATGAACCAGCATGTATGTTGTAGGATGCAGAGGAAGAAACAGCCTCTAAAATAACCTTCAAATGCGAAGTTCTGGGACGGAAAGCTATGGATTACTGTGCTTAGACTCAGAAGGTGATCTTTCTTCAGAAACTTTAGTTAATTACTTACTGTCTCTAATTGGAGATGCACAGGTATTTAACAAAAACTATAAAGAAAGGAGTTAATACAAAATACTTATAGGTTTTAATGTTAAGAGCAAATAATCCAACTCATTTATGAAAAGACAATTCTTTCATTTATTTCACACATATAATACCTATCTTCAGTTAATATGAAAGAATAAATGCATAAAGATATTTGTAAGACCTATACTAACTTATGCCACAGAGACTGGGCTGAAACACAAAGGACTGAACGATTAATGACAGTTGAAATGTGCACAAGCATCTTAGCTTACAATCTACAGAATAGAAACACAAGAAAATACATCTTCTAAAAATGTGACTCAAAGTTGCAGTTAAATGGGTAAAAAAAGGAATAAAATGAAGCAGGGATGCTGAAGAATAAAGATCGTGCACTAAAATCACTATGTTTGTGGAACGCAGACACTCTAAAGGGCCTTGAGGTGACCTCCTTTAAACAATGGCGGAAGAGTTTATCGTGTGTTTCAGAATTAAAACAGTCAGGATTGAACCTATTTCAAACGAAAAAGAAGCTAGTTTATATAACCCTGAGTTTCTTATGAGACCAGTTACACAGAGAAATAATACCGGTTGAATAAGGTTTATGGCAGGATAAACAGTGACCATGTAGCTGGAATTAAAGGTGGTACTCGTGGTTGTTTACTAGTGATGTTGCAGTCCCTCGTTCCATTGCCGGTCACCGTAGCCGAGCTCGCTAAAGTGCCTCGCTTTGGTGCTTCGTGGGTTCGAGTCCCGCCTTGGGTATGGGTATTTGTTAATATGTGTATGTGAGTTTGGAAGCAAAAAGCAAACGGTAAATCTAATAGGTCAACTAAGGAAATGTAGGGAAACTGGAAAAAAGGAAAAAAAAAAAAAGAAAAAGAATGCGTGGAATTCCGACAGGCCTCCGAAACTTGGTTCTCTGGTAATTTGGCATGAAGGTTGTTATTAACTAGAATGTCCTATAGAAGCCACAGTTTATTCTGTTCTTGCGTATTATTCATCTAGATTTCTTTCACTTCGTACACAGTTAATATGATGGATACCAATAACAACTCGGAAGTTTATTCTACTTTCTCTACTTAGCACACAGGTATAGCATTTATTAAATTCCGTCTAAAAATCTATAATAATATTTCACCTGAAATACACATTTTGGGTTCCTCTGTATATAAAAAGAAAACATTTTTAGAAAAAGGTGGTTGTATGCGTATCTCCGCATGTCTGTGGACACAATAACTCAAAAACGAAAAGTCGGTGAACTACCAAATTTGGTATTCATGCTTAGTATCTTCCCAGGATGCAACACGAAGATTTTGAGGAAAATCCCCCAAACCTTAACCTCCCTTTATATGGAAACAATTTCGAAAATTTTGATTTTCTCAAAAAAGGCTGTAACGACTTTGATTACAATGCCAAGTATTAAAGATATTTACATTACAAATGAAATGTACATCTTGAATTTTAAGGTAATAGCCCCTAAATATCTCTTCAACCTGGTGAATTTTGCATAGCAGTAAACCGTAAGAGATAGACAAAAACCTACTACACAAAAATACAGATGTCGTTAAAACACACAAATTTTTCATGGAGTTGAGCTTTTAGATATTCCTAGTTATTGGATGCAGTTTTAAAGTCTCGTACTTAAACTTTTCTCATTCAGGAATTTTAACTCCTAGCCATGCAAATAAAGTAATTTTTAAAGATGACCATCACTTTCACCTAGTGCTTTCTTTATCGTCCTTCTACTTACAAGGAATTAAGTAATAAGACCATTTCTGCTAAGGTTTACCTCCATTAGCATGTAGTAAACAGAAGAATGATATTCTTAACAATAATTTGCTACAGAAATGTAGAGAAAGACACGTGAATGGAATGAATCAGATTTTAAAATGTTCTTGTATTAATAAGAAGAACATCTTGTTGATTTCTTTTTAAGATATTGGTTGCTACCTATAGCAATATTATAACATAAATCTTAACATATATGCGTTTTAAGCATAAACAGCACAATTAAAATATGATATAGTAGTTCTAACATTGTGATATTTTGTGTATTCAATATCATCACAAAATGGTCATTTCTATTTTCATAAATTCAGATGTCGCAGATTTGTGCACATCCTGTTTGTGAATCTGTATTCATGTTTTCCCTCCGTGTTAACTTATTTACATGCATGTAATGTTCTACTAGAAATTCCTACGTTTTATCTCAATGTGATGTATATAATTTCACCGAATGAGTTTTCTCAGCTTGCGGATTGAGAAGTTATACAGGGCCGTCATTTTACAGTATGTGCCGTAAAGACTCCACTGCATCGTGTCATATTAATTTCGGCCAAAATGATTGCTTTGCACCTGATGAAGTGAATTTCTCCCTTACAGCAACAGAATGCGTGTTGTTGGCCTTCAGTAACGAAGGTCCCAATTTCAAATACTGCAATTTAAATGTATTTTTTATGTTTAATACATTTAACGAGTGTCACCTCACTTGATTCATTCAATTATAGGAATTTAATTAAAACAAAAGTTGTTAATTGTTAGAATATAGCTTAATGAACATTATAGATAAAAACTTGAACAATGAATTCCTAGAATGTTCTAAAAATATGAAGATAAATGAATAAACGCTCATTTATTTGTACGTAGGATTTGAACTTTCGACCTTCATCATGACTTTCCAGTATGCTAACCATTGCGCTACTGGAAACGCTAAAACGAGGACCACTGTAGCCCTAATAAGGGGCTGGGTGAATGCAATGTCGCAGCGGCATTTTGCATCGTCTATAAAATGTAGGGCTGCCCAGTTACCAATCCGCAGGATGAGATGAGTCATCCTTATGCATATTTACACACAATATGTTATATATACTGTGTTTTCAGCAAATGCTATACGCAACGTATTGCTCCGTTTCTGAGGCGTCATTTTTTATTACTTTCTCTACGTGGTGCATGGTCCGTAGGTAGAGACAGTATTGCACTCCAATAAAATATTCAATGCCAAGATTTCCTGGAAATAAAAGTTTTAAGGTCCTTTGTAAAATAAGAGCATTATTAGAAAAAGGTCCGTGTGTGTAGCCATGTATAAAAACGATTAGGCAGTAAAATACCAAACTTGGTATTTATGTTTAGTACCTTCTAAAATATACGACACGAAGATTTTCAGGAAAACTTCCCCATCCCAAATTACGCTTTACATGGGAAAAAATTCAATTAAGTTTGATTTTCTCAAAAATAGTTCTGGCTAAATATGCCGTATATTAAAATTTAACAATATAAATAAAACCCATATCTCGAATTTTCTGGGAATAGCCTCTGTGTTTTTGCGAGATCTACATTTTTTGTTAAGTAAGTTTTTGTCTATCTCTTACGGTTTAGGAGTTAGCAAAATTCGGCAAAATTCATCCAGTATAAAGAGGTCTCCAGCGTCAATTCCAAGAAAATTTAAGACATACATTTTATTTGGAATGTAAATATCTTTAATACACGGGATTTTAATAAAAAACGAGATAGTCATTTTTAGAAAATTAAAATTTTCGAAACTTTTTCCATGTAAAGGGTAGTTTGTGTTGGGGGTTTTCTTGAAAATCTTCGTGTCGCATCCTTGGAAAATACCAACCTGCATACCAAGTTTGGTATTTAACGGTATTTTCGTTTTTAAGCTATGTTGTTCACAGACACACACACACGGATCTTTTTCTAAAACTACTTATTTTCGGATTCAGGGGACTACAAAACATATATTTTCGGTGTAACATCGACATTGTATTTTGGGTGCAATGCAATACATTTTCTATACACTATGTAAATAGTATGTGTAGAGAAATTAAAATACTGTTACGATCTAGGGAATGTGCCACTTTTTAATCTACTTTATGTCATTTTCAGGTAACATTTTTAAGTGTATCGATTTTGCATTTCCTTATTTAGTTTCTAGTTCTCTGTATTCAACAGTAGGTGCTTCTTATAGTAATAATTATTATGAATTCTCTGTCCCATCGTCCATTGTTTATATCCCCTATCATAATTCAGACCTGATGGCAATAAATATAGTGCGTGAAAAATAACCGAGGACCGCTTATAGAAGAATACATTGAAAGCTATATTTTAACGTTAATAATAAAAACTCTATGGCACACTACAAAGGATACTCTCATTCGGAATATTGACATTTCATGTTAATATCCAGTGCGCCGCAGAAATAAAATTGTGTCAACACCCGAAATCATTGTTTCGAACAATAAATTCCCTTTGGTGCATAACTAAAACAAAACAAAAAAAACAAAAAAAAAAAACACTCGTGTAATTAAATGGTACAAACTCTCGCATTGAGTTGCAACTGAAAATAGAATGGGTATGGGGGAAAATGATCTGAACAAGGACATAGTAGAGTAATGGTCAATACATACACAAACTAAACACTATATTAGCTTTGGAAAGGTTTGTGGTATTACATTACTGTTTTCCACATCAATATTGAAACATTACTAAAAAAAAAAAAAAATCTGATATATTCCATTCACATGACGTTCTCTACATCTCTACAACAAATTATTGTTAATAAGCTTATTCTATTTACTTCATGCTATTGGAGAAAATAATTAGCAGAAATCTCTTATTACTTTCTTCTATGTAAATAGGAGGGAATTAAGGGAGTGCCATAGGTTATAGTGATAGCTGGTTGCTATGTGATTGAAGTTCCTTTGTTTGTGTGGCCAGGAGTTGACAAATTCCTGTATGAGAAAAGTATACGTATTTTATAGCTGAAACCAATAACAAGGGATGTCTCAAAAACGATCAACTCCAGGAAAACAATGTGTAT
This sequence comes from Hymenopus coronatus, assembly GCA_030762935.1. Lineage (NCBI taxonomy): Eukaryota > Metazoa > Arthropoda > Insecta > Mantodea > Hymenopodidae > Hymenopus > Hymenopus coronatus. The sequence continues at coordinate 79,705,616 of CM060898.1, read as the reverse complement.
AACAAATTGTGTGTTTTAACAAGCTCTAGATTTTCTATTAGGTAAGTTTTTGTCTATCTCTTGCGGTTTACCAGTTATGTAAAATTCATACAAAATAAAGATACCTTCAGAGGATATTCACAGAAAATTCAAGATATATATTTTATTTTTCATATAAATATCTTTAATATTCGACATTTTTAAAAATCGTTACAGCTATTTTGGAGAAAATAAAATTTTTCAAAAAGTTTTCCATGTAAAGGGCAGTTTGTGGTGGGGGGGGGGGTTTCTTTAAAATCTTCGTGTCACATCCTTGGAAGATACTGAACTTAAATACCAAGTTCAGTATCTAACGGACTATTCATTTTTGAGCTATGCTGCCCCCAGACACACACACACACAAAAACGCACACACTGGCACACAGACATAAACAGGCATTTTTTGCATTCACGTGGTCTCAAAACATATATTTCCGGTGAAATCTTGGTATCGTATTTTTGGGTACAATACAGTACCTTCTCTATACACTATGTACATAGTACACATAGGGAAAGTAATGCTATAAAATTACGGAGTGTAAAACCAATTTCAAATAAACTATATGTACAAATTGGACACCACAATAAAATTAGCAGGGCCTAAGGTTACTTTGAAGAAAATTAACTACCAAAACTACAATAAATAAAAACCTGAGAGTTTCATTCACAATACTTTCTCTAGTTGTTCTGCACATAAAAGTTTCCTACAAAAGATTATTATTTTATCTACATCATGATAATCGCAATAAACATTAATAGAATTGTCTTATAGCTTGCTTGATTCTTTGTAAGTAAAAGGGAAAGAAGGAAATGCATAGAATAAAGCGATAGTCACTTCTTTAATAAGCTGTTAAAATATGGTCCTGTTTGCTTACTATTAATAAATAAAAGAGCGCCAAAACACAGAAGTTCCCATTTAAGAAAAGTTTAAGTAGCTTAACCAATAGCTCGGAATAAAGGTTAACTCCACAAATAAAATGTATATGACATAATTTGAATGTTTTCAAAATATTTATAATGTTTGTATAACACGTTTTTGTGTACCTCTTATGGTTTACAAGTTTTGTAAACGATTATAGAAAAATCATCCAGAATGAAGAGGTCTTCAAGGAATATTCCCAGAAAATTCAAGATATGCATTTCTTTTAGCAAGAAAATATCTTAAACATAACATTTTAATAAAAATAATTAGAGCTATTTTTAAGAAACTCAAAATTTTCGAAAAATAAAAAGAAAAATTAAAGTCTTGGTGTCGAATCCTGGGAATATACTGTACTAAATATCAAGTTTGGTGTTTCATCAATTATTTGGTTTTGAGCTATGCTGCCCACAGAAACACACACACACACACACACACACACACATCCACGTATATACAGACACATGGACATGTTTTTTTATTTGGAGGATCTCCAAACATATGTTTCCTAAGAAATCTCGATATCGAATTTTTGGATGGAATACAACATCTAAAAACCTACTCTAACCACTATGTAAATTGTACATACGGACTAGAGAATGTAAAATTGCTATGAAATTACGGAATGCAAAATCAGTTTATAATAAGCAATACTCTACAATTTATTGGCCCCACGATCAAATTAGCAAAGCTTACGTAGCTTTTTAACAACTTAAACAACAAAAAATATGATGATAACAACAAAAAGTACAATAGATAAAAATCTAATTATTTCAATCACATAGCTTTTTCTATGTCACTGTAAATATTTTAGAACTGTTATTATTCTATTTCATGTTAATCCAGATAAACATTAGGAGATATTGTCTTGTTACTTTCTTTCTTGTAATTAGAAGGGAAATAAGGAAATTGACTGGGCTAGCGATAGTCAAATATATTAAAAGTTGGTTGCTATGTGATTGAAATTCGTTTCTTTGCTTGGCCAGGAGTTGACAAATTCTGTATGAGAAAAGTTAAAGTATTTAAAAGGTGAAACCAATAACAAGGAATATTTCGGAAATGGTTAATTCAACGAAACAAATGTAAATTACATACATTGTGTGTTTTAACGGATCTGCATTTTTTGAGAAGTAATATTTTGTGTATCACTTACGGTTTAATAGTTATACAAATGAAGAGTTCTGTAGAAACAAGATATAAAATTGTTTTATAAATATCTTTAATATACAGTATTTTAATCAAAGTCGTTAGAGACCTTTTGGAAAAAATAAACAATTTCCAGTTTTTTACATTTAAAGGGTAGTTTAGGGTGGGAGAGTTTTCCTGAAAATCTGCCTGTCGCATCCCTGGAAGATATTAAACTTCAATACCAATTTTGTTATTTTACCGCCTTTTGGTTTTTAGTTATCGCGCACACACGGACCTTTTCTTATTTTTTTATACAGAAGACCAGCAATCCATGAGACACCAGCACTCATTCTATTTATTTATTTATTTACAATAAAAATGCAGTTCCGGAGGCTTGTCAGGACTCCGGAACTATATTCCTTTTTTCTCTTTTTTCCAATTTCCTGCATTTCCTTATTTGACCTATTAATGTTTAACGTTTTCCTTTTACATATACATACATATACATATTTACAAACACACAAACACCCATGCCCAAGGCGGAACTCGAACCCACGGTCCCGTGCGCCACGAAGCACCAAAGCGAGGCACTTTAGCGAGCGCGGCCACGGGGACCGACATTTTATTTAACCATTTATTGCCCGAATTACTTTGCTACATGTGCCCTTCTACCTCTTATTCCTAAACCGCCTTTCATAGTTTTTCCGGTATCACTACCATTTAAGTGGTTTGAATAGCCGCGAGTGTTAAGCCGATGGGTAATTAACTGACCATTATAAAGGACGGGAGGAGTCCAAGTAAAACAACCGGAGTAATGACACGCTTGAAAGCTGACGGGGTTATATTTGATTTCAGTTGCGTGACTTGTGTTTTCATTTCTTTAAAGGGTTAAAAAGGCATCGCCAATTTTGAAATAAAAATGCCTCAAATGCAGATACACATTAGAGACGAAAATTGTTTACAATACAAGATTCATAAAGATCTGAACCATATTTATTTTCAAATTTATTTTGTTCATAAATATTGGTGTTATAGTGTAAAATAAAATAAAAACTAAGTCCTGAAGCACAATTACAGCAACATTGCAATTTAGCATAAAATGTTACGAGGTTGAAGCGGGTTTATATATGGTTCCTCTGCCTGGTTGCTCGGGATACTGCTGGTCCACCATATGATCCCGCCTTTGATACCCGTCGGATGATATCTCTCAAAGAAATTGGGTTTGCAGTATGAGCGTTAATCAGTTTCCAGCCTTCAAAAGCTCTGTTGGCTGCCCTGTGTCTCCTGCGTACTGTGCTAATTAATTGTTTTATTCAGTTCTGCCTTTAGCAGCAAGCGGCAGCGAGTAATGTATTGGTATGAAATTATATATGTGTTTATCCTTTTTTAATTTATAAACGATAAGACATTTTTACTTTCTCTACGCGTACTATGTACATAGTGTATAGAGAAGGTATTGCATTCCATCCAAAATTCGATACCGAGATTTCACCGGAAAAAAATTTTAGGCTCCCCTGTATCCATAAAAAGCATTTTCAGAAAAAGGTTCGTGTGACTGTGAACACGATAACTCAAAAACGAAAAGTCGGTGAAATACCAATCTTAGTATTTAAGTTCAGTATCTTCCAAGGATGCGACAAGAATATTTTGAGAAAAATCCCTCCACCCCAAACTACTCTTTACATAGTACTTTTTTCGAAAATTTTGATTTTTTGAAAAATGCCTCTAAAGATTTTGATTAAATATCGAGTATTAAAGACATTTGCCTGACAAATAAAATGTATATCTTGAATTTTCTGGGAATAGCCTTTGAAGACTACTTTATTCTGGATGAATTTTACGGAATTTTGCATAACTGCTAAACCGTAAGGGATGGGCAAAACTTAGCACACAAAAAATATAGATCACATTAAAACACACACATTATATTTGATACACATTTTTTTCGTGGAGTTGATCCTTTTTAGATACTCCTTATTATTGGTTTGAGCTTTAAAATACTTATACTTTTCTCATACAGCAATTTGTCAACTCCTGTCCATACAAACAAAGGAACTTCATTCACATAGCAACCAGCTTTTGACTTTCACTTTAACCTATAGTACCCCCTTATTTCGCTTCTACTTTCAAGGAAGCAAGTAATATGACTATTTCTGATATTTTTTCTCCATTAGAATGAAGTAAATAGAAGCATAAGATTTTTAACAATAATTTGTAGTAGAGATGTAGAGAAAGGTATGTGAATGGAACACATAAGATTTTTAAGCTTAACCTCTATTTATTTTCCCGAAATATTAAGTAGCGTCTTTTAATGTGACATTCAATTTCTAAATTTGCTTTTAAATACAATTAACAATCAAAATCCTACTTACAGAAGTATGAGTTCTTTCCAGTGATGTTGCAAGCTATATATAATTACATACGTATTTTGAGTGTGGGTAAGTGCTTGGACCGCTCTCCTCCCAAGAACCCGCATGTGGGATTCGTGGTGGACGAAGCGGCGTCTTGGCGGGGTTTCTCCGGTTTCCCTCGCCACACATTCTTCCAATTGCTCCATCACCTTTCCAATAATCAATATCGCTTGCTTCCTCATGCTCATGCCTGGCTACGGACCGACCCCTCGTAAGAGGTTCTCCATTCTATGCTTTCGTGCCGTTGGCTCCTCGACATGCTTCCGACTGTAGGCATTAGCTTGTAAGTCCTAGGTGGTGTCAGTTCTACAAATAAGGGGAGGTGCGAATGTAGGGATAGAAGCATGTTGGACGCTACTGGCAGGCACGGAAAACATGGACGGGTTAGGTAAATTTATACTTAAGGCAAGACAGCTGAGATCTGAGGAGGCTGCCAATAGAGAAGGGGGGGGGGAATAAGATCAACTAAACAAAAGTGACTACAATGTTCTACATACATATATATTATGTCATACTTAGGTCACTGTTGTGCTAGGGTTGTATATATTATGTGTATGTATGTCTTTTAAGTGTAATTATCTATTATAAGAGGGTGCATTTATGAAGGGATACTCTGTGCTGTAAATTTAAATTGCTATATTTTAATATCTTTGTATTTTTATTTTCGGATTCACTCTTAATTTTATTGTTGTTTAATATTGCTTTTGACTGTGTATTTCCTTTGTTTTTTTATTTTCGTGTTAACTCTTTTAATTCTTTGTTGTGGTTGTTGTTTTAATATTGCTTGTAATGTGTATTACAAAAGCACGTACGGTCTGTGGACCCGTGCGACTGTTGAAATTCTATGTATAATATTGCTATGTTAATAAATACACTTATTCATTCATTCATTCATTCAAATAAGGGGAGGGTAAGCAGAAAACGAAACATGTCGAGGATGAGTGTGATATTACAATGCGTGTCTCCTCAGAATCGTTATTGTGACCCCAGCTTTTAACCGAATGCCCTTCTGAGTGTAAATTGTATTTTCAACTGCACATTGTTGTTATACCTATTGTCTTCTCGGGTTGCTAGGACAGTTGTGTTATTTTTATGCTAACATAAGCATAGGATTAAATAATGTGACTTATAATTACAATGCAATGTAACGTATTGAATTTGTTTTTCAGTTAAACAATATACAATCTCAATTTAAATACTAATTTTTAATGTTTCAATTATATACCTTTTTCTAATATTTAATGGAGCTGTACCCCACGTCATATCAATATCCGGATTAATTTCATAGTTTCAACTGTTTCTTCACATTTCTTACAAATACATCATAGTGACTTCTTTAGGCTTGCTTTGTTAGCATTTACTCTGATACACAAACAGTTTCGGTAGTTTGGTGGTAGCCTCACATTTCAAAGGTCGGGAGTTCGAATCTCGCTTACGGTGTGTTACCCAGATACATTTTTTTTTTCAGGGTTTTCCCTTATCCTGAGAAGACGAATGTCGAGTAGCTTTAAGCTTCATGGTCCCCGAGATCACTTGAGCATTATTTCACCAACTTCATTCATCGTCCGATATATGATCAAAGAGATTAAAGGACGTTAAATTACAAAAATATATATTACGTACTACTTATTTTAATACATTTCACAATAATATTTTCATAAAATAATAGTTTCACAAAATATAAATATAGCAATATAATCTTTCTTGTATTCTATGTTATCGCATAGCATTCTCGTAACGTCACAGACATTTTCTTTGGTATGTCTCTGTTTCATTTGCTATTGAGGTTATAGCAGTTACTTTACTTACATAACAAATGATGAGTTAATGAGAATAATTAATTCTGGTTAAGCAAGTTCTGTCACAGTGTACAACAACGTTGTTTTGACATTTATAATAAATAAGTAACTAAAATTGATTAATACAATAAAAGTAGTTATTAATAAAGAAATATCTGTGGTGTCTGTTCACTACCATATATTTATTATAAATATAATTTCGACAAGTATACTTTTGAAATTAATAACCCATATGAATTGTGTGTATTCAAATTTTGGGTGGAAATTTTTGTACTTGACACTATTAACTTTTCAAAAGTCGTAGTGGTGTGACCTTTGCTACCATTTATTCAGGAAGTGTTCCAAGAGTTTGTTAATAGCTTCCAATATTCCGTCTTCGGCCGCCGTAATGCTGGACATTTTGATGACCAAATTCCCGTTACTGTTCGTGACTGTCTTTGTTACTCCATCTATTCTTTAATTTCCTAGTAATCCTCTAGGAATCTTAAGGACACTAGATAGTTGTAAGATAGCACTATTACACCTTTTGAGTGTTGTCTAAGATTTCTCAAAAACTATTAAATCTATGAAATTAGAACCTCCATCTAAATACAACAATTCTTCCAAATATTATACCTATGGTCCAGCTGCTCTGTATTTAACGTGTGCAGTTAGCTCTTGCTGCGGTAAGAGTTGAACTCAACGGGGCAATTTCAAGTCAAGACCCAAGAGTTCTTCACTTGTTCATCTAAAATTATCGAGGTATGTTAAAAATTATGTTCCACATATTATAAAAGTGTATCTTTTTCAGAGAGTTACTGTTAAAGAAGGGCTTTTACCAGATGACAGTAGTTTTAAAAGTAGAACATTCTGTCACAGTGTCATAAAATTATAACACTCCAGTTTTGGTTTCTTGCAGAATGTGACCGCAGCCTCATTCAGCTAGGTATGGAATCCGACTTATAAAATGGCGGATGATATGAATGTCCTCAATATGGGATGAGCAGAATCAAACCAAGTTTTGTAAGCAACACACAGAACAAAATTACAATTTCTACCAAAAAAGTCAAGAAATCAATAGGATATAATAAGTTTATAATAAATCATATAACTAATACCTCAATGCATACTTCTTCTGCTCAAGGAACAAATATTTCAAATTGCAGTAATTATACAATAAATATTATAGTTTTGTTAACATTTTAATAAGTATCGTGAAACGTATAACCTCTTAATAAATTAAAACGTTATTAATGAAAGTTGTAACCTACCAATAAACTAAAATGTTTTTACATTATTCTCATTATTATTTTCATTGCCTCCGTAGTAGAGGATTTTGTGGGTTTTAACTCATCATATTGTCAACACTGACACTGAGGAACGCAACAACTGAACATCGCAGCACATTAAGCATCAAATCCGTGAAATAGGTAAAACAAATTATGTATAATCCGTATAGTTGTAAATATCCAGGAACATTTAAAAAAAGTGTATGTCACTCGTAATCAAAGATATTTTATTCCGTTTGCAGTATTACTCCATTCGCTACTATCGTTCCACAAACATTTCTGTTCAGAGAATAAAATCCTCCTATTTCCTATTATGTCATAAATAACTTTAGTGTAATTCTTTAGTGTATTCGTAATCCATTAAGATACAACGATGAACATTTTACTGGTCATTGCTCAGTAAAGGGCAGCTAAAATGTTTACAGTAAGACCTAGATTTCGAATATCTGCATATTGAATTTTGGATGGAATATAATATTGTATGCAAGCATCAGAAAAATAAGAATATTAGTATTAGGAAAACCATCCGGATGTTGTTCCCTAAATAAAGGAAGAGGGAAAGATAATCAGCCGTATGCATAAAATGTAGTGACATCTTTTGCTTTACCTATAGGAAAAACATGTGTATACAATAACCTTATGCTACAGTTTATACCTTATCAGGGATTATTTGGCTATTTTCGACATTGGCATTTTCATTTGAAACTTAACACGACAAAATGAAGAAGGCGCCAAATTCAAACAATTGAAAGTTTAGTATCAACGCAATGCTGTATAGAAAATTGAAATAAAGTATTATTTATGGACGCTATTTAATTGCAATTACTGTCAGCGTTTCATTATATGTATTATTGGGCGAGAAACAGTGCTTAATCTTGCTCAGAGTACGTTTCAGGCTTGAGGTTCTTTTATGTGCCATTAATATTGAATATGGGACCACCAGCTTTATTTCCTTTCAGATAAAAGCCATGCTAAGGCTGTTTATGCCCAAAAAACAAATATTCTACTAGCTGAATCCTGACGTGCCTGCAGTCCAGAATTCCTAATACAATAGAGAAGTTTCTTGGAGGTTTTCATTTAAACAATACTTAAAGGAAATCTAATCTATACTTTCAGCTTTTATACTTTCTATGCAAAGTACATGGTACGTAGTAGAAAAGGTACTGCACTGCACGCAAGAATTCGACAGCTAATCTCACCGGAAATACTCGTTTTAATGTCCCTGTATCCAAAAAACATTTTCAGTAAAAAATACGCACGTGTCCATGTATTTGTGAAGACGATAACTCAAAACCAAATATTCGGTAAAATACCAAACTTGGTATTTAAGTTTACTTTTTCCAAGGCTGTGACACAAACATTTTCAGGAAAATCTCACCACCCCAAACTACCCTTTACATGGAAAAACGTCAATCATTTAACTATTCTCAAAAATCGATCTAACGATTTTGATTACACTACTGTATATTAAAGATATTTATATGACAAATAAAGTGATAACTTGAATTTTCTAAGAATAGCATCTGAATACCTCTTTATACTTGATAAATTTTGCTGAATGTTGTATAACTGGTAAACCGTAAGAGAGAGACAAAGACTTAGTACAAAAAATGTAGATCTCGTTAAAACACACAATTTATGTCATATACATTTTTTTCGTGGAGTTGACCATTTTGGAGACATACCTTGTTATTGGCTTCAGTTTTAAAATAATTCAACCTTTCTTTTACGGAAATTTGTCAACTGTCCATGCAAAGAAATGAATTTCAGCAACATTTCAGCAGTTTTAATAGATTTGATTATCGCTTCAGGTTAGTGTATTCCCTTATTTCCCTTCAAATTACAAGAAAGTAAATAATATGACTATTTCTGCTAATTTTTATGTTGATTAGCATAAACTAGACAGAAGATTAAGCTTTTTAACAATACTTTGTTATAGAGATGTAGATAAATTCAGGTGAATGGAACACATCAGATGTTTTATATAATTGTTCTTGTGACAAATGTTATTGTTCTTAAAACACTACTCTGGTGGACTCCTATTTCTTTCCGTATACCATTCTGAAAGCCAGGATCTGACAAATACCAAAAAACTCATATTTATTAGGAAATTTTTCATTGGGAATAGATTTAATTAAAGCCCAGTCTTTTTTTTTTTTTTTTTAAGAATATTTAATGGCTGTTGAATTTTGCAAAGCAACTAGTTCCACTTGAAGATCATGGAAAGATATTTGCAGGCAAAATTAATTCAAATTCAAGTGTTATTACAGATTGTATACCTGATAAAACGTTTGCCATAAGCAGTATGATGGTATTTTTCAAAGTGTCGTTTAATATTACATAGGAACTGAATAAGATTTTTCACATTTAACAACAAATATTCTTCCTCCCATTCTTTCTGGAATACGATATGTTTGGTTCCTTTAAATCCTGCCATCATGTCGAGAGTCGAACTGTTCTGTTAAAATCCATTGAATGATTGAAGGGGAAATGCTTCCTGCCTGGCCATGCACAAAACGAAGGAGGCGGAGTAACACAGCTAGGTGACGCAATTAGCTCACAAGAGCAGAGGTTGGGCACCTTTGGTATTACCTATAAAACAAACGTTTTACCCAAGTTTTATGCATGATCATTAAATTATATTCTAAGATTGATAATGGGCTAAGAGGAAAATCATTTACTACGCTTTTTATACATGTTGATCGCAGTATTTCCTTCCAAAACCTAGGAAAAGAATTTACTATACTTTATGTTGTTTCAGGTTTATTATGCTTTTTATGATCTTTTATGTTCCTTACATATCTTTAAACGTGTATATACAACGCACTTAATGCTCAAGACAAGTGCTAGCATTTCCTGTTTTAATACCACAAGCACTTGTTCATCAAAACATTTAATTGCAAAAAACGGAAATATAAATCACGACACGTTTCCTTGCTGTTGGGAACAATCTCAGAACGAGGTTAGCAACTCACTAACTTTATTGCTCTGTGTTGCATATCTGCTTTATTTTCCCTCCGTCGCTATACGTCTCTTCCACACTCCGTATATTTCTCGCTGAAAGGGGATGGGGTGGGGGGAGAGATCGTAAAAAAGTTGTTGCGAAGACGCGACGGCCTATTTCTGCTGCACCCTAGTTAACGTTGCTAAGACCCATTGGCGTCAGCGTTAATATCTTCCGTTCTTATGTTCTTCACTCATAAAGGGAGTCTAATACGACTCATTATGTGAACTTAGGCTGGTTTCATGTCCAAAGGTTTCTTATGCCCTGTACAGTAATGACTATTTAATACTCAGCAGATGTTTCGTGTACTTGTTTCTTCCTTTCACTGTATCTCTTTTTACATTCTCTACTGCTTACATAGAAAGTATTCTATAACATTTCTTTAATGAGATTACAACGGAAATACTAATTTTGTGACTTCCTTAATCCAAGAGTATTTTTAATTTCTCTACAAGGTATATAGGTAGAGAAATTTTTGCACTCCACCCAAAATTCGATGCATAAATTTCACCGCAAATACACGTTTTAGGTTCCCTGTATATAAAAAAAGTTCTGTGTGTATATGTGTGTGTCCATGTGCCTATGAATACGATAACTCAAAAACGAAAAGTCAGTAAAACACCACACTTAAGTTTAATATCTTCTAAGGATGAGACATGAAGATTTCAAGAAAATCCCCTCATCCCAAACTACTCTTTCCATAAAAACATTTTAGACAATTTTTATTTTCCCCGAAATGTTTGTAAAGATTTTGATTAAAACATCGGATATTAAAGATATTTACATGTCAAATGTAGATGTGTCTTTATTTTCTGGGAATAGCCTCTGAAGACTTCTCCATTCTGGATAATTTTTGCATAACTGGCAAACCGAAAGATATATACGAAAGATTACTACACGAAAATGTGCATCTGGTTAAAACATACAATTTATATCATATACATTTTTGTGGAGTTAATCATTTTCGAGGTTTCCTTGTTATTGGTTTCAATTTTAAAATACTTAAACTTTCCTCAAACGGAAAGTTGTCATTCCTTATTTATTTTATATGTTTTTTTTTACTCCCGGTCATGCAAAGGGTCATGTGAATCAAATACAGCACGTTTTTATAAAATGACCATGTACTATGTACGTATTTGTATAAGTGTGTCTTGTGTTTGCAACAGCATAGCTCTGAAAACAAAAAGTCGTTTTAACACCAAATTCTATTTAAGTTCAATATCTTCCAAAGATTATGACATGAAGATCTTCAGAAAAAGTCTTCCCGAACAAGCATTTACATAATGGATTATAAATGTATTCGCGTTTCTCAAAATAATTGCAAAAATTTATAAAAATAGCATATAGAAAAGCTCTTTATATGATACAATAATATAATTTGATTTGGGGGGGGGGAATAGCGTGATCTGAAAGGAAATCTTTATTACATTGCCTTACTGGTAAAGTTGAGATAGACGAAAATGTTATGCATAAAAAATGTAGATCTTTTTAGGATGTACAACCTACTCTAAATATGCCCTAAGCTATTTATTCACTATTAATGGTCAAATTGATCAATCTCTTGGTCATTTTTTGAAGTCCTTTCTAATTTCGATATTTTTCTCATGACCGCATGGAAATGCTCTGAATTTTTTAGGACAATATTCATAATGTCCAGTTCTTCAACAAAGCCAAATACATACCTTAGAATTCTTCAACTAATAAAACCAACATTCATTAAAAATGTTAATCACAAAAAAAAAAATTAACTCTAAATTGGGAGGAGCATTTTCACCTCATTGGAGCGAAAAGTATTAGCTTCGTAAAGGTTCTAACAAGGTTGGATAGAAATTTTAATCAAGGGATGACTTTTACGTTAAAGTTTAAACGTAAGCTAATTTGTGTTAATTTAATTGTCCTTTTTACACAAACTGTGTGTAGGAGTTAGATAGTTTGAGCCACGTTGAAAAATTCAAAGGCATAGCTGGGATTTGAAGCACGGATCTCCCGTTCTCTAACTATTGAGGTATAATGACAACATACCGGCACGGCATTAAATTCCTCAACTAACTCACATGTTTGCAGCAAACAAAGGTGTTTTGAAATTATTTTTGAGATGTTATACTCCAATTACGAATTACTTAGAAGTATTTTGAGCCCCAGGCTTCATAGTTTACCAACTATTATGTTACTATGTGTTCATTTAATTGTTTTTTTCACAAAATCCTTGTGAAAGATAGGAGTTGGATAGGTAGAGCCACATTGAAAAATTCAATCCATAGCCATTAAATTAATACAATTAACACCCATACCTTAAGAGAGAAGGGAACGATAAACTTATCAATAGTAAAACTCCTTATAATGTTAGGGAGTTATCATTTGTACAACTCTCCCATTCCCCTCCACTCATTCGTTCCCTCCCTCAGACGCCTGTTGATGATTGATGTCTATAGCCCAATTCTCTACACTTCAAGATTCCAACATATAAACCCCGAAGCTTGGATATAAGGCGGCGACGTGGTCATGTGGTTAGACCGCTCACCTCCCACCTAGGTGGCCCAGGTTCGACCCCAAGCGCCCGCATGTGGATTTGCGGGGCGGCGACGGGGCGGTTTGAGTCCTCCAGTTCCCCCCGTCACTCATTCCACCAATTGCTCCACCATCACCTTTCCTATCATCCATTTCGCTTGCATTTCATATCATTGACTTCCTCACGCTCATGCCTAGCTACGGGTCGACCACTTGTTCCAGGTTCTCCATTCTGTGGTTTCGTGCCATTGACCTCTGACCCGTAGTTATCCACCAATTGCTCCACCATCACCTTTCCTATCATCCATTTCGCTTGCATTTCATCTCATTGACTTCCTCACGCTCATGCCTAGCTACGGGTCGACCACTTGTTCCAGGTTCTCCATTCTGTGGTTTCGTGCCATTGACCTCTGACCCGTAGTTATCCGCTTGTAAATCCTAGAGTGGTGTCACTCCTAAATACGGGGAGGATAAGCCGACTACGACCATGGTTATAACCATCCGTAGTTTGCAAATAATGTATTTAGGTCTTCCTAAAGCACATGTGAATGTGCTCCATTAGCGTGCTTTATTACGAGCTATATTTTCCGTGTTGATTTCTCTGCCACCCGGTGAAATTAATATACATATTTCGTATTGCATGTAGCCGTAGGTTATAAATTGTTAGCTGCAAATATTTCATACTGCAGTGCATATTCATTGTGAATTAAGGGGTTGAAAAACCAAAATAACTAATGGTAGTAACCCCATTTGGAGGCGAGCTGGAAGCTATCATTGTTTTCTGGTACATCGAGCAGCGTTAATTAACTGTCCTACGGCAACAGGTCCAGCTTGCCTGGACACAACAGAGACAGAGAGCGTGTAAAGATGTCCGAGCACTTAATGGTAAATCCTACTCATAATCTGTGACAGGTTTTGTTCCACAATACTAAGGAACATTGAGAGAGTGTTCCTCAAAATCGTGGACAATTCGTTTAAAACTCTCCTGCAAGGTTCAAAGTTAATGAGCTAATGGAACTCATAAACTTTCCTTTTAGGCCTACTATTCCTAGTTATACGAAGACTTTTATACAATAACGTCACAAGTTACATTAACAAAATATTGTAAGAAATGTCATAATTTACTTACAAATAAGGTCTTTATGTCCCTGCTGCAAATAGTTCACTCGACTTTTGACAGTTGACAGTTTGCAGCAGCATCCACGGCTCGCGCACCATTACGCTCCAACCCTCCAGTCTCTCACGACTCCGTACAATTCACAATACCTCTGCAATGCATTCTTCCTCCTTCTATAGCGAGGAAATGACGTCACAAACTTTCTGGAAACTTGCGGAGGGTAGTAGAAACCGAAACTTAGTGAAACATCTCAAATATCGGAAGAATCGTGATGTCGCGGAAAATTTCACGTCAGAAGGATCCTTTTTGCGTCGCGCCGTTGTTTACCATTGAACTGCGACGTGTCACGTTTCAGCTTCACTGCTGCATACGAGAATGATTACATGCTGGACGGCGTTGTCACAATATAAGTAATAAGAACCAATATATTTGCTGATTTTTAAACGCTCCCATGTGATCTCTTTCCTCCGGGTAATCTCATTGGTCCAAGCCAGACATGGACCCATTTATTAAGCGAAAGCATCCTAAGGAGGTAGGGTGATGAAGATGGCAGTGGAATGAGAGGACCTAAAGTGTGTGTAAGACAGGAGTTAGATATGCAGAGTCAGACTGAAAAATTCAATTCCTTAGCCGGGGTTTGAACCACGTATCTCCCGATCTCTCGTCGGGTGCTGTAGCCACTGAGCTACCATGGCAATTTGCCGACAAGGCAGTAACTGAATCGCATGTTTCCCGGTAAACCACAAGATGATCTCAAATTATTTTGAGACGGCCTATCCCAATGGCGACTTAAATATCTTAAGTACTTTAATTGACCTACTAGTTAAACTATGACGCCCGAAACATGAATAGCAGGATAATAGAAAGGAATTCATAACAAAATGGCTAACTTGTTTAGTCAGGAATGCCTAAAACAAAGACAAGGGGGAAGAATTAGTGTTAAACGTTCGCCGTATGATGCACACTTTATATAAAAAAATTTATTTTGTAAGTGCAACTTCCTTTAACCTATTAGATCATATCGGACGATTAATGAATGAAATGATGCTCAAATGAACCTGGGCTCCATAGATTTTAAGGGAAGCTTACGTTGACCGACTTTCGAACTGGGGACCTCTTAAATGTGAGGCAGTCACGCTAACCCCGAATTACAGAGGCGGGTAAAGTATATTTGAAAGAGATTGTGTTTTACAGTCCATTTCAAACATCTCGCATAAAGCTAAATGGAAATGTTTTTATAAAACGCATTGGCAAGCCAAACAAAATATTTTAAAGAACACTTTTATACAAGAATTTCACTGTTGTGACACTTGTAAACCAACCGGAAACATTTTAACTGACACAATATATTTTATATCGAATTTGAAATATTTTTATTGCGTATGATTTTATAAGGTACCATAGAGTTTATACAAGTATTACTATAGCAACCAAATAAATATTCAAATCTTCTGGATTTACGAATGCAGATTATTTGCATAAATTAACACAAAAGTACATTACTTTAATTAAAACTGAGAGTATTTATTGGATACGCCGAAGATTTATCGCTTACTATAGCAAGTTCTACAGTCATACACCATAATAAAATCTTGGAGTTGGTATACAAAAGTATTGGCTGTAATTTAAAAATGTTTCCATGACATCACGTTTTGCACAAAAAATATATTAAAACAGCTTCTTTCTGTAAAATGTGTCTTTAAAATTCGCTGTTTCATGTATCCAAATGATTTATCCAAGACATTTCCATTTAGCTTTAGCAGAAAATATGTTGAATTTTTTAAGGGGACAAGGTAGTCTGAACAGTGGAAATTATACCTTAAGTGAATTGAACTACTACTGCTCTTAAAGTACTCAATTTTTCCTGAAATTTGAATGCACTATTCTATAAATCATAGCAATTGTTTCAAGTGACTGTTTGCACAAATAAATTATGTGGTTAAGTCTATAAAAAATATTTCAATCAGCAGAAAAGTAATAAAATCTAGCCTTAAAACACGTGAATTCATGTACCTTTTTCTCTGATACTACTTGCAATATATAATCACACTCTTGCATGCTTGTTCTTAGTATAATCAGCAATATTCTGATAATTATTTAGCTATGATACAATTTCAGTAAAAATGTAAAAAAAAAAAAAAAAATGAAAATTCAAAAAAAAATAAACATGGGGAAAATTTGCAACGTTGTTGCTTTCTTAATATGATCAATATATACTATAACATCACGGTTGTGGTTCAGGAATGTGTTGTATATATGTGCTGAAAATGTTAGCTTTCCAGTTCTCATACTTTCTGAGAAAAAGGTACATAAATATTAAAAAATGCTGTTTTGAGAAAACTGAATTTAAAGATACAAATATTCGAAAAAGAAGCAGTGCATAAAAGCTTTAAAGAAATATAGGCCAGTATTTAAATTATATTTAAATTGATTAAAATCCTCTTAACCCCCCAAAAGTACATGTTTTCTGAATATAGAAATAATAAAGATTTTATTAGTGTTTAAAACAAAAAACAATTATATTTTATCTTTCCAGAGTATATTGTTCCCTTAAAATGCTTTTTAATTTATTGCCAATACCAAAATAATAGTATGTAAGCGTATGTCTGCTATAAGTAATTATGATTGTACCAGAAATTGCACCAAAACAGAAAACTGCATATAGTGGAATACAAAATTGTGCTGCCTCTTGTCTTAACTGGAATGAATAAAAAGTTCTTCAGAGGAAAAGGAAATGTAAACTTAGGAAGCAGAAATAAATGTTGAGATCCGTGCCGGTGAAGCAATAATTAGAGCGCGGCAGAAACGAGGACGAACTGCAAAAGGAAACCGCAGAAACCTGAAGTAGTTGTTGCTAAGAAAAGGCTGGTAAACGAAACGGAACAAATAAACTTAATTAAGGAAGCACATAGCTATAAAATCTTGTCCTACTACATTAGCACCGACATTTTCCGTAGCAATCGTCACAGGAAACTTACTAATTTTCTTTTTCCTTTCAGATTCCTCCAATTTCCAGATCTCAGACCTCTATTATTTTATGCTGCATCAAATTTCCAATCTATATTATTGTTTAACTTATCAAATTACTGAACATCATCTCAACTATTTTTCAGCTGAATGTGCTTCAGCACAAAAACTACCCTTTCTCCTGCATCGAAATATGCTTTTTAATCTTCCGGAAGGTTTCTAAAATTAGATCTGACACTTCAATACACTCAGCTCTTTTGTTATAATAATAACATCAGAAGTATCCACGATTCTCTGATTGCTTCCGCAGAAAATCGAACAAATCAAGTACGTTAAATGCTATTCAGGAGAAAGAGGTAAGTTAATGCCTTATTATTTTAACATTTCGAACATTGGCATCCCCGTGGACATCTTGTCTTAGCAATTGAGTAAAAATATGCCAGCCGCATAAATGTGCATATGGTGCCACGTGGATGGGTATGGCAAACATGGATTATATGTATATATAATATGTAAATTTGTTACTTTCTCAAGCACGTATGTCCTCGTATGTACATAGCAGATAGAGAAGGTATTGTATCCCACCTAAAAATTCGATACCGAGATTTCACCTGAAATAAATCCTGAATCAAAAAATAGCATGTTTAGAAAAAGCTCCATGTATGCTTGTGTGCCTATGGACAGCATAACTCAAATTAGAAAAATCGATTAATTACCAAACTTGGTATTTAGGCTCAGTATCTATCCAGTATGAGACATGAAGATTTCCATGAAATTCTCCTCTCTACGCCTACTCCTAACGTGGAACATTTTTCGAAAATTTTGTTTTTCTCAACTATGGCACTAATGTTTATGATCAAAATACAAAATGTTTAAGATGTTTATATGACAAGTGAGATGTATATCTTGAATTTTCTGGGAATAACCTCTAAAGACCACTTTGTTTTCGACATCTTTTGTATAGTTCGTAAGATAAAGGATTACAGATCTCATTAAAATACAATATTTATATCATATGCATTTTTTGTAGAATTAGCCATTTCCGAGATATTCCTTAAATTTTTCACAACCGGGAAGTCAATTGACATTCCCATCTCTTTTGTTTTACACCCGAAATGCAAAAGAGAATCAAATTTCAATTGTCTCACATAGAGATGAGCTTTTAACAAGTATGACCATTGCTTTAGTCCAGTGTATTTCCTTATTTCCCTTCTACTTACAAAGAAACAAATAATAAGACCAACTGTTCTAATGTTGATCTCGATTAGTTGACATAAATAATAATATTTTGTAAGGCAAGTTGTTTGTGGATCAGCTAGAGGAAGTCATGTGAATAAAATTTTTTATCTAACCTTAGATATCGAACTCCTTACGAGTATAATCAATATTATAGCTTACAAGGTAGACTACCACCAACAATAAAACAATGTTGCGTAATTTGATAAACCGTAGCTCTGTATGATCAACAGAGATACTAACAAAATTTCATTCAATTGTTGAACAGAAAAATATATGTAATGTTACATTCACATGCCTTTATTTAATTCCTCTGCGCCAAACTTTTCTTACAAAAACATTCTTCTGAGTACGTCATACTAATCGAGATAAGCATTATCAGAAATAATTTGATTTGATATATCCTTACAAGTAGAATGGGAATAATTGCATTTTACTTGGGCAAAAGCAACAAACATTTCCTGTTATAGCGCTTATGAATAAACAAGGAATAACAATTTAACAAAACGATTACGATTTCCTACTTGAAAAAAGTTTAAATATTGGAAAATTTGAATCAATCACAAGGAATATTTTGAAAATGGTAACACAAATGTTTGACAAATTGTCTGTTTTAACGAGATCTAAATTTTTGTGTATTAATATTCGATCTTCTCTTACGGTTTAGCTGTGACACAAAAGTATCCAGAATGAAGAAGACTTGAGGGTTTCCTAGAAAGTGCAATATACATTTCGTTTATGATGAAAATGTCTTAAATACATGCTATTTTAATAAAAATTAATAGTTTGAGTGGGGGAGGAATTTCTAGAAAAACCTTTCCGCTCATCCTTGGAAAATGCATACATATAGACTGATTTTAAATATAGGTACATTTTTTGGATTCTAGAAGCCTCAAAATACATTTCCAGTTAAAAACCGACACAGAATGTTTGGGTGGAAATGAATATTTATCCTACTTACCATACGTAATAAGCAAATGTAGCATAACTTTATTAACTCTGATTCTTGTTTGAGAGATATATGTTTATAGGAAATTACCTTTCTTT
The DNA here is from genome assembly GCA_030762935.1 of Hymenopus coronatus. Lineage (NCBI taxonomy): Eukaryota > Metazoa > Arthropoda > Insecta > Mantodea > Hymenopodidae > Hymenopus > Hymenopus coronatus. The sequence goes on along the minus strand of CM060898.1, from coordinate 79,686,194 downwards.
ATCATGCCATAACGGCACAAGACTTTCAATAACGAGGGATTTCCTGGCCGCGTTACGAGCGCTGTGAAATTTAAGCTAGTGAAAGGGATGCCATTTTTCTCGAGATGGAGGGTGCATTATGTTTTTAAAACCAATGAACGGAGTCAAGGATATTATTTACCTTGGAAAAAATACGAAATGTTACAATAGAAAGAGGATAGAGGGTTTGGTAAACTACTCACTGGTATTAGAGAAAATTAATTCAATATTTTGTGAGTTTTTGCAACGTCTGGCTTATTACAGGTGAATATGCAGTAGAATAATTGTCTAAAATGATCCTAACTTCATTTATTTTCCTCTTTTTTCACTAAATTTAAAATTATTATTCTGTATTAACCGAACAATTTATATTCAGCCCGCCTGGGTATTGTGGTGGTAGCGTGACTGCCTCACATTCAACAGGTCGTGAGTTTGAATCTCGCTTAGGGAGAGCTACCCGGATAAGGTTTTCTTCGTGGTTTTCCCTTATCTTGAGAAGACGAATGTCGAGCAATTTTAACCGCCATGGACCCCGATATCCATTTCACCAATTTCATTCATCGTCCGATATGACCAATCAGGTTAAAGGATGTAAAGGTAAAAACAATTATATTCAAAGATATTGAATATGAATGACGTTACAGTAAGACTTGGCACTCTGCTGTGTTATCAAATTTAAAGTGTGTGGTTTCAACTCGTTTTACACGAATATTAAATTACACATATTTTCACATATAAAATTAGTAAATCCTGAAGAAACTTTTCTCACAATTTATCAAATGGGTTTTAATTATCTCTTATTGAAAAGTATGTAGCTACATTTAACTTCTATCAATCATATAGAGCATAGTAAAACAAAACGTGACGTAAAATGTATTTTAATAAATTTACAATTACTAAATACTGTTTTTCCATACTTGTTATATTTTAATAGTAGCAACAAACATATAATCAACAATACTTTTAGAAAATTTAGACAATGTATAATATTTCTTTACAATCGTACAGCTTAACAACGATTAACAAAGACCTTACAGCTCGCAAAACAATGAATGCTCTTTTTTGATAAAACAAATTGAATGAAATTTCTCCTCTAAGGATAATTATACACTGAAGCATTCAAAATTTTGCTTTTCTGAAATAAAATTAATCATATACTGTGCTAAACTCATAATTAAGGGTCACAAGATGATTAATTTACGATTTGTGTGTGTTCATTACTTGTCTCTTTGACGTAACTGCATACACAGCTTTTACGACTGCCTGAAGTGACAACTCGACTTGCGGCTTGAATAAACAAATCTGAGGAGCAAAAGACAACAAACCTCTGAGGTAGATTGCTTGAAAGCAAACAACCACCGGTCTGATTAATCGATCTCTTGCTGTTTACTAACAACTTAAGTACTACCTCACATCTCTAGGTGCAACGTACACCCTTTCGTCAGCAGCTATATCAAATTTTATCTAAATTCATTCCCCTATCAAAAAGTATAAGAATTTGTAGCTTTAAAATTATCTGTTAGGATAAACACATATCAGTAGAGTTAATGAGTACAAATATACGTTATTAAATTATTTAGTCTGCTGAACTCTAGTTATGTTAATTTATTGCTTTTGCTGTTCTTGATTGAATGCAAGAGTTGCTTCATTAAACTTAGTGAGAAACAACAATTTGTTGTAATTATTTGGAACAAGTGAGAGCAGTTTAAGGGACTTAGATGGAAAGGGATTACTAGGTTCAAATTTCGGTATAGAATTTTTGGTAGAGTGCAATACCTTCTCAATACACTATGTACAAGGTGTGTATAGTGAAAGCAAAATTGATCCTGTATCTAGCATGATCAATAATCTTACAACATTGTCAAATATGCATTTTCAGAACACTATGAATCAAAGATATTAAGTAACAGAGTCTGAATACATATCAGTTTTTATCAGTAGATAGGTAGGAATATATTTCATTTTAAATCTGCCCCTCTGATACAGAAATACATGCATGATGTGCATTTATGCCGCTTTTAACGCCTGATCGTTACTGCATAAAACTTGTATATTGCCATTCAGAGCCGTACATTAGTCAATGAGGGGACAGAGGAAGATTACACCGGGAATATACGTTATTAGGGTCCTTTGTATCCAAAATAAGTATTTTTATAAAAAGGTCTGTGTATGTTTGTGTGTGTGTCAGTGTGTCTGTGAACACGATAACTCAAATACGAAAAATTGTAAAACACAAAACTTGGTATTTAAGTTTACTATCTTCCAGGGAAGCGACACGAAGATTTTCAGAAAAATCCTCCAACCCCACACTACCCATTTCGAAAATTTTGATTTTTTTTAGAAATGGCTCTAACTATTTTGAATAAATTGCCGTATATTAAAGATATTTACATGGCAAATAAAATGCATATATTGCATTTCCTGGGAATAGCCTCTAAAGACGTCTTTATACTGAATGAATTTTGCTGACTTTTGCGTAACTGATAAACCATAAGAGTTGGGCAAAACCTTACTACACAAAAAATGTAGAACACATTAAAACACACAATTTTTTAATTTATACACTTTACCATTTCTGAGATATTCCTTGTTATTTCTTTCAGATTTAAAATACTTATCTGTTCTTACACGGAAAGTTGAGATTCCTGACCCTGCATAGGAACGAACTTCAACCACATGGCAACCAGCTTTTAAAAGATTTGACTAAAGTTTTAGCTTAGTGCATTCCCTTATTTTCCTTCTACTTACAAGGAAGCAAGTACTTAAAACAATTTCTACTAATGTTTATTTTGATTATCATAAAGTAGATAGAAGAATACGCGTTCTAACAATAGTTTGTTACAGCGATGTAGAGAAAGTCATGTAAATGGAACACTTTAGATTTTTATCCAACATCAACTCACGACAGTAGCAGCCAATGAGAGGCAACTAATGCACGCAGTAGTTAGTGAATGTGTTTCTGGTGCGACAAAAGTGCTACTCTACGAGTGAGTTTGAGACTGCTCTGATTGTGCAGAGAGCACTGCTGTTATAAGAGATAAATGGGGTCACCAGCGAGTGAACCGTCCAAAAAAAGAAGCTACGACGTATTTTTTTATACCGCTATATCGCAAAAACTTGACGTGACATTAAAAGTTAAAGTAACATTATTATTTGTTACGCATTTAAACTCTTATAAAATCCGGTTTTATATTGATGCGCTATTTGAGGCCGCAAGAGTATATTGTTTGCACGAGATCACGACGAGCATCGCCGATTTATGATATAAATATTTCGGAAAAAGGTTCATATTGCTGAATTTCAAATCAACCCTAAACAGACATTGTGATTAACGTAAGGTAAATTCAGTATTAATTTAATTATTTTTTCTCACAAGCGGTGTGTGTAAGACAGGAATGGGTCAACTAGAGTCAGACTGTAAAATTCAATACCATAGCGGGGATTTGAACGGATCTCCGGACGCGCCGTGGCCGAGTGGTCAGACCTCTTGCCTCTCACCTAGATGGCCCGGGTTTAATCCTAAGCAACAACATGCAAGATGTGTGCGGCGCAGGGGACGGCCCGCCATCACATTCCACCAGTGCTCCATCTTAATTCATGTATCATCAGTGTCATCGCTTGCGGTGGCATAGCAGTAAAAGCGGGCGTTAAACACTATAAAAAATAAACAAAAAACAAAAACCGTAGGGATCACCCGGTCTTTAGCCGGTTACTCTAATCACTGGTCTACCATGGCAACGATCCGGCATGGCATCAAATTCCTCAAAAGTTCTATATTTCCTGGTAAGCCACAAAGTGGTCTCAAATTAATTTGAGATGACATACCCCAATGACGACTTACTGTTGTAAGTACTTTAAGTCCCGGCTTCAACTTTAAGTCAATGTGTGTTAATTCAATTTTCCACACAAGCGTGTGTAGGACAGGAGTTAGATAGGTAGACTGAAAATGCGAGCCAGTGGTTAGAGTAACCGGCTAGAAACCGAGAATGTGTAATTCAAATCCTGGTATTGTATTGAATGTTTCAGTCTGTGTCTACCTATTAAATTTAAGGTAAAATTGCCGTTCTACTTCATAAAACATATTTCCTCTCTGTTTTGAACACACTTCGTAGATGTATAAAAATTGTGTAGAAGTGAAACCTTAACCATAACAGAGAAACAAGCGCACATCAAAACGTCATAAAAGTTGTAGAAATGTGTAATACAGCTAATGTAAGAACTGGAATAATTTGCATCAAATTCTAATGAAAGCGAGCTTAGAATGGGTAGTTAGGGAGCGTATAATGGCAGTATGGGATGCTGTTTCACGCATATGTGAAACACTTGAATTAAAAATTACGAAACTCAGCAGCACATTTTATGTCTCTCTGAAGAACGATGAAACAGTTGGTAACAAGGATAGCGAGGCCTGGCGGAGAATTCAGTCTCATAAATGTGAACATTGGCACTACTGCACACTGTTTTAAACGAGACTCTCGAGGCTTTAAAAATGATTTGTGACAGAGTGGAGCAGAATCAGAGTGGATCCGTCATAATACGAGGTCATTCAGAAGGTAACAAACGATTTGACATTACTAAATAATCGAAAGATAGCAACAAAAAATCTGATGTGTTCCATTCACATGACTTTCTCTACTTCTCTATAACAAATTATTGTTAATAAGCTTATTTCTCATCTACTCCATGCTAATCGAGTTAAATATTAGCAGTAAAATTATCATTACTGAGTTCCTTATAGGTAGAATGGAAATAAGGGGATATACTAGGATAAACCAACAGTGAAATGCTTTAAAATGTGGTTACTCTGGTATACAAATCCAATTTTTTAATACTCAAATCAATAACAAGGAATATCTTAAAAACTGTCAAATGCAGGAAAAAGTGCATATAACCTAAACTGTGTGTTTTAATAAACTCTACATTTCTATATGGTAAGTTTTTGTCTATCTCTTACGGTTTACCAGATATGCAACATTCCGCAACACTGCGACACTAAGAGTTAAAAAAAATCCCCCTACCATAAACTACCCTTTACATAAAAAATGTCGAAAATTTTTATTTTCTCTAAAATGGCTCTACGATTTTGATTAAAATATTCTATATTAAAGATATTTACATCCCAAATAAATATGTATATCTTCAATTTTCTGGAAATAACCTAAGAAGACCTCTCTATTCTGAATGAATTTTGCCGAATTTTGCATAACTGCTAAACCGTAAGAGAGAGAAGAAAAACTTACTCCACGAAAAATGTAGATCTTGTCAAAACAAACAATTTATATCCTTCACATTTTTGTTGTGGAGGCAACCGTTTCCGAGATATTCCTTGTTATTGTTTTCAGTTGTAAAGTACTTATACTTTTGTGAAGGAAGTATCCCTTTTTCTTTTGTTCTGCTCCTGGCGAAGCCAAGTAGGGATTTGCAATGACAATCGGATGACAGCTTTTAAAACATTTGAATAAGAACACCCTGCTAATTATATCGTTTAAAGAAAGATACTGAACTTAAATACCGAGTGTGGTATCGACTTTTTGTTTCTAAGTTATGCTGTTCACAAAAATCCAGATACACCGATACACGGCCTTTTTTTAAAGTTCTTTTTGGACTCAGCGGATCTCAAACTATTAATTGTCGATGAAATCTGACGTGCAATTTTTTGTTGGAAAATAACGCCTATGTATCTTCTTGTTTATACATGGTACGTGTAAGAGAAAGATGAAAATAGGATCATGTTATGTTATTCAGCATATTCCATCACCTAGAACAGAAAACTGTTGAGTACATTGTTTGCTTGTAGCAATTGTACCGTTTACACCTCTCAATAAGATGATAAGTTAGTACATCCCCATGTAGCTCAGGCGGCTGGCTGAAAATATATGGCAAGCAGAAATTACGCCTGCGAAGTCACCAACGGCTACCAGTCATATGTTTCTGGTGGACACTCAAGAGTTACTATACTAGTTCTAACTAAACTGGATAGAGCGCACTGTTCTTACTTCTCTAAGCAGCTCTGGCGACTGGTGGTTAAGAATCGAGCTATACGTCTCCCATCATATAAGTTCTCCCAGCAGGGTTTATAAGGACGTGTTCACAGTCATTGTGAGAGTGTTCCAGTTGTTCATCGCACGGTAGACGTAGTGAGTGCATCGAGGGGAGCACAAGGTCGGTGCCATCTTTTATGAGAGGTATCATTTTGGATATGAACATTTTGGGGGAAAATTACTTATTTTAACCATTCTAAATTCTTTCTTTTGCTTTGTTACTGGCTCATTGACATTATAGTTAAAATTTTGGATAAATGGAACGAAGCGCCACACACAATAAAACTTTATGTTGTGATTTCTAACTACTAATTCTATTCAACAAAAGATATAATAGACACCTATGTAAGCTACATTTTAATAGTGAAATAAACAATAATGGAATGTATCATTTAACTTCTTTGTAATGGAAATTTAGAAATCCTGAGTTATTGGCAATCTCAAACGATCCCACCTTTCTAGAACACAAAAAAGGATAAAAGTACACAATATGCAATTAAATGAACTATAGAGACTTTTACTTGTAATCACTAATACATGAGGCGTGTCTGGAAAGTAAGTACCGGTTTGTAAAAACATGACATAAAATATTTGTTTTCACAACAACATTAATGTGCATCTCTTAATTTATTTTTAGACATGGTTGCCACCATTGTTCAGGTATTTATCAAAGCGGAGAGTAAACTTTCTATGCCCTCTTCAAAGAATGCTTCTGCCAGTGAAAATACCACTGTTGAATGCCGTGTTTTGTAGAAACACCACAAAGCATTCTTATTGTGAATCGTCTGTTTTCATGGATGGCTTAATTCACTTGTTCAAACAAACAATGAGTGACAACAGAAGGCCGCCCACTCCATGCTTTGTGATTAATAAACCCACTTTCTGGGTTTAATGACAAATTCATCTGTCATTACATTTTCACCGTAAGTCTCTATGTTTGCGATGAGTTTTATTTCAGCTGGTTTAATATAACTTCCGTTCAAAAATCGTATTACGGAACGTACTTCACATACAGTGGGATCATAAATTGTCTTAAACGTTTAGAACGATTACTAACAAGTGTAAACACAACACGATCCGTCTATAATGGTATCGGTGAATAGACAATGTATCAGAGAAACGAGTGTGCATACGTAGAACTGCGACACTAGCGTCGCGGTGTCCATGGAACGAAATGATCCTTGATTTCCAGATGTCTAGTATTACCTAAAGTCATAAACCTATTTAAAAAGAATATACTCTCGCTTTGAAGTTTCCTGTAGTGCTGTGGACTCAAAACAGATGATTCATACAGGAGGTTTCTCTTTATTCAGTTTTGATTCTTTGTCAACAGAACCGATAAGGGTGGGAAACATATTTATGATGATCGAATGATATAAATATAATGTCAATGTGTGTTTTCGAACTATTTGGCGCATTGCCTACTCCTTTTTTGGACCTAAAATCTTTAAAACACACCGATATCACCAATCGAGGGAAAGGCAAAGCAATGTTCAACCTCTAACGTCAGGGTTAAAGAAACTCAACGTACACTCATTTGGAGACGGATTCTACATTTAAACCGCTAAAAGAACTTCAATCAGAGCTTCTATTCTTTTTCTCCTACTTCTTCACTGTCAATGATTAGATCTGTTTTTCGCCTTTACCACAGACATCTACTTCTAGGTCTTTTTACTTATCTTTCTTCTAGCTTGCACAACATTGTTTCTTTGTCTGTTATCTCATCTGCCATGTTTTTAATACGTTGTATGCATTGTTTAAATTTAGGGTATGTTAATGTAAAATGAATTGTTAATTCTGCTGTTCTTTTTTCCTTTGTTATTTTATTCAATATGGTAGAATCTTTTAATTTTATTAAAATTCATCTCTGCAGTCTGCGTACACTATTGCTCTTTTTGCTTTTTACTTTCTCTATACGCAATATGTACATATGTACAGAAGGTATTGTATTGCACCCAAAAATTTGATACCAAAATTTCACTGGAAATACATGTTTTGGGGCCCCCTGAATACAAAAAAGTATATTTTTGGAAAACGTACCGTGTGTGCGTGTGTGTGTTTGTGCGCCTGTGGACCGCATAGCTCAAAAACGAAAAGACCGTTATATCAAATTTGGTATTTAAGTTTGGTATCTACCAAGGATGCGACACGACGATTTTCAATACAATCCCCCCACCCCAAACTACCCTTTACATGGAAAAAATTTCGAAAATTTTGATTTTCTCAAAAATGACTAGCGGTTTTGATTAACATTACTTAAATTCAAGATATTCACATGTCAAATAAAATGTATATCTTAAATTTTCTGGGAATATCTTCTGAAGATCTCTTTATTCTGGATGATTTTTATCTAATTTTTTATAACTGGTAAACCGTAAGAGATAAACAAAATCTTACTACACAAAATTGTGGATCACGATAAAGCACACACTTTATGTCATATACGTTTTTCGTGTAATTGGTCGTTTTTGAAATATTCCTTGTTACTGGTTTCAGCTTCAAAAAACTTATATTTTTTCATACAGGGATTTGTCAACTCCTGTCCATACAAACAAAGGAACTTCATTCACATAATAACTAGCTTTTGAGTTAAACCTATGGTACTCCCTTATTTTGCTTATACTTGCAAGGAACCAAATAATAAGACTATTTCGATTAGCTTGACTCTACCTATCCAACTCCTGTCCTACTCACGGTTTCTGTGAGAAAGCAATTAAAATTATCAAAATTAATAAGACTATTTCTGCTAATGTTTATTTCGATCAGCATGAAGTAGATAGAAAAATAATGTTTTATAAATATCTGTTAAAGACATGTATCATCCGAATGGAACACAAATATCTTGTTACTATCCATGGTTCACTACTATAAATTAAGACAAATATTTTTCCCTTGTTTTGTTTTATAGTGATTTTTGTATTTCCCTACACTTCACTGAAAAGTATGAAGGTTATTGTTTATATAAGATTCTCTTTCAATCAGACTTTATCTTAGGCAATTTAAATTATCAAAGATTCAATGCTTCAGATGCAGATTCCGATGAATGGCTAACTGTCCTCGACAAAGACTTCTGATTAGTTGGAACAGACATAGAAAAAGACATTCCGATCAAATACATGATCGCACCCGTGGTTTCCAACCCAATAGATACGACTAGAAAGAGACGAAGTTGGAAACTAGGAGACTGCCGAAAAGGGAACAAATAATCTGACCTTCCACCACAAAGTATTTTGTCCATGATTGTGATTCAAACATACATCTGCACAGTGCTCCAACTAACTGAACTATTAAGTTAGTAATGAGCACATACTAATATCCTCACTTCCTAAATTGGGAATTTCCAAAGTTTTAGATTTTACGGTTAAATTATATATTTATATTACATCGTTTATAACAAGTCCGTCAACATGTTAATATTAACTTAATTTAAACTATTTATAACATGTATATCAGGTGGTTCAACTACACCTTTGTGTGTTAAAAAGAGTTGCCAGAACTTAACTGAGTATTAGAGTTAAAACCGTTCAGTCGGCAACTGCAAAAGCGGCCTTCATTTTACCTCTCTTGCTTATCAGCGGAGACGGTGACGTAGTCGTGCTCTTTGAGATGGTCAGTTCCTCACTGACACGTTTAACTTGAAATGACCCCGTTGAGTTCTGCAACTCTTTAACACACGAATGGATATTTGCATTCTTTATATACGGGGCAGTTGGGCCATCAGGCATATAACATGCTCTATTAGACTGACAAGATACGCAAAAGAAAAATCTAAAATTTCACTTTCAATATGGTTTAAAAGTAAATTAAATAGGATTATTTGTAATGTATTGTTGTACAGTGATGACCTAGTTACTCATAGCAAAGTAAGTGAAGGGACACTGAATAAAATTTGGCTCCAGTCGGTAAAAAAGTCGAAAATAGGTTTTTACAGCAAATACCTGTTAAAACATGAGACCATCCATATAGAATCAACCTTCAGCTGCTCCACCCTTTTGAAGTTCGTAAAAATACTCCCGTTTTCTAAGTATGCCATGTATTTTCTAATACAGTGTTTCTCTTAAAACTACACACTGAAAACATTTCAAACAGAAAAAGGAAGCCTTAACATTAGTATGGTGGCCGATGCTTGTACAATGCTCGTTCAGTATAATCTCATTCGGTTTAGTGACGTATACAACTCTGTAGACCGCAAATAATTGGATGTTTTATTTGGCGGCAGGTTTGAGAACACATTTTCAAACTTTCAAGATGTTCCACGCGTCTCACTTGTTTAATTCAAGACTAAAATTCCTCAGAATGTGCTGAAGTACGTATTTTAATATTACAGGCAACAAAATTCCAACACCAATAATTATTTTTCAAAACAAAATTACGACAAAAATCACTAATTTTATAGATAAACATTTCTAACTTTAACAAAATAATTCAGCCACAAAGATATTTAAATTTAGCCACGTAACGTTTTTGTGTGGGGCTAAAAGCTAAAATCCACAAAATGACAACTAGTTTGCTCAAGTTATGAGGTGCGTGGAACACTTTGGTTATGTAATAAATTTATACAATAAAATGTGTGAAATATGTTATGCTTTACAGAGCATTTATCGTATTCTAATTACATTTGATGTTCACTTTAACTTAACAGTAATGTAATCAATTACAGCTACATTTTCAGAAAACTCTACACACAAGCACACGCACCCATTTTATAAAATTTGAATGTTTACTCCCAGTGTCCCCATAGAATAAATAAGGTATACATTTCTAATTTCTTTCTATGCTGTGCTGATAATAGCTTACATCACAATAAAATCTGCTCTCTTCTATCCTAGGAAACAATTTCATCTGCGTCTTGTCCTGCTTATCGCTTCAATAAACCAGGTAATTATCAACAAATTAAATGAAGGAAGTGAAGTTAACGTCTCATTTACCAGTTTACGAAGACCCTATCTTTTATGTTAGCTATAGGTATATGCCTAATAAATTCATGATTTATTTCATAAAATTTTTAGCTCTAAGATTGCAATAAAATGTTTCAAATAGTGGAGAATCTTAATAATATTACACTTGCAAAAAATGAAGTACAAATGACTATGAGTACGGCAAAATTCATTCGTACGGCAAAATTCATTCGTACCTTAATCATCAAGAAGATACACTTGTACATAAATTACTATTATGAAAAATACTACTCTGTGATGTTAATTGATAACATTTTTATAGTATTAATAATACGTAGCTTCTAACATTTACGGGTACAAACTTTCGGGAAAACTTATAAGTTTGTTGAATCAAAATTCAATATCAGCATGATATATAGTAACTGTTTTATATCCGCTTGCTAAGTGCTTTGAAGGTACTCTATTTCCAACCTGCCTTCCGCTGGCCGATATGCTTCATGCATGAATAGCACTGGTGCTTATACGCAAATGCTATTATCTGAATCTCTGGAAGACGTAGTCCCACAAGACTGACCTTAAATGATTTGCAAGATCACTGAGCCACAAACGATGAATGTCGTGTAACAGGTCAGTTTATGACATACTGGCTTTGCTGTACCATCTGCGTGCTAGTTCTATACTCTCAAAATTATATTTGCCTTTTCAGATAAATTCCGAAACTGAAGCTTAAGCCATCATTTATTCTTATGATTCTAAATATTTTCTCACAGTTTGTCGACATAGTTTATCAACGATCTGTGTAATAATATATTTGAAATCAAAGAACCTAGTACAAAAATCAAGAGATTACCCCACTGAATTAAGGAAAGTAATTACTAGGGATAGCATTTTGGAAACGATAGTGGGACACAATCGAAGTTTGCGCAGTATGGTATATAGTTAAGTGTAGACAATGCAGTGTGTACGTAGTGGTAATAATGAAAGCAAAATGGGGCAATGGTTGCGTGATAGACTGTGACGTTTTCACTAGCTGTGGAAAGCATTTGAGTTTAGTGTGTAGTAAGCATAAATACCACTGATTTACGGGAACTTGCAATTTTAATATTTACACACATTCAATTGCTATTGTGCAACAAATCATCAGCATCATTATCCATTTTATTTTATCAATTCACAATAACATACATTCGTATCGTCTTAAATGTGAGTCGTCTCCGATTGGCACGTAAACAGGCTTTATATTGAGAAAAACTTCGTTCCACATCACAAGATGTGATTGGAGCAAAACGGAAATGGGGCACATAATCGACTATCGGGTAAGATACTACATCAGCAATTATTTCTGTAGCAACACCTCGTAGCACATTTTGTATTTCACGCATTATTGAAAATCCGACATTTTTTCCAAACACTGTCTTCACTTTCTTGTTCACAAAGTCTAAAACAGTGGTTACGGATCTCTGATTAATTGCTTACACAAGTTCATTGACAGCTTTCAGGGATCGAGACATTTCAATATTTGATGTTTCCAAATATGGTTATTGTCGTAGATACGAGTATATCTGCAAAGTTCCTCAGTATGAATTGCAAATCTTTATGCAATCCATTATAATCTTGATTGAAGAGCATGTACTATGGTCAAAGGCGTTAATTACGTGTACGTATTGTAATATACATAATTGTATACTGTTGCGTCGAGCCACGTGACTACAGGTTGTTTACATGCGGCGTGTGCAGTCGCCAATGAAGATCGGTCTCTATTCGGTAGGTATGCAACTGGTATGCATGTGTCCCGCTACCGGTTCCCAAAATGCTATCCCTCGTCATTACTTTTCCATGGGATATTTTTTGATAGTGTTTAACGCTCACTTTTGCTACTATGGCACCGCAGTCAATGACACTGTTTATACATGGAATGAAGATTGAGCACCGATGAGACATGATGGCGGGGGAAACCGGAGAAGATAGAGAAAAACGTCCGTGTGCCGCTTTATCCACCACAAATCCCACAAGCTGTCACCGCATCTCCGAAATGGTCAAGCATCCCGGAAAAGCGTCTCAACTTATAAGGCAAATAACTGGTTCACTATTCGGGTTAAAGTCTATACCAATTTAAGGAAGCACACAAAAGGCTTTTTAGAGTGCGGTGGTTAAGAGTTCAAATTGCTTCCAACCTCATCATCGTCATTATCAATACTACTTTTAGAGTCTTGAAATCGAGTTGACAAAGATCTGAAAGAATTGTTAATTAATTTCGTGAGATTCAGAGAATATGCTATTGAATTTGGTCACACCCCATCTTACTGTATATTAAACAATGAAGCCCAAACATTCTCTGTTAAGATTCAAATTAACTATGCAGTATATTTGCCTCGACCATTTATGAAGTGTACTGAGAAGTGGTTTCTCCAATAATCAATAGGACCCAAGAGCATACTTGAGCATAATTAACTGTGGTTTCATTCATAAGCAAGGTTTAACCGTCAAATACAAAAACTTTTGCCTCAAGTAATATTATAGCCTCAACAAATTACCTATTCCTGCTTCAACTGGAGTTCTGCTACGGACTCATGTGCTCTGTTTAGTTGTGAATGCGATACCTGTGGCTATATATAGAACCCTTCTACCTTATACCAAAGAGTACACACCGCATTGTGAAGTTTTAGTCTAGATACAGGCGCCCTAACCAACTATCTCTCAGTTTGCAGCTAGGGAGTATGTATACTCCAAACTTGAAGAATGTCTCAAGTTGCCACAGAAACCAGGCTAAATTATCTTCGACCCTCGCGACCCGCTTTCATGTGCTTTCATCTTTGCCCTTGACCTGAGTAAGGCTGTGAAAGGGCTTTTCAAGGGATTGTAACGAAGCTGGGCAGGAATTCTGATCACGCTTTCTTGTTAACCTTACCGACTGGTACTATTCACGACTGGAAAGGGGAGTTTACTATAACGGACAAGCTGCAAGGGGCACATCCCTTCCCCCCTATCCGTCTCGTCCGCCATGTTGTATTTATTGATCGGCCAGGGAGTAAGGGGCGGGTTGGATATTGCGATATACGCGAAGACGTTGCAAGGAATAGAGAAAGAGGGATTTTGTTTGTGACGGTTTCGCTTTAAGAACAGGCATCTATACTATATGGGCCCTCGAAATCATTTCTTCTCCATCGCTTATAAATGCAATGTTATCCCAGCGTACCTATATGCAAGTCTGAGGACATAAAGTCTAGTTCATGTAAGCTTTCAAAAATTCTCTTGAGCATTGTATAGATTTATCCTCTAGTAAGAATAAGAATTGAACAGCACTCAAGATTTCAATTGACGTGTTGCCAAAATGAAAACGCGGTTTTTTCAAATCTCTCTCTGATTCTGCTCGTATATACGATAGACGTTTCCAATAAATTCCTTCAGGCTTACTGGTTTATTATTGAGAACCTTTGGAATTGCTAACACTGATGGTCATACCAGTCACGCTATTTTCTTCCAAGATTGCTGTTAGTCATTTTGATCATGGGTGCAGACTTCAATAAAACACATGGAAAATTCCCTGGCTTTGATACATAAATTCCTCTTAAACGGTATAGAGATTTAAAACCTTTCCAACTGAATGAAGGGTGTCGGCCCCTTTCCTTATTCCTTCAGTGACGCTCGTCAATTCCCTTGTCTATTTTCTGAAAATCTAATTCCAAAATATCATTTTACTCACCAGAATCGGTTAAGCGGCTCTCAGAGACTGGTTACTCTGACAACACGAGAAATACCTGAACTCATTCGAAGGGTTCAAGTACCTAAACTTTCATATTGAGCAGGTCTCGAAGGAAAATCTCGCATTGGCAATGGGACTCTTTATAGAACACTGTTTCCCGTAGAGGGTACCTCCAGAATAGGCCAACAAATGAGGTTGCCTTTAAGTTTTCAACAGGAAGATGAGATATGCGTCCATTTATTGTACGAATGCCCAGATAATATCCATCATTTTTGGGAGTCAGTCAGTCAGTCTTTCTTTCATTCTCTCTTTCTATATTTTTCTCTCCGTTGTATTTTTCTCTCTTTCTTATTCTTTCTCTCCCCGTTTTATTTTGACAATCCAACTCCTGTCCTAATAGTGTTTGTATGAAAAACAATTAGCAATCTTTATAAAATTACAATTAAATGCAGCTTTAATTTATTTCAACCCTCCTCACCTGTAGGAATTTCCGACAACCTCCATGATTTCAAGCCAGCGCTAAGGGTCAGAAGCATGCAGAGGAGTTGAGGTTTTAGATCAGATAGAAGCCAGGATTGGTGGCTATTTTGATGTCTGGTACGAAAATGAAGAAAGGTTAATATGAAATGACAGCGAAATGGGTGACGGAAGCATTATTATGGAGCAACTGGTGAAATGAACGGCGGGAGAAACAGAAAACCCGTCAGATACCGCTTCGTCCACCACAAATCCCACATACGGTCACCTAGAATGAAACCTGGACCCTCTAGGTGAGAAGCAAGTCGTCCAGTTTGATGGGTCAATTTTGAGGAGCTTTCTAAAGTCGCTATGCAGAATCTGATTTATTCATTATGAATTCTTTTAAAAGATAGCTTAGATAGAGAAGTGGTATCAGTAACTAATTGTCGGTTTCCGATGCAAATTTGCTTTTATAATTAGCTGGCTACCATTTAGGTACTTTTACTGGTGACCAGTGTAAATTAAATTGTTCCGGAAAAATGTTTATTTTTATTTTCTTTATTTTCTGTATTTTTCTCTTAGTTTATTTGTAATAGTTATAGATAATCTGTACAATGGATGGCACAAACTGATACAATTTGGCAATACATGTCCCGGTTTAGGCATTATGGTACCGGATGTAGTAATGCAGCTTTTATTTGTTTATTTTTTGTCTCTCATAATTGCATGAAAACAACATGGTATTATCAGGCCAGCATATAGCGTTCAGTTCTAAAACATTTGACTGTCACTTTTTCCTTTGTTTCTATAACAGTACATGAATTGTGGCTATTTCTGCCACGGTTCATCTCGATTAAAATTACGTATAGAAAAATAAACTTTCGTAAAAATAATGTGTACACTCACCAAATAACTGACATAGAACAGAGAAAGCCACGTGAATGCCATGCATCATGCGTTTTTCTTCTCTCTGGTTTATTTTTTTGCCTTTAGTTATTATTTATTATACCTTTTTGACAATCTTATCAATTAATGCCATTAACTTTTAAGTTCGATGTAATGAATATAGACAAACATGCAGGCTATAATGTATTATATTGGGCCTTCAGATTTATTTGGCCTTTGGAGCTAGTGGGTTTTAATGTATTTCATTTGTTATTCATTAGTTTAACGAGTTCCTCGTCTCAAAGGGGTGGTATGGAATTGACCCTTGGACTGCATGCATTGCCGATTTGTAAACTTGGTGCTCATATACTTGGTGGTACACTTGGTGGTACACGATTGATTTTGCTCACAGAACATTTTGTGCTTTCATTAATTGTCTTTATTTTTCCTCATTTATTCTCTGTAAGTATGTTTTCATTTACTTCTGCAAAGAGTATGGACAAGCATTTATTGTAATGGGAAATTTGTGAATTTAAGCTCTCTACCATAAGCGTCTAGTTAGAGTTACCGATCAGTGTAAATGCTGCGATTGGTGGTTTAGGGCAAGCAAGCAAATGTTCCAAAATAATAAATCTTATGTGTTTCATTCACATGACTTTCTCTGGATCCCTGCAATAAATTATTGTTAATAAGCTTATTCTTCTACTTATTAATGCTAAACGAAAAAAAAAAATAGCAGAAATGGTATTATCTCTTGCTTTCTTGTAAGTAGAAGAGAAATATGGAGTACCATAGGCTAAATCGATAGGTAAATCTTTTAAAATTTAGGTGCTATGTGAAAAAAATTCCTTTGGTTGTATGGACAGGAATTCACGAATTCCCTAAGGCGAAAAGTATAAGTATTTTAAAGCTAAAACCAATAACAAAAGATATCTCAAAAACGGTCAAATCCACGAAAAAATGTATATGACATAAATTGTGCTTTAACGAGCTCTACATTTTTTTTTTGTGAAATAAGTTTATCTCTTATGGTTTACTATTTATGCAAAATTTCGCAAAATTCATCCAGAATGTCTGCAGAGGCTATTACCAGAAAATTAAAGATATACATTTTATTTATCACGTAAACATCTTTAATTTACGATAGAGCTATTTTTGAGAAAATAAAAATTTTCGAACATTTTTCCACAGAAAGGGAGTTGGGTGTGCGAGGATTTTCTTGAAAATCTTTGTATCTTAAAATATACTGAACTTACTTTGGTATTAAACGGAGTTTTCGTTTCTGAGCTTGCTGCCCACAGCTAGACACATACATACAGACACACACACGCACACACAGACGCACATGCACTCACACGGCCATTTTTCTAAAAATGCTCTTTTTTTATTAGGGGGTGCTAAAACATGTATTTCCGGTGAAATCTCGGTGTCGAATTTTTGGGCGCATTACAATACCTTCTCTATACATTATGTACGAGTATATAGTACGTGTGGAGAAAGTAAAAAGTAAATATCGGTAAAGCACGATACGAGTCCCATTTCAATAAGGTGACCTCGAAACTGTTAACATGCTCCTCTTTTAGTATCGTTCGCTAGTCCTGTGCAAGAGGCAATGCGTGCTAAACTCGCTAATTACTATTGACGTTATGCGCGGACAAACGACCTGAGGCAAAGGTCGAATAAATCAGAAGACGCTATATAAGTGCATATGGTCTATCTGAGACTTGCGATGTATAGTATACCATTTTCAAAACCAATAAATTCACCATTTTACTCCATTCCTTTCATAATGTTCTCACGTGAGATGAATGACTTTGCTGCAGTGCTGAAGCAACAGGCAGAAAAGGGCTATAAAGGAGAGGAGGGTAACGAAGAGTGGCGATAGGGGAGACTGTTGTACTTTCAGCATATCTACCTGGGACAGCATTTGTTTCCGATTGGTTCCCCTCTTTGATTGACTTAAGGACGCAAATGGGTGCCAGTATGACATTTTCGATCAAAACATCACTTCTTTTCACAAAATCAAATCTATCAATACTTTTTTAAGTATTTCCGAAGCATTGTGGCTCTACGAGGTTGTAACTTATTAAAATGTATCATTTGTAAAAGTCTACCCTTCATATGTAAATTTTAAACTTAATTTTCTCCCATTTTATTACTTTCTCTATACGCACTAAGTACATAGTGTATAGAGAAGGTATTGCACTCCACTAAAAATTGGATACTGAGATTTCACCGGAAATGCATGTTTTAGGGTCCCTTTTATCTAAAAAAAAAGCGTTTTCGGAAAAAGGTCCGTATGTGTGTGTGCGCGCGCGCGTCCGTGTATCCTTGTGTCTGTGAATACGATAGCTCAAAAACGAAAAGTAGGTAAAATACCAAACTTGGTATTTAAGTTTAGTATCTTCCAAGGATGCGACACGAAGATTTTGAGAAAGATTCCCCCACCCCCAACTACCCTTTACATGGAACGTTTTTCGAAAATTTTGATTTTCTCAAAAATGGCACTAATGGTTTTGATTAAAATTTCGTATATTAAAGATATTTACCTCACAAATAAAATGTATATCTTGAATTTTCTGGGAATAGCCTCTGAAGAGTAGTTTATTCTGGACGAATTTTACTGAATTTTGAATAACTGCTAAACCGTAAGAGATGGACAAAAACTTACTACACAAAAATGAAGCGCACGTTAAAACACACAATTTATGTTAAATACATTTTTTCGTGGAGTTTGTCGTTTTTGCGATATTCCTTATTTTTGGTTTCTCCTACGAAAAACTTATCCTTTCTCATACAGGAATTTGTAAACTGCTGTCTGTACAAACAAAGGAACTTCAGTGACATAGCAACCAGCTTTTGATTATCACTTTAACCTATGGTACTCTCTTATTTCGCTTCTACTTACAAGGAAGCAAGTAATATGGCTATTTCTGCTAATTTTTTACTGATTAGCATGAAGCAAATAGAAGTATGAGCCTTTTAAGAAAAAATTGTTGTAGAGATGTAGAGAAAGTCATGTGAATGGTACACAACAGATTTTTATAGTAATTTGTTGCAATCAAAATCTACTTCTATAAATTTGCAGCAAGGATTTTAGAAATTTAATTGCATACTGAAGAAACTATCCAATAAAACTAAGTATTGGATTTATTATATATTTCAGGGTTCATGAAATAAAGATAAAGTATATCTCAGGAGAGGAAAAAAGTGCAAAAACTTTGTCTTAACTACACTATATGTTTTTTATTTTGCACAGGAAGCAGATATAAAACTATGATACTTAGTTTTTTATAATCATAGGTTTAGAACATTCAGTTAACCTCTCGGCCTAATGGAATTAAAATTGGAAGAGGGGATGGACTTTAAAAACTATATTTTTAAACACAAAAGCATTAACTAAAAACTATTAAAACTGCATTGTTTAAACTTCAATGGGTTTGTACCTACATAGATCATGCAGCATATGTGTACAAACATTTAAGTTCTTAGCTTTAAAACTTTTAGAAGTTAGATTTCAAAGCCAGTCACCCCTTTAAGTTTAAGTTACTGATGATTAGTGATAGTATAATGCCGCTATTTCTAAATACTCCATACCGATACTAATTTTGGAGCATCGTCATCCGATACCCGATGCTCTCTTTATAAATAACTTTAAAGGCGATGACCTTTTTTGCTGAATTGTGTATAAATGCATTTTGACCACTTTCGGCGAGTACCTTGCACTATTTGATTTGATATGACTGATGCTAAAGGTATACAATTGCATATAGATATACTGCCTTTTTTCTCATTATTAGGCTTCGGGCATGGCTGACTTTCGTTGCGCTTTGACTGGAAGAAAGCACATGCACACAGTGTTTACTACCACCTCCGTTTCCCCAAGCATGGCCGATCATTCGCTCTAAGCAAGCGTTGAGTATCTTCAGGTACGAAGTCCAATAGAAGAGACTTTACTTTTAATACACTTAGAAAATAAATTGTAATCATTGCTATAGTTGTTCAAGCATATATATCACACATAAAACTGATTACTTCATTTGTCACATAATAGATGTATTATCTTGTTAATGCTATTTAAACCTATGTTTACTAAAAACTGTATACCTATTTCTGTGCTCACCTATAGGGAACTCAGAAACGCACGACGCTATTAACTCTCTCCTCTCCGTACGCTTATAAACAACGTACAATAGAAGTTAAGATAAAGTCTTGTCCGAAGCTTTCTCATCACTTTCAGATGTGGCGGATTTAGGTATGTTCTAGCAGCTATGGAAAACTGGCAGATTGCTTTCTCAACAGAGGTTCCGTGAACTTCACTCGATACAATACAAACAAACAAACAAACATACATTTTAAGCACTGCACTGCACTGTTTTTAGTATTGTCTACTTAAAAATAGTTCTACACTTCATTATTATTCATTACCGCTCTTGTGCATTGGTAAAGTCACCCTCTGTGGTGCAATGGTTACCATTAGAGCTCCATATGCCCAAGGCCCCGGGTTCAAACCTTGCGAAGGACGAGGGATTTTTTTATGTGTAGAAATCCTTAGCATGGCTTCATTCGGAAGGGAAGTAAAGCCGTTGGTCCCGTGTCGTAGATTTAAGGCACGTAAAAGAACCTCAAGGCCTGATAGAGAGCAAAATTAAGCGGTCTTTCACGCCCAGTATAGAATGGAACGCTGAGAACCACAGTAGTTATGGAGCGTCCATAAATAACACGCCATTTACATATTACATTGGTAAACAATATATCCCTGAAAACTACACTCGTGCCTGAGTTTCACTTACGTAAATACAAGACTAACAGGCGAAAGCAAATACATTTTCATGCGTTGTATCAGCCCACGTCTTAAGCTTAGTCTCTGATGACAGATTTTGGTCACCGGAGTAGGTAAAGGTAATGGCTGAGTGTGAATTAGAAACTCTGACTCTTGCAGAAATATAATTTATTGCGTCAGCTAAATCCACTTCATTCACAACTGAATTAACTCTACATTTAAATGAGTACTCTAATTTTTCTCTCCTTGATCTGCATGCTTACATTTAGACACAGAGCCTATGCAATGTATTATTCATTCAACCACAGAAAACGCAATCAAGACCTATTAAGAAAATTATAGTCTAGCAACTCTACGGGAACACATGTGAGACAATAAATTGAAGCCTCAATCCCTTCCATTCCTTATCTAACAAACTTTAAAGCATCACTTTAAATAATGCATAAACTTAAAAGGTTTAAAGTTATCGAAAAAGTATCTAAGGTCCCTCACAAAGTATTATACACATTTCGACAGTGTCGAGATCCCACTATTACTGAGAATGCAGTTCCGTATACTTAATACTATGTAACTGATGTGAAGTTGTTTTGTGGCCTAGAAAAGCTATTAGGAAGTCAACGACTCTGTTTCTCGATCTCCTGTCCTACACACAGATTGTGTGAAAAAACAATTAAATCAAGTCAACGTCTGTCCCATTTAAGGAGCAGAATTCGCCAAGAAGCCTGTCTGCTAGATCGGTGGTGCCGTCGCGACGGAGGGAAGAAACGGTGTTTGCGAGACAGTGATGGAGCGAGTTTGGAAAATGATGAGTTGATGATGTATTTTCTTTCTTCCGATTTGGCTGTGTAACTAATCTGTTCCTCAGTGATTACAGCAAAGGAAGTATAAGAGGCATTCAGTTCGAAGCGAGTTAAATGCCAAAACATGTCATTAAGTATTTATTACTTTACAATTCTAAAAAGTGCTAGCCCAAATGACTACGGATGTGGTCTGATGATTATCCGTAATTTCGAAATCTAGAGATCTCATATTCGATATCAGAATGGATTATTCCCCATTCCTAGAGCTTGGATGAGAGTGTAAATGTGTGTGTTAAATTAATTTTAAATAACAAACTATAACTGTTCAGTGCTACTATAAAACAGGAGGAAAAAACAATGTTATCAGCTGATAAATACTTCAAGAAATATTATGAAATATTTATATTTTAAACAACTAAATTTATAGATTTATATATTTAACTTTTAAAAAAGTATTTCAACTACAGCAATTTTTTTTTGTGGTGCTTAACGCCCACTTTTACTGCTCTGGCACCGCAGGCGATGACACTGATGATGAAAATGGTGCCCCCGTGGAATGAGATGGCGGGGGAACCCGGAGAACCCGGAGAACCCGGAGAAAACCTGCCCTGCGCCGCTTTGTCGACCACAAATCTCACATGCCGTCGCTTGGGATCGAACCCGGGTCGTCTACGTGAGAGGCGAGTGGTCTGACCACTCGGCTGCGGCGGGGCTGATTACTGCTTCAATGAATGCTACACACATCCTGCCTAGCAGGATGGTGACGTAACGTCTGTGGGCCGCATTTGGGAGGTCCTGGGTTTAAATCTCATGAGGCGAACTGGCTGGAGTTTTTTACGTGTTTTTACCCTGAATCGCCAAGGTAAATACCGGATTGGATATTTAATACCACGACCCAAAGTTCCATCTTCAGTTCAAAACAACAGTAAAATTGAAAATAAATGACAATTGAGTTTGCGCTACCTCCTATCCATAGTTGACTGGACGGCTCCCCCCCCCCCTCTAATCTACCTGATGTAGAGCAAGTGGTTTTATATTTGTGAAGAATGAGACATTATAAGGCTATCTGCACATATCCATTTGACTACAGATTGCACATCTGACTACGAATGGTAGTGCATCTAGCTGGACGGTCTTCTAACAATCTGCTTGACGCTAGAAAGAGCAATTGGGCTTTATTTATGGACGCTCTCTAACTGCTGCGGTCTTCAGCGCTCTATTCTATGTTGGCTGTAAAATACCACTTAATCCTGTTCAGATGTCTCTTTATCAGAGTGGAGGTTCTTACCGCAAATCTACGACACGCTTTACTGCCCTTCAGAAGGAAGCCATGCTAAGGATTTTTATGTCAGAAGGTAGTGTGGTCCGAGGATGAGACTTTAACAGGACACCGTCTACCACAAAGTCAACGAATATCCTCCGTCGCGATATGACTAAGTTGTTAAACCGACGTAAACTGAAATAAAATTGAAGAATAAGATATTATCATGGTTCATGTACCTCGGGATTTCCAAAGTTTTTTGAAAATTTCTACTGAAGATGTCTATAGAATGCATGTGTTCATCAAGAGCAAAGTGTAGTCCCTTACCGTCATCTTCTATATTCTTTACATTGATGGCTAATGGGTGTTCATCACTTTAATAATGACACTGTTCCTGCTAAGAAAGTGAGCCTTAAGGTATTTACTGCGAAATCCCAAGATTTTACAATATGTGGTGCTGATCTGTCATAAAATACTCATACGTATAATAGTTGGGAAATATAAAATGAAATCTTCCTTTCTTTTGGAACTCCATTTCCATACGATTCTACAGAGAGAGAATTTTTATAGAACTTATGATGCCCTTTTTTGTAGTCTATGATAAAATTAAATTGTGCAGGTTTGAAGTAAATTTACAAATACATTGTTGTACTGTTTAGAATAATTGTAAATTCTATCGAAATAACTTTCGTATCATCACACCAAAATAGCGGTTGGTTGGTAGAAAAGGCTAGCATCTAATGAGTAACTAATGACGTAGTTTGCCAAACTTTCTTCAACGAAGCCAATGCCAATAAAATTCACCACTGTATGAATTCGGTTGGGTCCTCATAGCCATTTAAAATACATGACATTAAACTTGGTTTTATATATTCAACAAATAACACCATTCTTTTGGAACCTTTGGTTCATAATGTAAATGGAAACTATTTTGAGTTTCGACACTTTAAAATTGAAGGTATGACCTGTATGGAGAACATTTAAAGAAGATGGTGATTTTGACTGTTAAGTATGGTGGGGAGTATGTAATGGTTTGAGCTCAATATTTTGGTTCTCTGTAGGCATATAACTGGTAACATGGCCGATAAACTATTATTGGGATCTTGGGGGTTGTGCAAACAATGTTTTCCTCAGGTGATGCAGTATTTCAACGTGACATACTACTGATAGTGGCTTGAAGAGCATGAATAAGTAAAATATCTTCTATGACCTGCTCAATTTCCAGATCCAAATATCATTGAGCCTTGTCAATTGAATGGGTAAAGAGGGTGAGGGCGACATTTCCTCGACCTTCAACCCTAAAATGACTTGCAATAATTCATAATGAGTTGTATAAAACACATCAGGAAATAATTGATACATAATATGAATGAATTAAAAGAAGTATTAAAAATATTTTGAAAGCAGAGGGTGTCCAAGCAGTAAATTAATTGTTTATTCAGTTTAAGAGACGCGTCCACTATTTTCTATATTCTGTAGAAAACTCGAAGTAAACAAATCGAAACATTAACACAAAAGTAAAACGAGTAAACATCACTGCCGATAAGCAATTATTCTAAAGGGGCAGATAAAATGACAATAGATGTTAATCTATACATATGCATGGAAAAATAAAAGTGTTAACCCTTTATCCCTTACTTCAAACAAGACGATAGTATCAGTCTTGTAGACGTTTTAAGCTGCCCTTAGCTCAAATGTCGATCTTTACAAGAAATAAAAAACGATATTTATGCAAAAAAAATATTTTGAGTTTTTAGCTTAAACAACATTTTTACTTTCTCTAGCATGTATGTACAATGTAAATGGTAGATGTATTTCACCCAAAATTTCATACAAAGATTTCACCGGAAATACATTTGTTTTGAGACTACCGCCCCCAAATGTTTTTTTAGAAAAATGTGTGTGTGTCTGTAGGCAGCATAGTTCAAAAATTAAAATTTGGTATTTGAGTTCAGTGTCTTACAATGGAAGATTTTTCGAAAATTTTGATTTTTAAAAAAATTGTTTTAACGATAATGATAAGCCAAACTTATATAAGAATTTTCAGGGAATACTGCGAATAATTCTTCGCTATGGATTACTTTTTTGTAGCTGGTAAATCGTAAGAGGTAGAAAAAAACTTACTATAATATATACTACCCATATCATATATATTTTTTCCGTAGAGTTACCCGTTTCTGAAATATCCCATGCTATTAGTTTCCCGTTTCTCAAATATTCCTTGTTATTGGTTTTAATTTTCAAACAGTTACATTTTCTCAAACGGGAGATCACCTTTCGTATTACCTCTCTTTTGTTTTGCTCTTGTTCGTGCAAATGGAACTTAATTTCAATTGTTTCATATAGTAACCGGTTTTTTAAAAGATTTGACTATCGCTCTAGCCTAGTTATTACCTTCTTTCCCTCCTACTTATAAAGAACTAATACAGCCATTTTTGCCAATATTTATATCGATTATCACGATGTAGATAAAGAATAAACTCGTGTAAAATAGTGTGTAGAGAAAGTCATATGAGTGGAACACTTCAGAGTTTTTCTCTTTTTTCTTAGAGCCCGTTATAGCTTCGGAGTTTTGTTCGAAGATTATTTAAGTGACCTCAAGCACAGAACCTAAAGGCCTGCTTTACTGCCAATGTCTTTAGTTTGATTTATATTTACCTTACATATTTAAAAATGTTCTGTAATCAATTCTACAAAATTTTCAGCAAAAAATAGGAAATAATGTGCTTAAAAACTGGTATTTGTTTTGGTACATTTCTAAATTACTCAAGATAGGACAGGATCTAATTCGACACTGAGGATAAATTATTATAAAATCATACTTCAACATTTAAAAAATGTTATATAAAATGTTATGTGAACATTAGCAATATTTTTATTTCTTCAAAACTGTATCGTCCACTGATTAATTAGTATAATAAATGCTAAATCAATCTTTGCTAAAAGCCCATTAAATATTATTTGCATGAAATTAAAACGCTTACAATTTTAGTAGGGTGTGATGGAAGAACATCTTTAAAACATTTAAATAAAGACTACAACATTTAGAGTTTTAGACTATGGATACCCTCAAAACTATTACCAAACCCATAGTATTAGAATATCGCAAATAAGCACGACCAATTTGTATCTATTCATAGTAATTCAGGAGAAAAGCTCTAACGATATAAAATAATGTATAGAGACGGTATTGCACTGCACCCACAATTTTGATACCGATATTTCACGCAATTACATGTTTTGGGATCCCCTAAATCCAAAAAAGCGTTTTTAGAAAAATGTCCGTGTGTGCGTGTCTGTATGTGTGACTGCAGCATAGCTCAAGAAGTCTGTTAAATAACAAACTTTATATTTAAGTTCAGTATCTTCCAAGGATACGACATGAAAACTTTCAAGAAAATCCTCCCTTCCCAACTATCCTTTATATGGAAAAAGTTTTGAAAATTTTGATTTTGTCAAAAATAGTTCTAAGAATTTTAATCAAATTCTCTTATATTAAAGATATTTACACGCCGATAAAACCTATATCTTGAATTTTCTGGGAATAGCCTCTAAAGACCTCTTTATTTTGAATGCTTTTTTTTGAATTTGGCAACCGTAAGAAATAGACAAAAACTTTCTACGCAAAAATGTAGAGTTCGTTAAAACCCACGATTTGTCATTAGCCTTTTCCCTGGATTTTACCGTTTTCAACATATTCTGTTGGTTTCAGTTTTAAAATACGAGTACTTAAAACTTTTCTCATGTTGGAACTTGTCAACTCCCGGCCACGCAAAGAAACGAATTTTAATCCCATGGCAACTACATTTTATAACATGTGACGGTCGGTTAAGTATAGTGTATTCCCATATTTCCCTTCTACTTATAAGGAACTAAGTAATAATCCGTTTCTGATAGTGTTTATCTCGATTAGCATTAAGTGGATAGGAGAATAAGCTTATTAACAATAATTTGTTACAGAAATGTAAAGAAAGTCATGTGAATAGAACAAATAAATTTGTTTTAAGCTTTTCATTAATAAAAGTTGTTGCGTTTAAGGAATGCTAGATAAGGAATGAAAGGATTCCATATTTCATGTTATTGCCTCATATATATTCACAAAGTGCTCTGAATTATAGTCTTGTTGGACCTTGACTTTGATCCCCGTGGATTGATGAACGCAACATTCCATGACTAAATAAAACAATGGAAGAAGTAGGAGAGAATCTCATTTAAATGCAGCATAAACTGAGTTGTGACTGATGTTGATTTAACTGAAACTAATTTGCGTTTCTGCAATATTTAAACTGACTTGGAGGTTCACTATATTTAATTATGCAGTGGTGAAAATCAGTAATGCAGCAAAACAACATAAGGTAATACAGTCATGGAAATAATATCAGGATATATACTTGCTGCATCACGAAGATAATAGAAAATCAAATGCATTATTTGTTCTACCTATCCCGCAACAAACTATTCTTAAAACAATCTTATTCTTCTGTGTACTTTATTTTCATCAAGATAAATAATATCCGAAATGGTTTTCTTACATATTATTTCCTGTTACATGCATGGATAATAAAAGAATGCACTAGCCTAGTGAAATATTTTATCAGTAGGTACCTGTGTAAAACTACTTGAAATTCTGCGCTATTTGCATGACCAGGAATAACGCCTCCCCATTTTTAAAACGTTTAGGAAGACTTTGTCTTTCTCTACAGTTTAACATTTGTGCAAAAGTAATTAGGAATGAAGAAGACTTTAAATGCCATTTCAAGAAGATGTAAGGAATACATTTAATTTAATATTTAAATATATTAAACATATGATAAGCCATTTGGAGGACACTGAACCTTTGTGTTAAGTTTGGTTTTTAATTGCTTTTTCGTTTTTACAGATACGCACGCACGCACGCACACACGCACGCACAAACACACATCCGATATCTTTTGAGATTCAGGAAGCCTCAAAATATATATTTCTTGTGAAATTTTAACAGCAAATTTTTGTGTAGAATACAGTACCATTCCACTTATAGTACTCCACTTATTATATACAGTAGAGAAAGTAAAAGTTGCTGATGATTGAAGAATGTCAAGCAGGAATAAATTTGGAGTTAGTACACCATCAAAATTGTTAAATGTGTTTATACTAATAAAACTACTAACAATAGCATGATTCAATGTTCAACTTATGTTTACTGTTTCCATGAAGTGAGTATGAGTACCCGTGCTCAAAAAGCAGTATCGGTAGCAGTATCAAGAAACAGCAGTAACGTCTCATAGCTATTAGCAAATATTAACTCTTTCCCTAATGTCTAGAGCTTGCTTCATGTAATGGACACTGATTTGAGGCGGACGAGGATTACGCCCCTGAGTAAGGTTGAGAATCCGCTAAAGTCTAAAAGCATCGGAAGCTTGGGACAGACTTCCTTTTGTCCCATAGGCGTAAATGCATTGAATTTCCAGAAATAGAAAGGAAATCGCATTTTATAGAAGCATATTATTGTTGAGATTTGGCATTTTTTTCAAGTTCCATCATATCATATCGACGTATTTTTTTTTTTTTTTTTTTTGAAGGATTAGAATTTGAAATTCGCGATTTCGCCATTATGCTCACATGGCGACGAGGGATAACCTCATCTTCCATAGATGTCAACATAGGACGAAGTCATGAATTTGCGGACTTGGAAATGTGAAATTTTGCGCAGAGACCTTCTCTTTCAAAGTTTGGGGTTCTTTAACGAGTACATAAACATACAATGGCTACTTTCCTTACTAAGGAAACTATGCTAACAATTTCTACATCTAAAAAAATCCATTTCCCTCCGCTAGGATTGAATTCGAGTCCATATCTTCCTTGTGGTCTAGGGATAACATGCTAGCCATTGGTTCCCAAATTTGCGGATTAAAACCCGACAGAAGTCGAAGTACAGGAACCTCAAGCCTGATAAAGACGCTTCTGTGCAAAATTAAGCTGTCTTTCACGCCCAATATAGAATGGGACGTAAAAAACCGCAGCATTTAAAGAGCGTAGAGGAGTAGAGGGTCAACCGCGTGGCCTGTTACGCAAACATCCCAACGTCTGAGAGAGGGAATAATAGTGATCCGAGAAACACTGTAACGTTTTCTCATGAACACAACTCTAGAAAACAACCAAAAAACTGTAAACACCGGATCACCACTTCGTCCTCAAACGCAGAGAGAAACATTTGCACTTAATCATCTCTCAACTGTACAGTAATAAACAGCGCATTCTAAGCTATAAAATGGCATACATATATCATTGAAATTACAAACAGAACAAATAACTGTTAGCAAAGCTGTAACAAGATAAAACCTACGATGAAGTAATCATAATCTGTAAATGTATATGGAAATAGCATAATCTAAAATACTCAAGTTTTACATAAGAACAAATTAGTTTATGTATATTACAAATTCTTTTTAATATCATTTGTAACAGTTTATAACAACGACTGACAGAATTCTAATGAATGAATTGTTTCGTTTATATTTTCTGCAAAATTATAGAAATAACATATTGGTGTCCCTGTGTGCCATTAATAAACTGCCTCAGTTGAAGAAATATGACATCTATTTGCTCTAAAAATTCTCTATATTGTTGTCCATTTTGCTAAAAGTTAAAAGTATAGGTATTTGTTTATATTGTTTCTTAATGACCTAAGAAGTATATATATATTTTGAGTTTGAAGCCTTTATTGTATGAATAATGATGAAAAAGCACATCATATGTTCTTGCTGTTTACTGCATATGCGTTGTATTTTAATAAATATTCATTTCTAGCTTTTAAAAACTGAGAATCACATATGTCATTGATTTGCTAGAGGAGTATCTCTTCCTCCCTCCTAGAATGTAACCGAAACTAGTCCATGCCTGCTCTAGAGTAAACCTTGATCTTCCAAATACTATAGACTCAAAAATCAGACACTGTAGAAAATGAGTACTCATTGGGCATATCTATAATCACTCGAAATACCACTTAATTTTGACATGGCGAAATAGGAATTGAGTAAGCACAAAGTTCTCCACAAGTATTTGGCTCTGGAGTTGATACTGGAACTCAGAGGAAAAAATTCTCTCATAATGGCACCTTTCAGTTGTAGATATTGTTGCATTGGAGTCGTGTGAGATTTAATTTTTCTTTGCAGTTAACATACACATTCAGTAAGTGTCGAGCTAGCAATAAAGACCCCCTCTTTTCATTTACAAATTATTTATTTCTCGACATAAGCCCCTTTTAAGGATATACACTTCTCCAAAAGTTGCTGTTATTTTTAGCCCTTCCAAAAAATAGGAATTGTCAAGCTCTACAAACTGTATTGACAATAGTCTGCTCATTTGATCTAAATGTTGATTCCGCGAGCCATTTTTTAATGTTTGGGAACCTGAAGAAATTGTAGGCAGCCAGGTTGGGCGAATATGGAGGGTGCGGCAGCGTTCATCACGCAATTCATCCAGTTTGGAGCGACACCTCCGGATGAATGTGATGGATGGTTGTCGTGGAAAAAGAGTGATTCCTTCTTCGCCAAGTAGAACCCTGTCTCCTTCAAATGCTTTTGAATCGGGCCAATAACTCATCTAGTATTGTCAAATAATCGTGTTTCCTTTTTCTAGGACACCAGTTAGATGATTGAAACCCAAAAATTCGTCGCGACTTCTTCTCCGGCCGATGGTCTTTAAGTTTTGAATTTTGCTTGGCTTGCAGAGTATAACGATGAATCCAGGTCTCCTCAACAGTGACAATTCCAAACGCAGCTTCGAAGTTAAAATAGCAAGGACAGCAAATGAAAATAATCGAATGTGTTCCATTCACAGGACTTTCTCTATATGTTCACTATATGTTCTCTATATGTTCTATTGCTAAGCCGATGTCCCACGGTCAAATATTTTGGTCCAATACTCTTCAAACTACAAATTGGATCCTGGGACAACGGATAATTTCATTGTATACAATTTCCGTCCTATTTTTTGGTCCAATTCCAGTTTGCTACAACACGATACAGCGGTTTCTAATTGTTGGTCCAAACTTATGACATCAACCAATGAGCGACCTGGTGGGAATAACGTAATAAGATGGCAGCTAGCGCTGGGTCTTCCTTCCCGCCAAGTGATTGTTTGTGTGAAACTTTGCTGTATCTTGTAGACTTTGTCTTAAATAATAGGGTTATAATAATTGAGCTATGGATGAAATACACACTATTTATGAAATAATGGTTCGGGTACTTGTAACCCCAGCAAATTCATTTTATCGGACCCATTTGTACCTAATTTCTTTTCTCAACAAAAATATGAAAACGTGATTGCTGGTTGATCTGCTGGTATGTACTGTCTCATATTTTGTCTTGGCGAGCGATTGTTTTTTTTTTTTTTTTTTTTTTTTGCCTAAACTAAGGCCGGTCATGGACCGAACAAATTTTCGTCCATTCTAAGGAAGTTAAAATAATTGAGAGTCAGCATATGTACTACACCAACTTCCTTGACCTACATTCCTACGTTCCAGCCATGGTGTAGTCCACCAACGCCTCTTTATCATTTTTTTCTTTCTATTATAATATGCGTTACAATGGATACATGAACTAAGCTTGCGACAGCGAACGTAAATAATTGTCGATAAGCGACCTCAATTTTCTATCAGCTATTCATGTGTATGCGAGAAATATTTGTATTTCACGTTTTATAAAAAACTTTTGATCAAATTTTGACCGTGGGTCATCGGCTTTACAAAATATTCTTTTATTTACATCGTTCTAATCGATATAAACTTAGCAGTGTGCTCTTATTATTTGCTCCCTTTTTAAGCAGAAGAGCAATAAGATAATACATTAAGCTAAAATAATAATCAAATCTTTAAAAGCTGTTATTGCAATTGACATTGAACACTCAGTTCTCTTCCCTTGGCCAGGAGTAAAAAAAAAAAATAAAGAGATATGAGAAAATGTTAAGTATTTTAAAATTGGAAACCTCAACAGGGACAATCTGGAGAATCGTTAACTCTCAAATTATATATCTAACATATATTATGTGTTTAACTACGTCTACATTTTTCTGGGGTATGTTTTTGTCTGCCTCTTATAGTTTACGAAATTATGAAGTTATTCAGAATGAACATGACTCCAGTGGGTATTTCTAGAAAATTAGAGATATATATTTCATTTGTTTGTCGTGTATTTGTCTTTAAGTTACTCATAGTCCTTTAATTGAATACTTGTATGAATGGTTGCATGAGGTGAATTCTCCTTTATATTTATTTAAATTGAATCTAAATTTTAAGCCAAAATACCTAAATATAACGAGAAAATTTTATAGAGTTTAATAAATGTGTAAATTATTTGAGTTAAGACGTGCATTTTAATTGAAGTCTTTGAAACCATTTATGAAGAAATCAACATTTTAGAAAACATTTCCGTGTAGCGGGTAGTTTGGGGGGGGGAGAGATTTTCGTTGAAATCTCTCTGTGGCATCCTTAAATATCAAATTTTGTATTCGACAAACTTTTCGTTTTTGGCCTATAGTGTTCACAGATACACGGATCTTCTATATTTTGGACTCAGGGGACCTCGAAACGTATTTCCGGTAAAATCTAGGTGAATACAATACTGTCTCTATCTGCATGTACATAGTATGTATAGAGGAAGTAACAAACCTGAGAACTGATATTTTCCAAATCAAAATTCACGTTGCACTTACCCGAGTGCAACGCATTGGTTCAACAGGATAATGACAAATAGGTTTCATGTATCCAGAAAAACATTCCTTCATATTTAGACTGCAGAGAAATTGAAACATAATGAGCTACTATTTCAAAGAAATGTAAAGTAGCAATATTTTGTGGAAGAGATGGAGGGTGCACTGAAATATGTGGAACGCTAGAATGAGTATGTGTTAGTAACACCAACACCTTTGAAGCACGGTTGAGTGCTTAAAGACACAAATTATCATTAGAGCAGCACTTTTAGGGTTCACTCCATTATAACCGCACCTAGCTTTCATGATAATGTAATCTAGAGTTTAACATTCATTCCTTTTCTGTATACTTATGTTAACTTCAGACATCACACTGTGCCCACATTAGTCTGGTTCAGTTTATTTTACAACTGCTTCTGATGCTTTAGTTTAAATTACGGAAGTACTCAGACTAACACCGTATTTATGAAGTAGTTCAAGTAAAATTTAACTGAATTATTAGAGCGGAAAAATTAATAAAATATGAGCAATCAAATAAAGAAAAGCTACACGAAAAGGATATTCAAACCTTAGATGTATTACGATTACATTTATTAAGAAGAATGACACAGCTGAGATTTGAACACGGTTCACCTGACTCATGTGAGCTACTCTGATAACATGCCGGTATGATATTTAATCCTCCAATCGATTCGTGTTTTCTACACAGTCAACTAACCACTGATTTAACTTTACAGAACACCTTAATGGCGAATCACTGTCGTAAGTACTTGGTATCCGGGTAGTATTCACATAGTTATACTCAAGTCAGGTTATTGAGAAAGCTGCGCAGAGCGTTGTGACACGCACGCGCATCAGGAGGTTTTGTCAGTGGTGGGGGAGAGAACATTCCAAGCGGCAGTGAGTGATCACAAAAATCATAGTACACTGTTTATTGTAAGAATATATAAACTGAGAACTATTAATAATATCGGGACCTACAACACCTAAGTTCCTCTCTGGAAGAGTCTACGGAGATTGTTGCAATTTGTTTGGGAAAACAAGTTCTTATTACCATTTTATATTGAGCCATGCACGCGTGTATTGTAACAATGATAAAGCGGTGATGGCAAACACTTCCTTTGTCTCCACCTTTCCTACCATCTCCGAACAGTGGCCGGCTAAAACGGGAAGAGGCGTTGATGGCGTGAGCTGCACAGACCGTATTACGGTAATGTTTATATGTATCTTGACAAGCTATAGGCCAACTATTGGGAAATTTTAATATTATATTGATTCAAAATTTGAATGCCACAGCCGACTCACATAGTTCTCCCGCTCTCCGTCCGGTTGCTCTAATCTTTGAGCTCTAACCATTGACAACATGCCGGCATGATATTCAATTCTCCAACTGCTCGTAAGTGATTTGTATTGTGATACGTACTAAACTGTCACATCACACCACAACACCATCCCTTACTTGGTTCTAACACTCCGATTCAAGTTTTTATCACTTCATTCTCTTTCCTGAATTTGAAATCGGTCGTGTTAATAAGTTAGAGACGGATTCATCAAGTGGCTGGTGTTGCAAACTAATTCTTTCAACTAATGAAGTAACTTATCTGTAAAATGTGACACCTTTGGATAATTAAACTTTCTTCATGATAAAATAACATGTATTGTAAACCTTAATCACATATTATTTCTTTTACCGGGCACATTTAAACTACCAATTTAACAAATCTGTAAATGGACAGGCACATTCAACTTCAAATTTTTAGTTTTCTTCTCTTAAAACGCTTTTTTTATGTTCATTCAAGATTAAATATCTTATATTCAATGTTTAGTTATGCAATAAGTTAATGGAATATTAGGATTTAATGTTTGCAGTATTTGGAAACAGTATATTAAATTGAATACATTTTAAAGTGTTAGCATATTAAAAGGATTAATATATTAATCGAATTATGGTAAACCTTTTTTTCAGCACTTCTCCAATCTCAAAATGCTAACACGATGCAGTTGTGTACTAATTTGTTTAAAATTTCCTACCTGCATTTTTAAAGGAGCATTAAGGAAAATAACGACATTGCTTTTCAAATAATGCTTTGATTATGAAAAATAAATTATTTTTAGCTTTGGAAAGATCAGATTTTTGGAAAGTACAAAACTGAATAATTTCTGTACAATAATTAGGGATTACTATATAAAATCTGTGAAAATGCATGCATTTGAAGCTCATTTACTAGAAAACTCAACCTTTTGGGTAAATAATTAAAACTGAATAGTCCGGAGCAGTTTTATTAGAACACCGAATTCCAACAACATATTTTTTTTCAAATTGCTTTGCAAGGTGAGGTTCTAAAACAGCAATTATTGTGTATAATAACTAGTGTATTCTCAACAATATACCCTATGCAACTTTCATACACCCCCCCTTTCGCCGGTCACCTAGGTCTGACCGTTGTTTATAGACTAATGAGTGTATATTAGGCGTGAATTCAAGTTAATTAGAGAGTGGCTCAACCAGTGCTAGTAAGGAACACAACTGATAGGAGTTTCCATTAACATTAAATAAAGGAAATCGTGCAGGAAACCGGAAGCATTGTCAGTACCCTCGACTTTGCATATTTTGCACCACCACAAGATCCTTTTATATACATAGCACTTTGCATACTCATTAACATAAAATTCATAAATGAATTCTGTGTGTGCACTATGGCTCCAGAAATGTCAGAATGGTCCGCTGTTAGGAATAACTTGTTAGTGTTGAAAAGGGAAAGTTTTTGTCAGCGCTGAAATGGGAAAGAGACGTTCTCTGTACATCTCCGGCGCCAGGAAGCCCGACTGCTAACATAAACAGACTGAGCCTGGATTAAATCAATGTTCTCTATACCACATGCAGTTCTCATCTCTTCTTGTTCAAAGTGACAGAGACAATTTCAGCTGAAACATTTCTCTTCCATAACAGTCAATTCTCCAATAATATATTTACCTTTTATGTTCGTAAATAGAAAATGTATTACATTTCATCCAAAAATTCGTTATGAAAATTTCAGTGAAACTCTGAAGCCCGAAAATCACATAGTATAGTTTGGTAGGTAGGTATTATTATCGTGCAATTTCAAACTTGAGATGGGAAACCCATAAGTGGCAACTTGGGCCTTGTTACAAATGTAAACCTAAAAACACATGAGTAGAGCGTGTAATCTAAAATGCCTGAGCGTGGTAACATTCCCTCGACGCAATATTTGCTCACTAGAACGGATGGCCTTGCTTGATTTA
This sequence comes from Hymenopus coronatus, assembly GCA_030762935.1. Taxonomy (NCBI): domain Eukaryota; kingdom Metazoa; phylum Arthropoda; class Insecta; order Mantodea; family Hymenopodidae; genus Hymenopus; species Hymenopus coronatus. The sequence goes on along the minus strand of CM060898.1, from coordinate 79,650,392 downwards.
TTGAACGTTCCAAGCTTTGTAGCATATTCAACGTACGGGAAACTGTTGGTATATACAGATAATAGTTGGTTTATACCAGACTTACTTAACGATATTTTTATTCATTCATAACATTATGATAAATAATTAATTGGCAATTCGTTCTCATTCTGGTGTCTCTCCTATTATCATTTCCTTTGGATGGGGTATTGAGTATATACTTTGAGATTCTATTTGAGTTTATTTATTATAAGGACTTGATATTTTGCGCAGTTTTCTCTCAGGATTCAGAGCAAGCGGTTATGTTTCATAAACTCAGTTTCATTAATTTAGTGTGTTGTACAAAATACTCCTATTCAATAGTTTAGCATCCTTTATTCTAATAGGTCTTATCGCATGGGTGAAATAATGCTGATATAAGCCAGGGGTCCATAGATCTTAAGAGTTAGTCAACATCTTAGAGCTACTAGATCAACAAGATCTTAAGAGTTACTCCTGGGTTCGTCTTCTCAGGATATGGGAAACCCCGAAAAGAAAAGGTATCCGAATAAGTCCTTCTAACCGAGATTCAAACTCGCAACTTCCTTAATGTGAAGCAGACATACTACCACCAAAATATATCTTTAATGGAGCAATAATGAAATGTACGATTATCCATAAAAGGACAGCCTAATAATTTGTATTTTTTTTTTTTCGTGCATAGGAACAGTAAAATACGTTAGGTACTAAACATATTTTTGTAAGCCCGTGAGCTGCATTAAAGCTTCTCCAAAAGCCGCATAAAATTTCTACCTGTGACTGAGTTGTGTGCAAATGAGAGAATGAGAGAGAGTGTGTGTGTATCAATTCAGTAAAGAAGGAGCAAGGGGGAACAAATGTACTGTCCGTTCACCAGCTCATGTGTCTTGGCAGGAATTCAGGAAGTCAGCAGTTAAGTAAACAATTCCAGGTGCACCGTGATAGCAGAAAATTATACTTACGCTTAAAGCAGTAGTACCAACTTTGGAATACGTACTCTTGCTAGAATAGAGAAAATTGCTAAAGGGATCGTGAAACAAAATGCTATTCTGTTTCATGGACTGTTAGCTTATAAAAAGATGCATTCACCTTAAAACGAACAGTGTTACCAGCTTTTTAGAAATAGCTGAAAGAGTTATAAGGGGAAATTGGCACTATCATCTCGACCTTTCAAAAATTTAATTTTATTAAAAATGGCTATAGGAAAGTTCAATTCCGTATTTCAATACATTATTTAAAACATTGTATATATATTGTTTTAGAAGTTTGTTTGCAAAATTTATTAGTTCTGGGCTTCAATGGATGTACGCTCAAAGACATTAAAAATACGACTAAGCTGTTATTTAGCTGAAAATGTGAACGTTTGACGGAGACTCGGGCATTTCCACGATTCCATTGCTGTCATTCTGATTCAACAAGCCACGCGAGTAAAAAAAAAAAAAAAAAGGAAAGCCAATTGGGCAATCCACCTCTCATTCATGCTAGATGTTCTCTCAGAACAGGTTGAATTATATAGGCAGCGTGTTAAATTTGTTAATCATGTGCCGATTCTTGGCATCAGAACTTTAGTATAGCGCAAAGAAAATATTAATCTAATTTTGTACCACACGGTGAGAGGGGTGGATTATTGTCCAACCAGAAAGTTTAGGGTTCACCAGTTCACAACACAGAACTTCATTTGTTGTAAGTTACGTTGCTTGACAACCCCTTTCCTTCGGTAACGTGTCCTGTTCAAGTCGCTTTTAAGAGCATAGCAAACAGGTGAAAGATTTGGGAGGAGTCAGTAAAAAGACTTCATCTTACGATAAGCATTTCCAGGTGTACTTTTAATGTCTTTGGGTGTACAAATATCCAAGTTTTCCCGGCCATTCCACCGGACATCCTCAGAGGGATAATGAATTCTTGCTGGAAAGGGAAAGTCAGTCTGAAAAAGTTATTGCTATAGGCGGAATTGGAACGAAGGATTTCTTGATGTCAGTCCAGTTATGCTAACTACTGAACTGCAACATACCAGCACATCATTCAATTCCCAATCTGACTCGCGTTTTTTCCCTGTAAACAACAAGGAAAATTCTATATTTTTGACATGACATACCCCAATAACGACTTTAAATGTCATAGGTAACTTAAGTCCGGACCTTCATAGTTTAAACAGCTATTAGGTTAATCACTATAAATTAATTGTTCTCCATACCATGAGAAAAGTAGAGTCAATCCCATAGACGGGAATTGCATCACAGATCTCCTGGTCTTCGCCCAGTTGCTAACCACCAAGAGGTAATTATCCCTCTGAGGATGCCCGTCAGGCACCTGATGAGCGCAACTGTACATCAATTGGTCCAATTAATATGTTCAATCTTACGCACTGTTATTAAAAATATTTGTAATGGATTCAGGTAACTCAAACCATAATATCCTTTTAGGTGAAATCTTGAATCAAAATTTTGGGTGCAATAGAATACTATCCCTATTGTCTAAGTGCGGTACACAAAGTGAGATGTTGCATACATAAAATAAAAGCGTTGTTTTCAAGTAAGTGCAATTATTTCTATTAGTTTTGGAATTCTTCTGAGGCTAAGTATGGCGAGCTTTACTGTATTTGTCATTATTTACTAAATAATCGTTTTGGATATACAACGGTGTTCTATTCACTGTAGAAGGGGCAATAGGAAGAACCTAAACAGTCTGCATAGTAACTAATCACAGTCAAGAGAGATATGTTATGGAGAATTTGATGCAGGTTGTTTCCACAGTAAGGGAAGGGTTGGTTGCTTCTCGAGTGGGTGGAACTATCCGAATTCCAGGAATTCAATTCCTGGCTCAGATCTGCATGCCGAGGATGAGTTAAACGGCAGAATTTTTAAGTGTAGTTAGAGGAATCAACATTTCCTCGGAATTACCAATAGAATGTTAGATGTTTAAAATATCGAGTTTTTGATTGTGAATTTCACCACCTCTTGTGTATTGGAGGCGAATAATCATGGAAGAACGTCGTAGTAATGACACGAAGACTTTATGGGAAATAAGTTGCAGGTTCCTCACTCGTCTTTTACCGAGATCATTCAAAAGATTTACTGCTGCTGAGATAGCTTTGTGCGGAAGCACAGTGCCGGTGTGGGTCATTCGCCGTTTTAGTGCAACTTATCCGAGTACTGGTGGTGGAATTTTCTCAGCAGTATGTGCCTAATAAACTTACTAAATAAATTCAAGGATGTAAACCTCAGCTGGTGTGTACGATTTACATACCGAAAGTGCTGACCTAGCAGCACTTCTCTACCAAATCAGGTAAGTGTTGGTAATTCGCTTGCAGCAGAAAACCGCTTCAAACCTCAAACGAAATCAATAAACGTGTGCTAAATTTATTTAAATTAAAGCATGTTTTCATTTATCCTCATCAATCTTAAGAGTCCAACAGACCGTACCGCTTTTATAATACACAAAATAATAAATAAAGCAAGACAAAAGAAAACAAAAATGGAAAGTACAAGAAAAAAGTAAAGCATATCCAAACACAGAAGTTTAAACAAGAAATACTCATAAAACCAATGTAAAACATTATGATGTTTATTATGTCGCACAATATTACATAAAGAACGCTTAATAGAAACAAATACAACACTGAAAAATCTGATGTGTTATACTCACATGATTTTTTCTAGCTGCTCTACAACAAATTTCTTACAAAAGATAGTTCTTCTTTCTACACATGCTAATCGAGGTAAATATTAGTAGAATGCTCTTATTTCTTAGTTCCTTATAAATAAAAGGGAACTAAGGTAATGCACTAGACTAAAGTGAAAGTCAAATGTTTTAAACGCTATTGTAATTCGATTGTGATAGCAAATTGCTTATTTGCTTGACCAGGAATAGAAAAAAAAAAAAAAAAAACGCTTCCTGCCTGAGAAAATTATAAGTACTTTACAATTGAAACTAATAATAAGGGATATCTCGGAAACGGTTACCTCCACAACAGAAACGTAGAGGACACAAATGGTGTGTTTTGTGTTTAACGGTATTTTCGTTTTTGAGCTATGCTGTCCACAGACACACACGAACCTTTTTCTAAAAATTATTTTTTTAGATTCAGGTGACCCAAGACATGCGTTTCCGGTGAAATTTCCGTTTCGAATTTTTGGGTGCATTTTTTTGTAGTGTTTTACGCCCGCTTTAAATACTTATGGCACCGCAGGCGGTGACACTTATGATACATGAATGAAGATGGAGCACCGGTGAAATGCGATGGCGGGAGAAACCGGAGAACCCGGAGAAAACCCGCCCCAGCGCCGCTTTGAGTGCATTACAAAATCTTCTCTAACCACTATGTACATAGTACGTGTAGAGAAAGTAAAATTTTATATATAATAGAAAAAACATATAATTTGTAACATTCATTTGTCTTTTAGTTCCTATTTTGCATCACATTATTCTTACAAAGCCTATTCTTCTACCTCCTTCATGCAAGTCAGTAAAAACATTAGCAGAATGGTTGTATTATATACTTCGTAATAGGATCAAAGGAAATAAGTAATACACTAGGTTAAAGTAATAGTCAAATGGCTAAGACTGATGACTATGTCTTGGCCTTGAAATTTCGTTCCAATTGGAAAAAAATAAAAACGAGTGATAATTTCTGTTTGAGGGAAAAAAAAATAAGTAGGAAACCTAAACAGCGTAAGGAATATTTGGAAATGATTAACCGACAGTAAATTATATGATCTATATTGTATGATCTGCATTTTTTTTTTTTTTTTTTTTTTTTTTTTTTTTTTTTTGTAGTACGATTTAGTCTATCTCTTACGCTTTAGCAGCTATGTAAAGTCATCCAGAATGAAGAATGCTTCATGGGTTATTTGTGGAAACTTCAAAATAGACATTTTATTACACATACAAGTATGTTTATTAAATGACATTTTATTCAAAACAGCTAATAGCCATTTTTGAGAAAATCGAAAATTTCGAAAAATCTTCCCCTTAAAGTGTAGTATATACCAAGTTTGATATTTAACCGTCTTTTCGTTTTGAGCTATGCTGTCCACGGACACATACACACGAGCGCGCGCACCTTTTTCTGAAAATGCTTTTATTGTATTCAGGTGGTCCTAAAACATGTATTTCCGGTGAAATCTTTGTATCAATTTTTTGGGTGCAATACAATGTCTTCTCTATACACTACGCACATAGTATGTGTAGAGATAGTAAGAATAAATTGCCAGCACTCAGCATAATACGTTTAGCTCGCTTTACAATTCCACTCCTAATATCAGTAATCTCATTTCTCAGCTTTCAACTTTGCCTGCCAGTAACGTCCAATTATCCCTTCTTCGCGGTTTGGGTTAAAAGTGTTACCCTGAATTATTTCGTAGGTGCCCCTACAGCTTATCAAGGTATGAACTGAAAACTCCTCCCAAAGTGGAACAGATTCTTATACCATTTTCATCAGTAATTTTATCATTTGCCATGCACACTCAGATTTTAGCACTAAATATACATCCGCAAAATCATCTCCGCGCAATGCGTTACCTTAGCGAAGGGGCTTCACTGTGAATGTAACTTTAGAAACACATTATTTTATTTTTTATAATATAATAGTATTAAACATTCTAAATAAACAAAACAAATGAAACTACATACATTAATAATAATAATAACAAAAAAAATCTGATGTGTTCCACCCACATGACTTTCTCTACATCTCTGCAACAAATTATTGTTAAAAGCTTATGCTTCCATTTATTTCATTCTAATCGAGGAAAGATTAGCAGAAATAGTCTTATTACTTGCTTCCTTGTAAGAAGAAACGAAATAAGGGAGTACCATAGGTTAAAGAGATAGTCAAAAGCTGGTTGCTATGTCACTGAAGTTCCATTGTTTGTATGGACAGGAGTTGACAAATTCCTGTATGAGAAAGGTATACTAAAACTGAAACTAAAAACAAGGAATATCTCAAAAACGATCAACTCCACCAAAAAAATGTGAATAACTTAAATCGTGTGTTCTAACATGCTCTACAGTTTTTGTGTGGTAAGTTTTTGTCCATCTCTTATGGTTTAGTATTATGCAAAATTCCGTAAAGTTCATCGAGAATAAAGTAGTCTTCCAAGGCTATTCCCAGAAAATTCAAGATATACATTTTATTTGTCAGGTAAATATCTTAAATATACGGCATTTTAATCAAAAGCTTTAGAGCCATTTTTAAGAAAATCAAAAATTTCGAAAAAAGTTCCATGTAAAGAGTAGTTAGGGGAAGATACTGGAAGATACTAAACTTAAATACCAAATTTGGTTTTTTACCGACTTTTCGTTTTTGAGTTATCGTGTTCTCATACACATGGACACACACACGTTTTTTCAAAAATGATTTGTTTTGGATATATGGGTTCCTAAAATGTGTATTCCCGGTGAAATCTCTGTATCGAATTTTTGGATGCAATGCAATACTTTCTCTGTACACTATGTACATAGTAGGTATAGAGAAAGTAAAACTGTACATTATTACACATACCCATTAAACTACTAGGTGTATAATATCAAAGAAAGAATTACAAATATAAAAGAAATATGTTAGCAATGAAATTAAAGAAAATTCCGGCCATGGATGCAAACTGAAGAGCTCCCTAAAACGCTAGCAGCATTACCACGTTGAATTGCCAAAGCAATCGCTGACGTAGGAAACTAGAGCACCGATGATCCACTGAAAGAGATACCAAGGTTTTTCCAATAGATCTTTAACCTCCTTACTCAAGAACCAAGCTTTACGACGGCAAAAGCAACAAATATGTAATTATGAAACAGATGCTCATATTTACTGTGTACAGGCGGTTCGGCGGTGGAGCTTACACGTTTGTATGTTGTTGAGAGATGAGTATCGACACATGTTGCATCCCATAAAAGCGAATTCCTTTTATTCCATGACTGATGTCATTCCAGCAGGTCTCTTTCCATCTAAGCGATGATTCCACATGGTTCTAAAATGTGGGATAGCTTGAAGATATTAATATCCCTTTAATTACGTCATTCAGCCCAGCATGTCTAGCAATTCGATCACTATCTTGACACAGCTAAAAGTGTGGTGACCAAAGTCCATAACTTTTCCCCAAATACACATGTACACTTGGCAGATTTTATACCCAAGACGTAATTCAATTGCTGTTCTAAAAGATATGCTGTCCATCAGGTTTCCGATGTTAGGAGAAGGTATTGCATGTAGCGATATATTAATATATTTTCATAAAATAAACACAGCTAAGAGTGTGGTGACAAAAAGAGATCACAACTTCTCCACAAATACATTATTACGGTTAGCAGATTTTAATTCAGTTGCTGTTCTAGAAGATCTGCTTTCCATTAGGTTCAATGTTACGAGAAAGTATTACATATAGCAATATATAATATATTATTATCTTCAATACCTAATTCCAAAACGGGGTATCATTTTGTTTGTCGTGCTGGCACTTCAGCGATGTCTATTTTATTCTGTTTCCTGTGTCATGTTACGTCACTGGAGGTTGCGTGATTACATTGCATATTTGTCGCGTTGCCCAAAATGTAGCAGAGGAAATTAAGCTTCGATGTGGGGTATAGGTCATGTAGCTCGTGTGACCTTAACCTTTCCTACTTCAGTTAAAATAAGGTTAAAATAACTTCACCTCAACTTTGCTTTTTATTTAAATATGTTATATTTATAATGCTTCAGGCTGTGCGTGTTGTCTTCGAGGTATTTCTGTTATTACTTACAATAAAACAAAATCTTTGCACACCTTAATGCATTTAAAATGTAGTATTCGTACATGTCTTTCTTGATGCAGTTTACACCTTGCAATATACCAAGTCTATGTAAAGAGTGAATGTCTTACACATTAATAGTTTTTGTAAAAGTGTACAACTATCAATATGAATTCCATAATTGTGCATTATGGGGATTAATATATTGCATTCCACCCAAATTTTGATACCAAGATTTCACCGGATATACATGTTTTGGATCCCTTAAGTCCAAAAAAAGCATTTTTGGAAAAAAGGTCCGTGTGTGCGCATGCGCGTGTAAGTGTGTGGACAGCATAGCTAAAAAAACGAAAATCCTGTTAAATAGCAAACTTAGTACTTAAGTTCAGTATCTTCCAAGGATTCGACACGAACATTTTTAAGAAAATCCCCCCCCCGCCGCCCCAACTACCCCTTACATGGAATAATTTTTGAAAACTTTTGATTTTCTCAAAAATGGCTCTAAAGGCTTTGATTAAATATCGTATATTAAAGACATTTACCTGACAAATAAAATGTGTATTTTGAATTTTGTAGGAATAGCCTTTGAAGACTACTTTATAAGAATTTTAGAATTATGATTGGGTAGAGTTATATTTAATTATAGATTAAATTATTATTTTAATTTATTTAAATATTATGGATTAATTATCTAAATTAATTTTACGAAACTTTGTACAACTGGAAAGCCGTAAGAGATAGACAAAAACTTACTGAACAGAAAATTTAGAACTCGTTTAAACACATAATTGATGTTTTTTTTTGTTTTTGTCGAGTGGATCGTTTTTCAGATATTCTTTGTTATTGATTTCAGCTTTAAAAAACTTATACGTTGCTCATACGGCAATTTGTCAACTCCTTTCCAGAGAAACAAAGAAACTTCAGTCCCGTAGCAACTAGATTTTGACTATCACTTTAACCTATGATACTTCTTATTTTCCTTATACTTACATGGAAGCAAGTAATAAGACTATTTCTGCTAATTTTTTCTCGATTAGCATGAAGTGAAAAGACGTATAAAATTTTTAACAATAATTTGTCCTATAGATGCTGAGAAACTCATATGAATGGAACACATCAGATTTTTACTTCAAGTTGCATCCTTGGAAGATACCAAAATTAAATACTAAGTTTGGTATTTAATGGTCTTTTCGTTTTTGAGCTATGTTGACCACAATAAAACACACACATACACACGGACTTTGTTCTAAACATGTGTTGTTTTTTTTTGTTTTTTTTTTTTTTTGATTCAGGGGGACCTAAAACATATATTTCGGTGAAAACTTGGTATCGAATTTTTAGGTGCTTTACAATACCATGTCTATACTCTTAAGTACATAGTACGTATAGAAAAAGAAATATAAACATAATTTGTCAAGCGAAGAAAGGGCATATCTACACGAATCTTAGAGTGAAAGCTGTTGTATTCCTGAATTCTAATCACTTTCACTTGTTCCGTCACGTTTCCAACTCTGAACTACTTTACTTCTGTGTCTGTGCATAAATTCATCCGCTTACTTTCCGGAATTATACAACCATTCCACTCCAATTCAAGTTACACCAAAAGTCAAATAAATCATGGATTGGGGGGGGGCTGATAAAGTGGATTCGTAACAGCGGGCACATCTGCGTAACTTTCCAACTGCCCAGAAACGCAAAAACTCTTTCAGCTTAATGTGCCCGTGATATCAAAAAATATGTTTTCTCTGCCTATTCCATCGTGTTGAATAATGGGAAAAAGTAATATATTACCAGGGTTTGGATTTTGAAGACCTAAAATTGTTTTAAAATTGCTCTATAAAACGAAGAAGCAAACCATTTATTCAAAAGTTTAATTTTCTATCTACATCATGCTAATCAAGATAAACATAAGCAGAATTAGTCTTATTACTTGCTCCATTGGAACTAGAAAGGAAATAAGGGAATGCACAGACTAAACTTAATGGACAGACTCTTTTCGTAGGCAAATCTTGAAGATATGCGGGAATAAAATTAATTACAGGTATTCGTTGGCAACATTTTATACAAATTCGATTGTTTGTGAGTCTTCTGTTTTGTTATTGTTAGTGTGTGCAATGGCAAATAAATTTAGTAAGGAACAACTCATTTACATGCTTCAATTAATGTGGAAGTATGACAAAATGACAGCCAGAGTTCATGTTGACTTTCGAACAAGTGTTCCTAATGCATCATTGCCAGCATAAAAACATTTGCAGAAACTGAACATAAAATGTGAAAGAACAGATGCTTTAAGATCCGGTTGACCACGTAATGTCCGAAATGAAGAACATTCTCAGTTAGTTGCTCAGGTATTTGTAGCAAGCCCTCATAAGTCAACTGGGAAGGCCTCTGTGCAATGTGACATAGCTCGAAGCAGCCTGCAGAGAATCCTAAAAGGCATAAAATTCAAATCCTTTTGCCGAAAATTACTCACTCTTTATATGAAAATGACTAAGGTAGAAGACTTGAGTTCTGTGAGTTGTTTTTAGTACGCATGGAAGCAATCCCTAATTTTTGGCGGTCAATTTTATAGACAAGGCAAATTTCAAACTAAATGGACATGTAAATCGGCATAATTGTGTTTATGGTCCGACACAAACCCCCATGAGGCAATAGAGAAAGATTTCATTATTTTGTGTTATTGTCTGGGGAGGGATTTCAAGTATCGGATTAATAGGACCTTATTTTTTTGAAGATACAGTTACTTCTGTAGCTTATTTAAAAATTCTGCAGAACTTACTCAAGTTGAAAATAGCCAAATTCTGAATTTCAAGTTGGAGCAACACCCCATTTTGGACTGAACTTTCGAATTTTTTAAATAACACATTCAGAAAATGAATTGACGCCGTGGGACTTGTGATTGTCACCACGTTCTTGTGATTTGAAGCTAAGCGATTTCAGTCCGTGGGGGGACTCTGAAGAATATGGTGTTCTCCGTATCGCTAAGAAATTCAGATCAGCTAAGAATGTCCATTGAAAATGCATTTCATACCATCAATAAAGAGAAACCTTTATTTTCCCGTATTTGCAAATCAGTTGTAAGGTGTTACCTGAAATGTATTGAGCAGGCAGATCAAAAATTTGAACCAAATGAATGTTTTATGTGTTGCCAATGATTTAAAAGTATGTCCTTTTGTTATATGTTCAAGTAAAAAAAAATACGCATTCTTGTTGTGTCTTAATTACGGGGAAACTGACTTTAGCACCATCGTAATGCGATAATCAAGGGTTTTAATATTTGAATAGTCAAGTTACTGCTTCTTGGTTTACTATCATGCTCTCTTCATTCATTTCTCCAATTTTTGTTTTCTTCCACAAAATTTATTGCTGACTCTTCCATTATTCCTTCATTTGAGATTCTATCCAATAGGGGATATCCTTTTACTGATCTTAGGAATCTCATTATGGCTGCCTGCATCTTGTTTTAGTCAACTTTCGTCAACGTTCACGTTTCATATACAAAAAGAAAGGATCTAGGTTCATTACCTGGTAAAACTTTATTCCTGTTTCTTATGATTTATTTTTAGAATTATATTTATTGAACTACATAATTTGTTAAAAGATGGGTAATTATTTTTTAAGATTATTTACGTGTACAAAGCTCATATATGTCCTTCAGTATTTAGTACCCGTTACGGTATAATTAATTGGCTCCAACAGTGTATTAATTTGGAATGGCTTTTTTGTTTCCTTTGTTTAAATTTTAAAATTATAATAATTCTCACTTATCTTCTGTAACGTAATATGCTAGTTTTCAGTTGTTTATAATTATCTGGTTATGCGCAAATAGCATCGTCTTAAACGTAAAAGTTGGTGCAATGCAAATGTCTCACTTCATTTTAAACATATACTCTTCAATCAGATCATTTGTATAAACTGAAAAAGGAGACAAATTAAAACTTTGCCTTAAACCTTAATTTATAAATATCAAATATTTCCAACATGTACTCTGAATGCTGTATCCTTATATATTACGAATAATGTTATATCCCTATGTATATTAAAGCTTTAAATACATGTAGATCCTCTTCGAGTCATGCTAACCATAGATTTTTCCTTCTATACGGTTAAAAGTCTTCGTAGTTCATGGAATCTGTACGAGTTTCGGGGTTAAATTCCTTTCCTTTTTAATTATTGTTTCACAGTGGTTTGAAACAGTTTTATTTTTCATATAATAAAACATCTGAATTGACTCGTAATCTTTTACTGAATATAATTGCACATAATTGATATCTTGTAATTAAATTACAGTGTTGTTATGAGTGATATTTCCGATTAGAATCTTGAATAACTTTCATTATGAGACACTTAGAAAGAAATGTTGGCATTTATGGAAAGAGAATCGTATATATTTATGTTATGTTGAATATTTATTAATGTCGTTGCTAGGAGACAATATACCAGAAAATGGTTTCAAACGAAGATTGGAGGGCATTTTGTGTGCTGATTTTTACATATCCCAGTCTGTTGTTACTGTACAACGCAATTTTGGAAGAAAATTTGGCGTTGATCCACTCAGTAGGCCCAGTATCCGTAAATAGTGCGCAGATTTCAAAACGAGGGGAAGGGTCTGTAAGCGGAAGTCAACCAGTCGTCCATCAGTAAGTGAGGTAAATGTGGAGAGTGTGAGAGAGAGTTTCACACGAACTCAAGAGATATTCACCATAAAAGCCAGAGAGAATTAAACATACCCCAACAAACTATGTGGAAGGGAAACGTTTGAAATTCCATTCATACCGTCTGCAATTGTTGCAGGCTCTGAAGCCAGACAACAAAGCCAAGCGACAGTCTTTCTGTGAGGAGATGCAACTCAGAATGGAAACTGCATGTTTCATCACTGGTGTTAAGTGATGAAGCCACTTTCCATCTGTCAGGAAAAATGCAAAAACATAATGTTAGGGTATGGGCTATGAAATCCTAATATTTATGTGCAAAATGTACGCGACTCCCTGTGTATGTAACTCGTTTCCGAATGTTCCACTAAAGTTGCGTTGTACAGTGACAACAGACTGGGACATGTTAAAATCTAGCACACAAAATTCTGTCTTCTTTTGCAGCCGTGTTTCTGCTATATCGTTTTTCCCGTCAAGGAAATTAATACATTTGCAACCGATTCACCAACATAAAAATATTTGAGTTTCTCTTTCCACTGATACCAATATCATGTTTCTAAGTGTCTACTAATGATAATTATTCAAATTGGAAATCGCAAAGATTATTTATAGTAACACTGTATTTATTACCTTATGACTTATAGGAATGTTTCTAGCGCCTTTTTAAAATACAGAATAACATGCACGTCGACTTGGATCCTGGAATGTGGTATTCATTTCAGCTATTAATTAGATTCAAAAGTCACTGTTTTAATACGGTTCACCATTATTCTATGGCTCTGCATTTCTCCTCTCTTATTCTGTAGTCTTCCTGACCGTTCGTATGTTAATTTTGTTTCTAATTCTGCTGAGGAAATTATCTACATTTGCATAACGTTGCATCCATTGTTCTTCTCTGATTACATTTGTATTTCCTACATCTCTCTCTTCACTACTCAGATGTTTAAGCACTTAGTAAGCCATCTTTTGTCTCGTGAGTACACCATCTTCAATAGCGCTAATAAATCTGTCCAAGAACTCTTGGTTAAGTAGCCTTAAAATGTTTTTGCATTATTTAGATTTTTTAATTATCTCTCTTATATATGTATAGACATAAATATATGTATTTATTATTTTATCTTTTGTTGCCTGTCGATACAAGTCCCGCTTGTTTTAAGCGCTATTACAAAAATAGTGTTTGTACTCTAGGGCTGATTTTATATTATACTCACCTTCAATTAATATAAAATACAACTAATTAAGACTGGTACATACACTGTAAAACAGAGCAAAATTCATACAACTGCAGTCAAATGCAACCCCATCAGTTTCCAAGCCTGTCATTACACCGCGTTTTTAGATACGCCTTCCCCATTCTTCACTAGCTTAAATATCACATTTGATATTTAATCGTTGTTTTAGATTTTGAGCCACGCTGAGCACAGACACACAGACACGTGCATACACACACGTGGATGAACACACATAAGGGAATTATTCTAAAAATTACCTTATGGATTCAGAAGCCTCAAAATATATCTTTCCAGAAAAATCCTTGACATCGAAAATTTGGTTGGAATGCAGTACTTCTTTTGCTTACTATACGTAGCAGAGAAAGTAAAAAACAGCCCTATTACATATCTGCTGATGGGAACGCTGAAGGCATATCATTTTCTGTGTAACCAAATGATTTTTTATCTTACTTTTATTCTGAATTAAAAGTTTAACTTTACCATTTCCATCTAATCCCAACAGCTTTCACTATAAATTAAACTACCAGAAGGCGCGGAGGTAGTTGCCAAATAAAATTGTGTATATTTTCCAACTTCAGAGTATAATTGTTACAATACAGTAGGTCTATTGTAACTTCCTCGATATTTAGTGTTGTATAACACACAGTTTCATAGTTTTAAAAAACTATTAATTCGTTTAGGAAACTATTGCCAATGCATCGATAAAGGATAACACCGTATCTTAAAATTACTAACTTCCCATCATAATGTTTTTTTCTGCAATAAAGTCCTCAGAAATCTTCTAGAAAACAAAATATCAGGAATTCAATAAGATTCAAATCCAACATCTTATTCTACCAGTTTCAATCAGCAAAATATTAAACGTCTTCTTTCTGATTTGCAGCCCAAACCTGAATTCATTTCGTGGCATATCCGAATTGATTACTTTCCCTGAAGTAGAGCGAGGAAAACACGCTGTAATATGGGAGATGCCAAGGCATTCAGCACACGTGCCTCTTCCAAAAGCAGCATCTCGACCAAAGACAAACAGAAACCTCTGGAGACCAAATTTGTCCCAGAAGTAAATATAGGAATATGCGCCAAGTGCGAAAAAAACAAGTTTATGCATTCTGCCGCTTTGTTTTTCTAGATTCTAGCATCCGCCGTAAGATAAAAGTAATGTGGTTCAGGTGACATAGTTCTTTGGCACAGGTGAGTCCAAATTGATTCAAGAAAAATAGTCGTAATCCTTTTTATTAGACTGAAAGCTATATTATTATGCACCTGCTCCGTTATCTACTGAACCTACAAACCTACCTCTTAGGTAAGTTAGAATCCAACTAGAACTTTTAATACAAGACATTCACATTAAAAATTGTATTTTATCCCACTCTATTTTTACCACCATTAGGTTTAAGTCCAAACATATCACAGTTGTCCTTTAGATTTGCAGATGTTTAAGAAATCGCCTTCGTTTGATTCGCTTTCACATTTCATTATGTTTCTATATGAATAATTTCTAACATTATCTGTACACGATTAAAATCGTTATACTTCAATTCAACTTATTTTAACAATCTTATAATTTTATCGAAATCGTTACTCCTTTATCTATGAGCTGAATAATAGACAAAATAGCGGCAGGTTATAGGAATTAAACTTAATTCCAAGAATAACATTGGAATTTTCCGCCTGGGTAGTGTGGTGGTAGCGTGTCTGTCTCACATCCAAATGGTCGTGAGTTCGAATCTAGCTTTCCCTTATCCTGAGTAGACGAATGTCGAGTAACTTTAAGCTCCATGGATCCCGAGATTATTGGAGCATCATTTCACCAATTTCATTGATTCATCGTCCGATATAACCAAACCAGGTTAAAGGACGTTAAACTACAAATAATAATAATAATAATAATAATAAATAAAAACATTGGAATTGCTGCAAAAAAGATCTGATGTGTGACATTTATATACATTTCTCCATTTATTCTGCAACAAACTATTCTTACAAAAGCTTATTTTTCTATTTACTACCCGTATATCTATAAACATTTTGCACAAATTCTTTCATTATGAACTACCTTGTATATACGCGGGAATAAGAGGATACACTAACTAGGCTAGAGCTATAGACAAATCATTTCAGACGCGGTCGCTACGTGATGTAGAGACATTCGAATCCCTTTTCTTGGCCAGGAGAAAGAAATCTGCATCACGACTTTCTGTTTGAGAAATGTATAAGCATTTTAAAATTCAAACCAATAAATAGGAATATCTCGGAAACGGCTAACTCTACAAGGTCATCCATCCATGGTTACAGAAGCTATTTCAGAAAGTACAAAATATACATTTAAATTAGCACAAACAAATCTTAACGAAATGATAGCATTTTCCAGAAAATTAAAATGTTCTAAAAATGTTCCATATGTTCGCTTCCCAATGGGGGAGCGAATTCAATGAAATCTTGGTATCGAATTTTCACAGTAAGAAAAGTAAAAATCCAGAAATCTATATCATATAATCGCCTCACTGACAGGTTTAAGATAAGCTTCTAGGGAAGCAACAAAACACCAAAGCACATTCTTTGGCTGACATTTACTTTGTTTTCTGTTTGATTACCGTTCTTTTGACGTTTTCTTCCGGTACACACACATATTCATAAACATAAAAACATCTATGCCCAAGGCTGGACTCGAATCCACGCTCCCCTGCGCCACGAAGCACCAAAGCGACACACTTTAGCGTGTGCGGCCATGAGGACCGGAAAATGTTGAGCTGCCTCTAGACGCCATTTCTCTTAGTTGCCTGCAGTCAATAAATGTAGTATTATTTTATTGTTATTTTGCAAATTTCAGGGCAGTGTATGTAAAGCATACTCGACCAGCGGTCACGTTTTGAAATTGTTCCGACCCGTAAGTTATCACAAGTACTGCTATACAACTTATATAAAACTCAAAATTCCAGATTTCAAGAAGCTGAATTTTATTTCTCTCGTTTGAAGTGCAGCAGAGCTGTATTGCTTTGTTTCCCTCTGGTTTATCGTTCTCTACGCAACCTTTGATCAGATATCGCTGTCCAGCTCGATCAATAGCACGGGTTTTGCTTTGCAAAGCAAATAATATATTACACCACTGATACTCCAGTTTAAAAATGTTAACTAACTAAAGCACTAAGGGCACTGGGAGTGAAACTTCGACTACAGTCAGTTACAAAATGGAAAACTGCTTTTTATTACAAATAGCTATTGGGAATCTTTGGGCGTCTATAAAGAATCAAAATTTCAAGTCCCCCTTGCTTCCCTCTCTACATCCTTTTTAACGTTGTACAATACATAAGTTTTCTAGAATACTATTTTATTGAAATTTTTTTTCTTAAAACTACATTTTCATATTTTCAAAATGTTCCATGCGTACCAGTTTTTGTTTAAATACAACTAAATTTTCCCAGAATGTGCAAAAATATAAATTGTAATATTTCAAAGAACCGAATTGTCCTAACAGTAGTAGCATTTAAATGTTTATTTTATAAACAATTTATTATAAGCAAATGCTTTCAGAGATTAAAATATATAACTTTTGAACTTTTGTGTGTATTTTAAAGCTCCTATTTAGAAAATGCCAGCCAATTTTCTCAAATTGTGAGACGCGTGAGAAATTTTGATTATGCAATATTGTAGGATAGCCAGTGTGCATCACTAATGAGTGGTAGCCTGCAAGAGGGAAGCACGTGAGCTCAGGTGTTAAGGTGCAAGAGAGTATACATTACGGCAGAGATTGAGAGCTTTAAATGAATGCACCAAGGGTTAGAGGAGACACCGTGCTTTTACTATTAATTGCGTGTATGCAGGTTAGGGAACAAAAGGTGAGAAAACCTAATGGGTTATCCAAATTCTGCTCAACTTACCTGCTGCATTTTAGTGTTCTTGAAGTCAACATTTTACCCTGTACTTTCTGTAATGTTGGTCCGGAGTGCGTCCCACAATATCAGTAGTTCAGATGTGAGGGCTGTCTGTGACCTAATTTATGGAGTTTGTATAGTTAACCATGGTTATGCTAGCATTCATTTATGAGGACACCGCTATATCAGAAGTTGAGACTTCTTACCAACGATATCGATTTTTGAAATTGTTGCAACATTACCTGTTGCTAAAAGAAATATAAATTATTCAAAATGATTATCCGGTACTTTATGATATATTTGCATAATAAGATGTATAAAATAATTTATATCTTGCAACGTATTTGTCCAATTTGAATAACATTTGGAAATCATAATAACAAAACATCACACTCACAATAAAACATCCAGAAAAGTCTATACTGAAATGTACAAATTTGAAATTTTACTCCAAGTATTCTTTAAGGTAACCAGTAAGTGTGAAATACTGTTATTCATATTGTAACAAAAGTCTCTTTATGGACTGAAATTTGGTTGCAAACAAAGTCCTTATTGCCTTCACAACAATTCTGCAGTTCAATTTCCTCCGTCGCTTTGAAGTGTCGTAACTCATGTCTAGACGCGTCAATGCAATTGTTGGGAACTCACATTAAACTAACTGGAATGCCTTGCAGCTGTTCCTTTTATAGCTGTCGATGACGTCCACATAATCTTTCAGAAAAGGCAAACATTTTCGCAACATGTATTGTGCCCAGATGTAGCGTTCTAAGGCTTTAGGTAGTGCTGTGTGTTAAATTACATGTTCTGCGACAGTAAGTGTATTTACTTACAGGAAGCCGACCGAAAACGTGCAAAAATTACCTATAAGTTTTCCAAGACAAACTATTAATGCACGTAGGCAATTGCGGGTCGGCAAGGAATAATCACAAAAACTCTCCTCAGTACTTGTGTCTTCCTCTGATTACAAATAAAACCTGTTCACAAATAACTTTTTCCCCGGCGTTTCCCTAAGATTTCTGCTGTTGTTTTCTTTCGACGTTCGGGGAGGCCTCCACGCTACGAATTTCCTATCGAAACACACTCAACTGCTGCATGTTTTGAATTCCCAGTCGAAACTGAACTGTGAGCAGAGCTCGTTCTGCGTTAATACCTGTCGATTACGTAGCAGGAAACTTCCAGCAGCAGTCGCACATACGAAGCACTGCAGATGTTACAAACTCTCTCAGATTTAACAATACCAGGTTTTGACGGAAAAAATATGTTCCGTCGGCACACGTATCCACTTGCACAGGTATAACAATTGCAAATTCTATGTTAAAATAACTTGTCAACGGCACACGTGTCCATTAATACAGGCATAGTAATGGACGCCAATAATCTGAAGCCAGCCGATCGCACACGTGCCGTAATTACAGCCACACGGCGTAGTCACAATATGCTGTTCCTAATTTTACTTTCATTACTACGTGTAATAAGTAGATGAAGATGTGTATTCCACCAAAAAAATATATGTCGAGACTTCAACGGAAACGTTTTCAGTCTCTCTGAGCCGGAAAAAAATTAGAAATTATGTGTCTGTATGTCTCAATATGTGTCTGTGCGTGTACCGTCCCTTGTTAAGAATACGATAGTGTACTATCATCATTAAGAATCATATTTATAGGTTTAAGTTTAAATAAATACAGATTGGTCTGAAAGTTTCTCACCCTCAGGAATTTGAAATACATTTTCCAAAAAAGACACACTTTTGATTACCTGCTGTGACTTTTAGTATTTGGTGTGATGTCCATTGTTGCTATGACACTCCAAAATTTGTTTTCGGATACTGTCTACCAAGGTCATTGTTGTTGTTAGTCAACGGATTACCATGCCTCCTTCACCCCTTCAATGAATTGTTCTCTGTTGCTAGGCCTAGGTAGTCCGAATGCGCTGTGCAACAGTCTAACCCAAATATTCCCAATAACATTTAAGACTGGAGAAAATCCTGGCCAAAGAGTGCAGACATCATTGAAGTTTTTTTGTTTTTTTTTTCGAATGACATCCGTGGTTCGTTTAATGTTGTGTGCTATTGTACTACCTTGCATCAAAATCCTATGCGAACGACTTGGAAATTGTCTGGAGTCATCCATGACTTTCTGACACACAGACAGAGTTTTTTGCGGTAGTATTCTCCATCCACAGTTTTTTTTTTTCTTGTGGAAGGTTCTCTTTTACCATAACCATATGCCTCCAGTAACCATGATTTTTAATGAAAATTTAGGATTAATAATAGGCAAAATCTGCTGAGATTTATTGGTTCTGATGCGTGTGTTCTGCTTCTTTGTCTTTGAATGCAGTACCACTGAACTTTCGTCTGTGAATAGTTAACTTTCAACTTTCAAATTAAATCCTTTATTGATATACCGGGTTCATAAAGATATTGAATTTTAGACCTTATATGCTCTCTTTGTGAGGGTGACATCTACAACAATCGAAGAAAAACCTTTGGTAATACTACATTGTCCCTTAATAAAAATCGGATGTGTTCCATTCAAATGATTTGCTCTAGCTGTTCCACAAACAGACTTTACCTACAAAGATTATACTTTTACCTACGTCATACTAATCGAGATAAACTTTAGAAGAATTGGCCTTTTTACTTGTGTAATAAGCTTTGTGTAGTAAGTTTTGTCTATTTCTTACGGTTTATCGGTTGCACAAATTTCAGCAAAATACGTCCAGAATGAACAGGTCTTCAGAGGCTATTCCCAGGAAATTCAATTATGTAAATATCTCGAATATACAGTATTTTCATCAAAATCACTAGAACATTTTTGAAAAAAAAAATTAAAAGAAAATTTCATGTAAAGAAAGGGTAGTTTGGGGTGGGAGAATTTTCCTCAAAATCTTCGTATCGTATACTTGAAAGATACTAAGCCAAGTTTATTATTCAACAGTCTTTTCGTTTTTGAGCTATGCTGCCCAAAAACCACACACAAAAACACACACACACACTGACCTTTTTCTAAAACTCTGATGTGTTCATTCACATAGATTTCTTTAGCTGATCCAAATATAAAATATTCTTACAAAATATTATTCTTTTATCTACATCATGTTAACCAAGATAAATATTAGCACAACTGGTGGTATTACTTAATTCCTTTTAAATAGGAGGAAAATACGATAGTCAGATCCTTTAAAAGCTCGTCGCTATGTGAAACAATTGAAATTTGTTTCGCTCTGTATGGTTGCGTTTGAGAAAAGTATTTTAAAGGTGAAACCAATAGCAATATCTCAGAAGCGGCCAGTTCTATATAAAAAAAAAAGTATATGACAAATAATGTGTTTTAACGAGATCTACATTTTTTCTGTGGTAAGCTTTTGTCTAACGTTTAAGATTTAGCCGTTTCTGTAAAATTCATACAGAATAAAGATGCTATTTTCAGAAAATTCAAAATATACAGATTATTTGTAATGTAAATATCTTTAATATACGATATTTTAATCAGGATCGTTAGAGCCATTTTTGAAAAACAAAATTTAAAAAATGTTCCATGTTTTCTTGAAATTCTTGAAGGATACCAAAATTTAATACCAAGTTCGATATTTAACGGTCTTTTAGTGTTTGAGCT
Organism: Hymenopus coronatus; assembly: GCA_030762935.1. Taxonomy (NCBI): domain Eukaryota; kingdom Metazoa; phylum Arthropoda; class Insecta; order Mantodea; family Hymenopodidae; genus Hymenopus; species Hymenopus coronatus. The sequence goes on along the minus strand of CM060898.1, from coordinate 79,629,303 downwards.
ATACTGTCCGGTGACACATGCGAACTTTTTTCTAAAAATCTGATGTGTTCCATTCACATGACTTTCTCTACATCTCTGTAACAGGTTATTGCTATTAAGCTTCTACTTCATGCTAACCGGTATAAAGACTAGTTGAAAGAGTCTTATTATTTAGTTCCTTATAGATAAAGGAGAAATAAGGGAGTACACTAGGCTAAACCAACAGTCACATGTTTTAAAATGTGGTTGCTATGGGATTAAAATATATTTTTTGCATGGCCTGTAGTTGATAAGCTCCTGTATGTATGAGAAAAGTTTTAAGTATTTTGAAACTGAAACCAATAACAAGTAAAACCTCGAAAACGGTCAGCTCCAGGAAAAAGTGTATAGCATATATTATGTGTTTTAAAGGCTTTACATTTTTTGTACGGTAAGTTTTTGTCTATCTCTTACGATTTAATAGTTATGCAAAATTAAAAAAAAATCGAGAATAAAGAGATCTTTCGAGGCTATTCCTAGAAAATATACATTTTCTTTGTCACGTAAATATCTTTAACATAAGATTTTAATCAAAATCGTTAGTCATTTTTGAGAACATAAGAGTCTTAAAGCTTTTTTCTATGTAAAGGGTAGTTGGAAGATTTTCTTGAAATTCTTTGAGTCGCATCCTTGGCAGATACTGAACTTATCAAGTTTTTGAGCTATGCTACCTACAGATACACACACGGACCTTTCTCTGAAAATGCTTTTATTTGGACACAGGGTTCCCAAAACGTTTATTTCTGGTGAAATCTCAGTATTGAATTTTTAGATCCAGCACAATATGTACATACACTATGTACATAGTACGTGTAGAGAATGTAAAAATGTTTCTCTTGTTTGTAGTCAGCGGATCTCAAAACATATATTTCCGGTGAAATATTGATATTGAATTTTGGATGAATACCAAACCTCTATCTACCATGTGCTTTGTGTTAAATAAAGTGAAACTTAATTGATGCATTCTGTATGTGGACTTCTCACCCCGTGAGAAACTTAACGGTTTAAACTAAGTATGGTCAAAGAAGTTTAAAACCATGTAAAAATTTATTTTTGTACTGCATGGGAAAGTATAAACCCTGGAGATTAAGACATTATCATATTTTCAAATTTGACTCACCCTTAATGATGAAAATGACCATAAGCGAAAAGATAAAATAAAAACGATTCAATTTCAGAACAGTACTTCTTCACTTGCCAACGCTTATAGTAACAGGGTGGATCGTATTTTTAATAACTGCCAAATAATGTTAGTTGCAAAAATGCAGTAGAGGGTGAGAAACTTTCGGATAACTCTGTATATTCAATTTGTTCATTTATTACATTTTATTTCCGCCTTTGAATAAAAGTATAATATATCGGAAGCCAATATTTTGCTTAAGGAGAGTCGTAGTTCATCTTGCCAATGTTAAAGTTTGACCCGTTATTTCAGCAACAATTTAAAATAATGAACTACATTTGCCAACTATATTTAGCACTACTTACAATTGATTGATAAAAAATTGAATACTTCTGTTCATTAGAAGAAAATATATAAGTTTTCTTAATTAAACTCTTACAATTTTATGGAAAAATTATGATTTTTAAATTTAAAAAAAAATAACTAATTTATATATATAAAACTTCACTAAAATAAAGATATATAGATACTAATCTTTGACAAAAATGTCAGCCCTTAGTGTCAATTAGTTTTTGAGATACTGGGACATTTGTGTATAAAGTTTACTTTTGCAGAAATTGATTTCAAATACAACATTAATAAAAAATGAAACCTAATTTTCCAAACACAATTTCACAGTACTTCGAAACTCTGATATAGAAGAAATATGAATGGGATGCCAATGCTGCCAACAGCTAAATTAAAACCTCCGATCAAAATAAAATAAACATCGCTTTTCTAACACTAACATTTCAAAGTTTTTGATGTTTTACGAAGTGAGTGTACCGGTATGTTCTAAAAGCTATTACGCATGATTATTTTCAACAATATTTTTAAACTATTTAAAATTAGCGTATCTCGTTAAAAGATATACCAAAATGAGCGGGAAATTAGAAATATCCATATGCAATTAAAACATAAAAATCCCATTTCGACTCCCCTTAATAAAAAAGGGTTTGGTATATTATAAAGTTTGGGTTATTCGAAATCTATGCACTGGAAAACTGAATGAATTGGTTATTTTATCCTTTAAAGGTCTATGGACTCATTTTGAATCTTATATAGTGAACTATTTCACATGATATAGTGCACTCTTGATTGAACTAACAGCTGGATTAAGATACCTGGGATACTTCACAAATATGCACAGTCTGGTAGAGGTGGTATTCAATTGCACAGTTAATGTTAACTATACAAGAATATTTTTGAACAATACTTGATGGACTTGTATGCACTGATGTATTGACAAAGACTCTTCTATAGCATTGCCCTTGCTGTCCTGAACCAGAGGACTTCAAACATTTTTAAAAAGTAGTCAGCCCATCTACTGTACCTCCTACCAGTGGTGAAGGTTCTATGTTATATTTGTGCCTATCTACTGCTCTGGAGCCTCGCCATTTGACCTCCCCATTTCCATTTTAATGACTTGTATGTTTGGCTACATCATCGTGTTTGCCAGTTCACTGATTCTCTTGTTGATTAATAACCCAGTTCATTTTATCTTCCCTTGGAAGGGTTGGATATAGTTCCTCTTATACGGGGCAATTGTTACATTGGTGTGACAGATGGACTGGGGTTTCATAGTGAAAATATATAAAAATAAATATTTTAGTGTCTCCCATAGAATAGGTTCCCTTTTCGGCTGAAAAAATATTGTAAATGTTTAAGTCTAAATGACTGACTAAGTCTGTCTTCATCTCAACGGCCAGGTAGCTGCTACTGAACTGAAAAAGGAATTTGATTGCACCAAGACTACAGCATCTGCGAGCAAGATCGCACTACAGATAATTTTCAAGCAAGATTTCATGTCGTAAAGACAAATTTGGCCTCCAAGAAAGGGAGAAAGATACTGAAGAGATAAAATTTTCACATTTTTGTAACTTCCGTAGTATAATGTTTTTAAACACCTTTATTTTAAAGTGAATAACGTTAATTTGTAAAACAAATGTTCTTGGTAAATTTGGTGGGAGGACCTATTAACTCAGGACAAGGATATTTTTATTTTCATGTTACTTTTACTATAAAATCCCAACTGAATCTTTAATTTAAACAAAACTTTGAGTCTCTTACATTCCAGGTTTGATAACCAAAAAACAAAGTTCAGAGCATGAAGGATTCTAGGGCTTTGAATTGTGTTTCCCCATATAAGTTATTGCCTAATAGAACTGCGGAGTCTAAATGCTTTTCCATGTTAGGTTTGTTGTTCTCTTCGATTATTTTCCATGTCAATTTTATAGGTAGCTAAAAATCTGCTCTAGGTCAAGATGCTCCATTATATACTGTAGTAAAACTGCAACTGTTTGTCCCGTGTTATTTATCGTTTTCATAATTCCACATTGTTTCTGCATCAGCAGAGGTCCTGTAAACTACAAGGTTATTATTTTTTTAATGTAACTTAGCATCCTTTTACCAGTTGGCCATAATGGACATTGAATTAAGTCGGTGAAATGCTCAAATGATCCGAAAAATCTTATCCGAGTAACTCACCCTGAGAGAGATTCAAATTCGCGACCTCTGGAATGTGCGATACGCTAACCCTTCACCACCGAGGCAGGCTAAACTTAACTATTGTGAGCTTATATCCCATTCATTTAAATTCATACCTTTCCCATAGATTCAATTTTTTAGACACATCTTCCAGTAGGCAAGTGCAATTTTTTAACTTTATTTTTGTATTATTGTGGAATCGGATCTCTTTAGAGTGCACCATGCTCAATTTTAAATATTTGTTTTCCTTTCTGGGGTTATTTGGTATGTGATTAGTAGCTAAAAAAGGCTTAGTCAAATGCGGATTAGCGTGTAATCCAGGAAATAGCCACCTTTTACGCATCCATCTGGCGCAGATTATTCTCGGACTGCTATGCAGGGTCGAGAGTTTCATCCAAAATAAGTTATTGTACATTTTTAATTATTTATACGGTTATGCTTTTGTATTTGTTTTCTATTTATTTTTACGCTGGATAAATTTGTATGTGGAAGAGATTCCAGGAATAGGGTCAACAATTTTAACTTCCTGACAAGTAACTGTCCTTATTACACCATGAAAGTATTCATATACTGTAAGACACAATGAATACATTAAATGGTTAAATTATTAAACTTTAAATTGTTCTTGATTTCTCTTGCTTTACAATAAGTTGAACTGCTCTGTGATACTGAAATGTTCGATCTATGAACATTTTATACGCAATTTACAGACACCCAGAGTAATTACTTTGACAGGTCAAGTACTCTCAAAATTCCTATCAGTTAGTATTTCCTACACAGCATACATTTAATAATAATAGCAAGCTTGAAATAAACCAAAAGCCCATATCTTATATCAAAAATCTGATGTGTCACACTCCCATGCGTTTCTCTAGCTACTCTACAAACTTTCTTCAACACTATGCTAATCGAGATAAACATAGCAGAATTTTATTACTTAGTTCCTTACAAGTAAAAGGGAACTAAGGAAATGCACTAGGCTAAAGTGATAATCAAATGTTTTAAAATCTGAGAAAAGTATATGTACTTAATAATTGAAAGTAATAACAATGAATATCTCGGAAACGGTAATATATGACATAACTTTTGTATTTTAATAAAATCTACATTTTTTGTATAGTAACTTTTTTTTTTATCTGCTACGGTTTAAAAGTTATACCAAATTAAGCAAAATTCATCCAGAAGAAACAGGCCTTTAGAAGCTATTCCCATAAAATTCAAGATATACGTTTTATATGTGATAGAAATGGCTTCAATGTGCGGTATTTTAATGAAAATCGCTAGCCATTTTTAAGAAAAACAAAGTTTTCGAAAAATTTTCCAAGTAAAGGGTAGTTAGGGGTGGGGGAATTTTTTTTTGTGAAAATCTTCGTGTTGCGTCCTTGGAAGATACCAAAATTAAATACCTATCACACACACACGGACCTGTTTCAGAAAATGCTTTTTTTTTTAGATTCAGGGGGTCCTAAACATGTATTTCCGGTGAAATCTCGGTGTCGAATTTTTGGGCGAAATACAATACAATACTTCTCTCTCCCTATTTACATTGTACATACGGGGCTAGAGAAATTAAAAAAATTAATAATGGATATATATCAAATCTTTCCTCTTTAAATGCTCCCTCAAACAACAATAGCAAGTAATTAATAGTCAAAATTGTAATAATTATTGTTTAGAGAACCATGTGAAGCCTCGGAGTTTCAGAGAATATGATGAATCGGTAAAGGAATAGGAACCAACGAATAAAGAAGCAAGGATCGAAAGGAAAAGGGATATGGAATATCAAATCCTGGTACAATAAGATTAAGGAATTAATAATGGAATCACAAGACACCATGGTTCAATGAGGAAGTTAAAGAGCTTAGGAGAAGAAATATCTTTTTCTGGCATAAAAAACGAAATCACTAGAAAAGTGTACGTGGGCCACCCAGGAAGTAACGAACGATTTGTTATATATTAACGAAACATTAAATTGATTTACAAACTTAAAGCGTCTTGTATATTTCTTAACGTAATCTTCATTCTGTCAAAACTTTATTGTCACGTGGTACCAGGAACCAGTTTTTCAATGCCGACGTTACACTTTCATACAGCCAAAGAACCTATCCGTTCTTTTTGTTTGATTTTGTTTGTTTCCTTGTTTCTCTTTAATGTACTAAATGTTCGGCCAATAAAGTTTTGCAAATAACGCAGGTGTATGCTGATAATACAATAAAAGAGTCCTCAGGAAATGGCGCATGATTTATAAGTAAAAGACCGGAGTGGAAATTCATCAACCGTTATGGAAAAGTAGAAAGCAAATGTTGATAAAACAATTCAGAGAAAAGAGGGTTTTTACCTTGGAAACCGTACATGACTTTTTGAGTGGAAAATATCTCTTAATTGGTGGAAGCTCTCAAAGTGGCAGTGACATCTTGGCACTTTTATAACAATGGCGATTATGTTGAGAATTAAAGTAATGTCATTTTGTAAATAAAGTTTGTTTTTATATCTTACGTTATTATTTAGTTATGCCAAGTCGACCGCTACTTTCTGGATCACCCTCATAAGTAGTGGTTAGGAATTAAAGAAATAAGAGAATAAGAGATTTGAAGGTGGTATATTGGGAAACATTTAGCAAAGACATGGAAAAATATATGCAATACAAATTGCACAATACAGGATCCCCGCATTTTGAGGTGAGGTATTGGATTTTTTAATGCTCAGAAGTTGAAACGGCAGAAATTTATCTTCATCTAAAAGAATGAATGGTGATACGCAGAGCTCGGCTTTGTCTTCCGAAGTGCCCACAGTTACGAGTACACAGGGCAGTCAGCAGTAAAAGAGAGGGCAGTGGAAATGGGTTTATAGCGTAAACATGCACACATTGTTCCAAAAGTAGCTCATTACATGTATTGACATTATATAAAGTAACTGAATAAAAACAATTAGGTATTTCAAATATGTTTAGTAAATAAATACGCCTTGAACTTTTACAAATAAAAGTATAAAGTTGTTACAAAAATAAACATAAATCTATCCAAGTCACTCTGAATTAATTTCAGCGAATTAGAAGATACCTCTTTACAATATCAAAAGAAAAGGCTCTCCTTCTGTCACTCAAAATTTGTTTGAATCACCCACAATTTATCCGGTGTCAAATGCCTACCCTTTGCTATTTTCGGTATCTTTTTTTTTTTTTTTTTTTTTTTTTTTTTTTTCAATCTGCGCTCTCTTCCAGGGTTCACTGAACCAACAGGAACTGGCCAACATTGCCAGACAGTGAGCAATGCTAGACAGTGCAACACGTTTCGAAACGGGCTATACTCCATCAGGTCACAGTTATACTTTGTACACCGAACCCCAATCCGGACCCCGGACCGAGTTCTAGTGATACGTAATGAACCAAAGCAATGAAAACGTCGAGTGAAATGTTCAACAATGGACGCAAAAATGTGCATGCCCAAACTCGATACGCACATTCGTCAGAGTAATCAAATGTACAATAAAATCGCACAAAACAGACGTGTAGCCCTAAATGAGTAGTAGATTACCTTCCGAAACATTTCTATTTTTTTTTTTCCTTGGTAAAATAATTGTGTTCGAAAATTTTAATGGATCGGTGGCAACTGACGAATACTAACGCTGGTGCACAAATTTGACATGCCCTTAAATAACGGAGCTGATTGTGTGGATAAAGGAAACATTTAATGTTGTGATGGACATGTTATTTTTAATAAAATATTGTTTCTGGATATATTAAAGCCAAATTATTGTTACTTCCTGGATTACCCTAGAGTTTTCCCTTGATTTTATATAAGTTTCTACTGATGCCTCTAGGGCAGACTTTTCCAGTTTAGGTGCGCGCCAGGAAGCAGCAGAGTCGTTAAGTACTTACGACTCCTAGTAGTCTTGCAGCATGCAATACAACTTGGAATTGAAAGCAAGCTGTCGTCAATGCTGAAAGACATGTTAGGATGATGTGGCCGACAACACAAACACTTGTATTATTACTTTCACCCAGTGAGTATTGCCTACTTTCCGTCCCCTCCAGCTAGTCTCCTAGAAGGCTTGCTTTGTACGTGCGAGTATCCTTGACTCAGCGAGCAGAGTTGGAACACCCTACTTAAGTGAAATCAAGAAAGGCAAAGTAGATGGGTAGATTGAAATCCTCTAACTTTTCAATGATCTTACAGACAGTTTAAATATATCCCAGCTTGAATTTATTGTTGATTTCTATCTGGTATGTGCTTTGTTGATTCTTTTTATGGTTTTATTCTGGATGGTATCGTTTCTGTTTTTAAACTGTTGTCAAACACAGTGGTTTTGGAATGATTCAAGCCGTAGCTTTAGGTATTCAGTGTGATTACAGTCACCTCCTGGAATGTTCCCTAGTTTAAGCTCTTCTATGCCCTTTTTAGCCTTGCTTTCAACTGTGGTAGGGAATTCCAGATTGGAAAACATATTAACAGATAATTTTCTCGTTTTTAATTGCGATTTTGTTTGAAGCTTGAATGCCATTATTATATCATCTGCAAGTCTTAACATTGCTAAAGTACGTAAATAGAGGTGAAGAAGATAAGGTTAAAATTCTGTGCGACTGGTGTAGATACGTTCTGTTTGATATAAAAGCAAGTGACGTTCTTAGTAATCGATTTCACCCATGAGTAGCACAATTTCGAAATGACGGAAGGCACGTCACTAGGTCAAGCAGATGATGAAATTTCCCCCTAGGGGCCCTGCGGGTGTGAAAATCCTATGCTCTATTGTACTCACTAACAACAGAGTCTTCTGGTGGACGAAAAAAAAAAAAAAAAAAATCTACCAGTTACAGGTTCTTAAAACATAGCTGGAAAAAAGAGGGGAAACAAACACATGGGGTAGGTTTGCGTTAGAGAAGGAAGTCGATGCGTTGCGTAACGCAGTGGTAGAGCGAGAGAGAGGAGGGGGTAACGTGCGTCATCACTGCTAGGGGTCAGTGAACTCTCTTGGCCTACCTGTGAAGACAACTGGAACATACCTGCTGCTGCGGCTGGGACAGGCTTCCGAGTTGGTCCAAAAATAGCTCTCTCACAATGGCTGGAAAAGGGGGTCAATATCACAGCAGCATGGCTAAATATAGCCACCAGTGCGTGCCGCAATACTATTACGTCATCGTTTGCGTAAAGAGGTCGCATATGGCCTGTCGCGTGACACAAAGGTCACTGGAACTTTCTCCCGCTCATTTCTTTTTCTTCGTATCTTACAATACTGAAAAAACTGATAATACACCCTATGATCTGCCTGGTTATTCACATTATGAAATGTTAAATAATAAAAATAAATAAATAAATAAATGAAAAATAAATAAAATATAAAAATCAATTTTATAGAAAATTGAAATAGGATTTCTAATATTTCTAACATTCTTGCATTAATAATGTCCATTGTATATGAATAAATACAATTTACTATTCCACTCTTACCAGGTTATACTACTTTTGATCAATAAGATCAAACGAGTGTTTCAAATAATCATGGATTCTTATCCCACATCGTATTACCTCTCTAGCATTAATCCCTTGTTATCATCTCCATAGCATTTCTTCATTTTCGTCCTCTCCGTAACTTAATTTATTTGCGATTCCATTTGTTTACGACCTAGATATTCGAAGTTAGCTTCCACAAAATCGCACACGATAACAAACATAAGGAGAAACTGAAACCGCAAATGGAAGCAGTTCGATAAATTAACTTAGTAAATTTATTTATATTTTATATATCCATCTTTGTACACTGTCTTTCAATCATAACATAGCCATTAAACCCCACTCGGGTTATGCTTTTCTTTACATAAATTAAAAAATCTACTGAGATCACTATGGATAAGTGTACCCTTTGTTAAATTTTCTTTCCTAGACTATACTAGCAACACAGCGCACAGTGCCAAAATGTATTTGTTTGATATACTTATTGATCACGAGAAAAATAAATTTCACCTCCACGTTTACTCTAGTTAATTAAAATAGTCTTGGAATGCAATCTTTTTTACAAAATAAACATATGAACATATAGTCTCATGTCTAAGAAACAACATTGTAGATTTTTAAAGCTACTCAGCATGAAAACAATTTTCTGAAGTTTGTAATATTGTATTTCTAAGATTTCTCATAATCTCGCTAATAATTATTGTAAGTAGTAGCACAAATGTGTGGAAATTAATATGTTTCATACGTATATTGTTTAGTATATAGCCCACTTTTCTTTTCTGAATTGTGACCTGGGATGTGAGAAACATCCTAGGTAACCCACCTCTCCGTATTTGACGTGTGCATATATCCCTTCATACATTTAACGAGTTGCAGAAGTCAATTAGTTATAATAGTCAATAGTTTTAGCCCTCTTGCTTAGCTGCGCAGACGGTGAGTGGGCCCAGCTTATTCAGAGGGGCTTAACAAAGCGGCAAGAAATAAATTAAAAGAAACTCGCCACTGTAAAAGTATATATGTCGCTGTAAGTCAACTACATATTTTAATTCCAACAGGGAGAGATATAATTATAAGAGATAAGATTACGAAAGTATAGAAGAATGGAATGTCTCAGCAATAAAATCACAACGATATAATCGGAAAATTATTATAGTTATATGTCGTATGAGATTGCGTATCAAGCATGAAAAATACAGAATTAAAGGAAAAGTGCCATAAAATGGCATAAACACGCAACGGAGTTTAGTTAATATTTACACCACCCTCCCAATTGTGCTACTCCAGACTTTGAGCAAACGTGGCGTAAGTAGCTTTTCCAATTTCTTTCACATTCCTGCCTACCAGTAGTGCCCACCATGCCCATATTTACGTTATCATTTATTGTTTTTTGTCCCTACAGGCTGACGGAATATAATCTCTGCTCCTTCCCATATTGTGGAGATTCTAAAACAATTTCCATGAGTGGCTTCATCGTCAGTCATGCACCTAATGTGAACCATGCTAAACCCTGGTTAATGAGTTCGGCCTCTGTTCCGATATACTAATCTGTACTGTAGACCGACAAGTAGGTCACGAATTCATTTCCAAACACTGTACAAATAACCGATCAGGATCCCTCAGTACCACACTCCAAAAGAGAAAGAAGGAAAAACGATTTTAAAACTGTTTTAATTTATTGCTCTCTCTCTCTCTACTCGGTAAAATGTACATAGGTAGAAAAAAAAAATCACTCCACCCAAAAATTGGTTACGAGATTTCAACTCAAATAATGTTAAAACATCCCCTGCTTCCATTTTAGAATAAGGTCCGTGTGCGTGTGTCCGTGAACACTATAACTGAAAAATAGAATACCCAACTATCCTTTAAATGGAACATGTTTCGAACATTTAGAAGTTCTCAAAAATGGTTGTAATGATTTGGATTAAAATACCATATTTTAAAGATATTTCATAATAAACGAAATATATATCTTGAAGCTTGTGGGAACAGCCTCTAAAGACCTCTCCATTTTGGATGACCTGCATGCAAATTGTAAATCGTAATAAACAGACTTGCTTCACACATATGATAGATTCGTTAAAACACGCAATTTATACCATATACATTATTTTCGTAGTGTTAGTGGTTTCGAAAATATTCTTTGTTGTTGGTTTCAATTTTAAAGTGATTAAACTTTTCTCAATTCAACTTCCATTCACCTGTTTTGTTTTACTCCCAGAAATGCAAAAGAGTTTTTAAAAGCTTTGAGTATCGCTTCAGCCTAGTGTATAGCCTCATTTCCTTTATACTTATAAGGAAGGAAGTAGTCAGACCAATTCTGCTGGTGTTTATTTCGATTAAATGACATAGATAAAATAATTATTTTTAAGGAAGGTTTATTTTTGGAACAGCTAAACCTGAAGAGAATATGCCATCCCTCTTCAGTTTTAACTGCCACAAAGGAGTGAAGTAGGGAAGAGAGAATTTAACGCTCACAATTTCCTTAAAATTTATACGACACTGTAAGGAAAACGAATATTTTATTATAACCGGATATGTTCATCATCGCTGCTAAAATCCTAAAATAAAACTGTAATGCTCAAAGCAGAATGGGTTTGAAACACTTCCTTTTAGCTCTCAGTTATCAAGTTTAATGCAGGGAGCATGCCCTCAAAAGATGAAACAGGAGAGGGGGAGATAAAAGTTTCAAAATCAAATGCTACTGACTCATCGTAAATGCTTTGTACAGCCTATGTATTAATTATTATGGTTTAGTGAAGGTAACTTGCAGTCAAATCCTAATTAGCAAGTCCTCCCACTTCAGCACTTATTTAAAAGTTATTCTGGAGCTAACAACTATCAACAACATGTGGTTCTTTCTTTCAATCAGACCGACATGGCAACTGTGATGGCCCCTAATCACGATTTCCAGTTTCCGTGGTTACCCTCGCTAAATCGGCTGGCTTTGGTGTTTCGTGGCGCAGGGGATCCTGGGTTCAAGTCCCGCCGTGGGGATGGGAGTTTGTGCGTTTGTTAATGTATGTATGTGTATTTGGAAACAAATGGTAAATCAAATAGGCCAAGAAAGGGAAACTGGTAAAAAGAGTAAAAAAGAAAACAGCGCTGGGGTCCCGATAAGCCTCCGGAACCGTACTTTTCTAAAATAAATTAATAATAATAAAAAAAACACTATTGGCAATTAGACGCTAATTTTTCCCTTCACACACATAATACATTTTCTTATTGGACGATCCCTTGGCACCTTTGTACTTTCTATAACCTGTGTGTACAATGTATAGAGGGATAGAGAAAGTTTAATACCGAGATTTCACCGGAAAAGCATGTTTTGAGACCCAAAAAAGCATTTCTAGAAACATGTATGTGGGTTGGGTAGCGTAACTCAAAAATGAAGTCGGTTAAATACAAACTCGGTATTTAAGTTCAGTATCTTCCAAGGATGCGACAAAAATTCCCCCTCAGCTACCCTTTACATGGAAAATTTTCCCGAAATTTTTATTTTTTCAAACGACTTTTATTAAAATGTCCTATGTTTAAAATATTTTCATGACAAACGGAATGTATATCTTGAATTTCCTGTGAATAGCCTCTAAAGGCCTCTCTTCATTCTGGGTGACTTTCATATAACATTTTTATAACTGGTTAACTGTAAGAGATAGATAAAACCTTACTACACAAAAAATGTAGATCTCTTTAAAACAAACAGCTTATGTCATGCATGTTTTTTGTAGGGTTAACAGTTTTCTAGATATTCAATGTTATTAGTTTCAGTTTTAGGGTGCTTAGGCTTATTTCAAAAGGGATACATTTTACTTTTTTGTCTCTTTTGTTTACTCATAACAAGCAAAGAGAACTGAATTTCAATTGTTTCAATGAATGATTGGCTTTTATAAGATTTGACTATCGTTTTACCCTAGCGTGTTTCGTTATTTCCCTTCTACTTACAAGGAATAATAAGAGCAATTCTGGCAATGTTTATTTTGATTACATGCCGAAGATAAAAAGATGAAATAGCGTGTTATTTATGGACGCTCTTTAACTGCTGTGGTTCTCAGCGTCCCATTCTATACTGGGCGTGAAAGACCGCTTAATTTTGCTCAGAGGCCTCTCTATCAGACTTGAGGTTCTTTTACGTGCCATAAATCTACGACACGGGACCAACGGCTTTACTTCCCTTCCGAAGGAAGCCATGCTAACGATTTTTACACCCGAAAAAATCCATCGTCCTCCGCCGGGTTTGAACCCGCGACCTTGGGTACATGAAGTCAGCATGGTAACCATTACACCACGGAGGGCGACTGCCGAAGATAAAAGAATAATCTTTTGCAAGAAGGTTTGTTTGCGGAACAGATAGAGAAAGTCATGTGAATGGAAAACATCAGATTTTTTAAATATAAGTTTTGACGTTTCACTGGTCAATACTAAACTACCCTTTAAATGGAAACATGCTTTCTCTACTCTTGTACTATGTACTGTGCGTCTTCTGACAGCAAGTGCATGTTCAACTTGAAAGGAACTGCATTTGTAGAAAACAGTGAAAATTTGCCATGTGATATTAATACTGCTTCTAAGTGTCCATGCCAAATAATACTTTTTACATGCAAAACCCAAATTCTTAAACATGTAACTTAATGTTTTACAGCCAAGCTTCTCGTTCAAAACGCTTACATTTTTTATCAACTTGCAAGCTCCACAATTTTAATTTTTCTAGCACGTATGTATAATGTACATAGTAGCTAGAAAAGTATTGTAATTCACACAAAAGTTCTGTAACTAGATTTCACCGGAAATACATGTTCTGTGACCTCTGAATCTATGTTTTTAATGACAATGTGTGTCTGTGTGTCTACAGCACAATACGACAGAGAAAATTCCGCCAGCCCCAACTACCCTTTAAACAGAACTTTTTTGAAAATGTATGATTTTCTTTAAAGTGGCTCCAACGATTTTTATTAAAAGGCGTGCTTTTTTAACAACCAAAATAACAAACGAAATGTATCTCTTGAATTTTTTGGCAATAATCTCTGAAGATCTCTTCATTCTGGATGACTTTTGTACAGCTCGAAAACCACAAGAGAAATACAAAAACTTACTACACAAAAAATGCAGATTCTTTAAAACACACAGTTTAGCTCATAGACTGTGTCCGAGATACTTATTGATATTGGTTGCTTAAAAATTTCACAAGTGGAGAATAAAATGTCGTTTCATCTATTTTGTTTTACTTCCGGGAATGCAAAAGAGTACTGAATTTCAGTTGTTTCACATAGCGATAGCTTTTAAAAGATTTGACTATCGCTTTAGACTAGCGTATTCTCTTATTTCCCTTCTATTTACAAGGAAGCAAGTAATAAGACCATTTCTGCTAATTATTATCTGGATTAGCATGACGTAGATAAAAGAATAATCTTATTATAATGGAAGTTGTTAGTAGAACAACTAGAAAAAGTAATATGAATGGAACACACAAGATTTTTTCGCATAAAAAGATGAAATTCCAAAACCATTACCTAGTAACCCGGATTTTTTTTTTTTTTTAAATCTGGTCATAGCTTTAGGTGACTTTAGCCTTCTTATATCTTCAACGAAATGTGTAAATTTCAAATGAAAGTTGCCCGCGTAGGTAGTGTGGTGGTAGCGTGTCTGCCTCACATTCAACAGGTAGTGAGTGTGAATCTCTCTTAGGGTGAGTTACTTGGATAGGTACAGGGTTACTACAAAAGAAATAGATAACTTCAGCTGCCTGTAAAACAAAAACTATTAGAGATAGCAACCTATTTATTTTGGAGGTATGTTGAGAAACTCTCAAAGTTTCGTTTGTTACTATTGGTAATGCTGTAGTGTTTTGTTTGTTGTTGCAGAAGCTGAAATGGCGGAAAATCCTGTGGAAAAGGCATATTGCGTGTTGGAATTTGCTAGAACGTAATCAGCAACTGTTGTCCAACGACATTTTAGAACACGTTACCACAAAAATGAATCGTCTTCATCATGTCGCAACATGTCGAAGCAAAAGTCACGTCGTATGACCTTATCTTCTTCACTCAGAAACTGCAAAATCTGTAATCTGTAAGGCATCATGTGCAGTCGCTTCCGCAGGATTTTCCATACAGTTTGCTGTGGAATTTGTAATTGCATGCTTGCCCTATATGTTGATTTCTGTGGTCTTCTTATGTAGGCAGAACGAACACGTTCAACGTTTTATTCCGAAACTCTTGGTCTTCCCGAGCTCTTCCCTTTTCACAAACATCCCGTTGTCTCGAATTTTCTATACCAGTCGTAGATTGACTGTCTAGTCGGTGGCGTTTTGTGGTAGCGTGTTCTAAAATGCCGTTGCACAACAGCTGCTGATTGCGTTGTAGGAAATTCCAACACTCAATATGACTTTTCCACAGGATTTTCCGCCATTTCAGCTTCTGCAAAACAAACAAAACACTACAGCGTTACCAATAGTAGCAAACAAAACTTTGAGAGTTTCTCAACATATCTTCAAAATAATTAGGTTGCTATCTCTAATAGTTTTTGTTTTACATGCAGTTGAAGTTGTCTATTTCTTTTGTAGTAACCCTGTATTTTTGGGGATTTTCCCTTGTCCGAAGAAGACACATATTGAATAACTCTAAGCTTCATGGAAGCCAAGATCATTTGAGCATCATTTTACCTATTTCATTTATCTTCTGATATGACGAGATAAGATATATAATCAAAAGAAAAAAACAGAAAAGAAAATCTGAAATGTTTCACTCTCATGTCTTTCTCTATAAATTTTCAACAAATTATTATTAAAAATATTCTATTTACTCCATGCTGTTCAAGAAAAAAAATAGCAGAAATGGTCTTACTACTTGCTTTCTTTTAAGTAGAAGGGAAAGGAGTAACATAGGCTAAAGCGATAGTCAAATCTCTTAAAAGCTGGTTGCTGTGTGATTGAAGTACATGTGTTTGTATGGCCAGAAGTTCCCGTATGAGAAAAGTGCAAGTATTTTAAAACTGGAACCAATAATAAGGAATATCTCAAAAACAATCAACTCCACAAAAAATTATATAACTGTGTGTTTTAACGAGCTCTACATATTTGTCAAGTAAGTATTTGTCATCTCTTACGGTTTAGCAGTAATGCACAATTTGGCAACATTCATCCAGAATACAGATATCTTCAGAGGCAATTTCCAGAAAATTCAATATATACATTTTATTTATTATTTAAATATCTTTCATACACGTTATTTTAATAAAAATCGTTAGATACATTTTGGAGAAAAATGAAATTTTCGAAAATTTTTGCATATAAAGGGTAGCTGGGGGTGGAAGATTTTCTTGAAAATATTTGTGACCCTTCCTGAGAAGACTTACTCGTAAATACCAACTGGTACTTAACAGACTTTTCGTTTTTAATTTATGCCCCCCACACACACGGACATTTTTAAAATACTTTTTGTTTGTATTCAGAGGGTCTCCAAACATCTCAGTATAGTATCTGTAGGGAAAGTAACAAGAATATTGGTCTTCAGAAAACTGAGAGAGGAAATCGTATCGGTGAAACACGTGAGATTTTTAAATCTCTAGTGTGAAAACACTCAAGTTTCTTGTTATTCAGAAGGACTGTAGGAGCTGTATGAAATAGCAGAATTTACCATATAGCCGAGGGGATGCCGGAAGAGTGGGTCTGAGTGTGCTCTAACAGGTAGAGGTAAAGGCTCATTCAAGCGTATCTGTAAATTGGATTAAGCGCTGAGGATATTCAAGCGATGTGAAGGTTCCGGTTTCCTCGTCTAAATCGGCCTCGCTATTACCATGTGGATACCAAGGCTTTTAATTGTTGTTTCCGATACCCTAGCTAATACATAAATCTATTATTACTGCGGACACAGTCACGGTTAATGATTATTAATTAATAGGAAATTTCACGCCCACAACTTATAGTGACCCGCTATAATTTATTTTATTGATCCGTTTATACTCCGACTTTACCCTAATGGTCATATATCGGCGGCCTTTTACCTTTGGAACTTCAATGAATGCATAAGTGTATTTGTTGAAATAACAGAATGCATACATTGATCTTCATCAATCGACGGGCCCGTAGACCGTACGTGCTTTTGCAATACACAAAATTGTAAGCAATATTAAAAAAAAAAAAAAAAAAAAAACATTAAAAGAGTAAACACTAAAATAAAAGGACAAAGATATTTAATGCCTCAACTTAAATTTATAAACCAGAATAAACCGTACTCAGATGCATTAATGTGCCCTATTACAATAGACCAATACACTTAAGAGAAATATATACGCACAATACTAACACCGCAACAAAACAATGACCGAAAATATGACATAATATAAATCTTAAGTAAAACATTATAATCACTTTTGTTTAAGTGTTCATATCGCGCCCCTCTACTCTATTATCAGCCTTCTCAGATCTCAGCAGTCTTGCCTAACCCGTCCGCGTTTTCCGTGCCTGCCAGTTCCGTCCAACATGCTTCTAACGCGGTGGTAAAGGATCGCGGTAAATACTTATGGGTCCACGACTCTTCCTCCTCGCAAATGAGGCAGATTCTCAGTAATTTTTATCATACTCCTAGTCTAATCCACGCGAGCCCCTCTCTAATGAGCTTGATGAGCTGATTCATTGCTGCATACCCCTCTCCGATTTTAGCCCAGGTTGTACTATCAATGAAACATTCTCCGTACTTTGCGCAATTATTTGCTGTCTGTCAATATCAACGAGGCGGTACTTAAATTTTTCTCCAAATACTCCGTCTGTTTACCTGCCCCGCCAACCAAACGTATCTCGTCCCAATTTACCTTTGGAACTTATTGCCTGTTTACAATGATGCTAACTTATCTATCACATTTTCACTTTCTGAAAAATGGCCCCAACGATAGTGAATAACATACCCATGTTAAAGATATAGCCTCAGAAGACCTCATTTTTTCTAGATGAATTTTGCATAAATGATAAACTGAAAGAGATATACAAAAACGTACTACACAAAACATGTCTTTAAAACACACAATTTATGTCATACATATTTTCTTTCTTGGGGTTGATCATTTCCAAAATATTGGTTTCACTTTTAAAATACTTAAAACCTTTTTCATACAGGAATGTGTCAACTACTGGCCACACAAAGAAATAAATTTCCTTCACATAGCAATCAGCTTTTAAAAGATTTTACTATCATTTTAACCTATGTACTTCTTTATTTTCCTTCCTCTTACAAGGAAACAAGTAATAAACTTATTTTTGCTAGTGTTTACCTTTATCAGCATGAAGTATGTAAAACAATTAGTTTTGTTTTAACAATAATTTGTTTCAGAGATGTAGAGAAAGCCATCTAAATGGAACATGTCAGACTTTTTAGACCAGACACACAGAAAACTGAAAACAGCCGCGAGGAGTCAAAAGTTGGTTACCTAAAGATGCAAACTTTATGGACAGAAAAACATTTTTACAATCTAGAATGGGCTACATTTTATCCACGGGGTTTTTATACATGTAATGAAATGATAAATAGGAGCGAAAATTTCAGAATAAATGTAATAAGTCTAAGATAGCAAGATGCCATTGGGCATTGAAGATGATATCAACGAACCTCAAAACGTGCATGTGAGATGAATTACTCTACCGATGTTGCAACGCCATTATGCAGTGATGCAGTGCCATAAGTTATTTTTCGCTCTGTTTAAAGCTGAATAACAATGTAAAGCCTGAAAATATTCTTGATTAATGTCTGCTATTCTGAAGACGTTTGTTGGGCTTGAAAATACATATCTCACAAACTGAAGTACGCTTCTTTGCAAGCAACTTTTTCATGTCCGGATGTTATACGCTCCATTGCCGCAAGAGAAAGGAAAACATTTCAAGATGGAGTTTGTGGTTTTCTAGCATATCTAGAACAAGGGTGCAAAACAACGAGAGCGTGAAAGCTTCGTTTGGAATGACAAATTACGCGTCGCTTCGAGAGACATGTTTTCCCTTACTTTCTGCAAATCCTGAGATTCTAAACAGCACAGCTCCTACGTATTTTGACTATCTCTGTTTGCATCATCTGATAATAATGGCAACCGAAATGCTTCATTCTGAAATTCAAGAGTATTTCAACCTACTTTTTGCTTTAAAGATGCTAGAATGCATTGAGATAGGAAAGTCCATCAGTCAGACGGGTATAAATGAAAATGAAGCAAATTAAAAGCATAATCATTGAATTTAATTTTAAAAATGATAATGTTTTTGCTGCATCCAATTTAAATCTCAATAAATTCATATTTTACGATCAACGTTCAAAAATTTTGTGAAAGAATTCCACTATTCCACTTCCAAATATGCAGTACTAGAAAAAAAGGAGAAATTAAATATTCCAATTCATATAATGAAGCTTTTATTCATCTTTAATATTTTTCTTATTGGGACTCAAACGTGTTTATTTTATACACTGTACTCTATGTTTAACTTTATATTTCTCACACTGAACGTTAAAGTTAATTATATTTGATAACTGGAAACAACACAGAAAAACAAACAACGAAAAGCACACAAACAAAATAAAGACGAATAAGAAATTCCTATACACATACAAGCAATCACCTCCTACTTTTGTTCAGTTTTCTTACACCGATCTGACCTGCATCACCTTTTGTAAGCATCTACCAAACATTTCTCTGCCCCCCCCCACATTAACCATCAAGGGCAATAGCGTGCAACCCTCTCCTTGAATTAACAAAAATAATTTAACAGTACTTCTCATCTGTTCTGTCTTAGTACAATGCGCTAGTATATGAATACATAATATACTAACGCATTCTTCATTAGGACATTTTTTTGTTCGCTGTGATTTCAGTCTAAGCCAAGCAAGTGTTTGTTTCCTGGTTGTTTCCCAATCAAATAAAATTTCAATAAAACGATGTAAATACTTTTACTAAAAAAATTTAAATTTCACATATAGGTATTCCTTATTCGATTTTTTCATCCCTACCGCAGCTTAGGTTTGTTTATATGCAACAGATATCTTTCTCCTTTTTTTAGTGATATGGAGGTTTCTTTCTTTCTCCCTTACGCTTTCTTCAAGTGAGGAGTTGTTTTTGGTGTGCTGCTAATGCAGAAGATTGGAGAGGCCCACCTAGTGTTCGACATAGCATTGCATAAAACGGAAAACAGAAAATACTGCTTCGTTCGTGCATCATTACACCGCTACGCTCAAGGAAAAGTAAAGTGATAGTTGAAAGTAACATTATTGAAGTGCCAATGGGAACTAAAGTAAACCACATCAGTGAAATGCCCGAAAGTTGAACAAGGTCACTCACTAAACAGTCTATTACTGTCCCCTTAAGATATAGCTGTTGATAATAAATAACACCAATTTTATAAGTTAGGAACTTATAAAATTCATGCCAATGAAGGTTATCAAACAGAACTTGTAGGAAACAACTAATATTTTTCAGTAATTCAATAGGAGAAACTATTATAGGTTCTATATTTCATAAAAGCATTTAAAATAATATAGTTCAATCTCCCTTTGGGACTTAACATACGCAAATTTGTATTACTTATATTCCTTACAGGAAGCCAAATTAAATCGCCTACTGAATGGTAATGAGTTAAACTATGAAAAAATTGAGTGGTTGGGTTGCATAAACGCAGATTATCAATTAGCGGGATCATCAACTTCCGCACTGCTGAAATTCATTTGGCAAAAATGCATTTTAAAGAGCCAGCAGACGATATTGCTTCTTTTCTTTCTTTCTTTGATAAAAGCTGAAGAATTATTGTTGCGAGTTTAAAAAGCATTGATGAACATGAATCAATTAAGAAACTCAAGAATTCTCAAGCATTACACTTATAATCGTTTAGATGATAACTATCATCTTATTAATATTGTAATGTAAATAGGCAGATGCAGATGTGTTGTATATATTTATAAGATACAAAGCAAGGCAAGCATTGCTGGGCTACAAAGATAAACATTTCAAAAGAAAACCGGAAAGTCCAAAAAGGCAAGGACTGGAGTTTATGGATCAGCTTATATTGTCACAGAGTTGCTGCAAG
Organism: Hymenopus coronatus; assembly: GCA_030762935.1. Classification (NCBI taxonomy): domain Eukaryota; kingdom Metazoa; phylum Arthropoda; class Insecta; order Mantodea; family Hymenopodidae; genus Hymenopus; species Hymenopus coronatus. The sequence goes on along the minus strand of CM060898.1, from coordinate 79,608,149 downwards.
GCCAGGGATATTTCGTAAAATTTATCTAACAGGTATTTTCTAGTAATTTCCATATCATGTTTGTGATGCAACCAATAAGGTAGGAATGCAGGAGCGTATGACGATACGACTCCAATGTGGGCGCGAAAATACAGGCAATAACAGAACAGGACATTGACTCCGAGCGCATGTCAGCTTTAGAGGATGGAATTTGGATTGAGCATGCTCTGCAATGTAACATTTGTGTGTTAAGCTGATTTGAGCTTGGAAACAACGCATTTTGATTTTTACTTTCTTTACATGTACTAGAGAAATTATTGTACTCCACCCAAAATTTCGATACCGAGATTTCACCGGAAATACATGTTTTGAGCCCCCTGAATAAAAAAAAAAGCATTTTTAGAAAAAAATCCTTGTGTGTGTTTGTGTGTGTGTGTGTGTGCCTGTGGACAGCATAGCTCAAAAACGCAAAGACCGTTAAATACCAAACTTGGTATTTAAGTTTGGTATCTTCCAAGGATGCTACAGGATGATTTTTAAGAAAATCCCTCCACCGCCAACTACCCTTTACATGAAACTTTTTTCGAAAATGTTGATTTTTTCAAAAATGACTAACGACTTTGATTAAAATGTTGTATATTAAAGATATTTACCTTACAAATAATATGTATATCTTGCATTTTGTGGGAATAGCCTCTGAAAACTACTTTATTCTGGATGAATTTTATGGATTATGGATTTTATTAAGACTATTTGTGCTAATTTTTCTCAATTAGCATGAAGTAAATAAAATAATAAGCTTATTAACAATAATTTGTTAGAGAGATATAGAGAAAGTCATGTGAATGGAACACATCAAATTTTTCTTTTAAGAAACTATAAACTGAAATATTTGTGCTGCCATGTGTTCATTACAAGACCGTGTAACGTATGTGAGTTTTAGAAATACACATTATGTATAGCTCTTCCGTCTCTTTCTATTATTGTTGCGATTGTTGGTTCATGTCTCCAGCCAACACATTAGAAACTCCTCTACTTAAGACTTTTTTGCATTTGAATGAACACGTCTACCAAATATATTAATAACACAAGTAAAGCAATTCAGCAATAACAATTCACACACAAATTAACAGTTATATGTATGTTTTTTTTAAGTTCTTACTTAGCCTAAATAAATTTCAAGTTATTAATAAAAATTACCCTTTAGCTTTAGGCGTATGTCTGGTGTCCTTAATATTTTTTTTATTGTTTCATTTATGTAGCCTCCTTTAACATCTAAGGTCATACTGAGGGCTTTGCATTAGAAACATCTCGTCTGTAGGAATCGAACCCGGGGCCTCCGGGTGAGTAGTCAGCTCGCTGACAACTGGACCACGGAGGCAGTCACCTTAATATTGTTACACACGTAACACGTGTTTCCATTTGTTGTCATCAAATTCTTAAGCTTTGTGAACTATCATGCAAGGTGTGCCAAAAAAAAAAAAAAAAATAATAACGGGAATTTTTGTTTTTATAAAACATTTTTTTTTTTCATCTACATCAACTTTTTCCCCTTCAAAGTAATCCCTCTCAGATACAATACACTTATACTGGCCTTTCTCCAGCTTGTAAACAGTTCTGAAACTCACTTTACGTTATGGTGTTCACCACCTTCAGCGATTTTGTTTTTATCTCATCAATGGTGGCCAAGTGACGCCTTCTCATGGTTCTCTTCATCCTCGAATACAGAAAGAAGTCGGAGGGACTATGTCTGGCGAGTACGGTAGCTGAGAAACATAATAACAGATTTGTGTTTTGCCAAAAGGCACGAACAAGCATTGAGGTGTGAGTGAAAGCATTATCCACGAATGGTTTTGCCACAGTTCTGGTCGGTTAGCTTCACACAAACGGTGCAAAACTTCCAGGTAGCAATTCTTATTGACCGTAGCGCAGATTCTTTTCTTTAATTCTTCCACATTATCGTGAGTATTGCTTTCTATGGCGTCCCGGGCGGTTGTCGTTATGAACATCTTCTCCACCACTAGTAAACTTTTGTCTTGTTCGTAGTAGATTCGCCATAGCCATAATCAACATTTCGTTTGCGGTGCTACACCTTATTTCATTTTTACTTTCTCTACACGTACTATGTACACAGTGTATAGGGAACTTATTGTATTGCACCCAAAAATTCGATATCGAATTTCAGCGGAAGTACATGTTTTGGGTCCCCCTTAATCCAAAAAAGGCATTTTTAGAAAAATATCCACATGTGTCTGGACAGCATAGCTCAAAAACGGAAAGACCGTTAAATACCAAACTTGGTGTATCTTCCAAGGATGCGACATGATTTTCAAGAAAACCCCCCACTCCCAACTACCCTTTACATGGAAACATTTTTGAAAATTTTAATTTTTTCAAAAATGACTAACGATTTTGATTAAATACCCTATATTAAAGACATTTACATTACAAACAAAATGTATATCTTAAGCTTTCTGGGAATAACTTCTGAAGACATATTTATTCTAGATGAATTTTGCTGAATTTTGCATAAGTGGTAAACCATAAAAGATAACATAGCTTACTATTCAAAACTTGTAGAGCTCGTTAAAACACACAATTTATGTTATAAATATTTTTTTTATTCATAGAGTTGCCCGTTTTAGAGATATTTCTTTTTAATGGTTTCACTTTAAAATACTTATATTTTTCTCATACAAACTTTGCCAAAAGATTTTAGTACCCTTAAGCTAGTGTATTCCCTTATTTCCCTTCTAATTACAAGGAAGCAAGTAAAAAGTCAATTTCTGTTAATTTTTTCTCGATTAGCACGAAATAAATATAATAAAAGCTTTTTAACAGTAATATGTTGCAGACATGTAGAGAAAGTCATGCGAATGGAACACATTGGATTTATCAAGCAAAAATTAATGCAAATTTGTCAGGTAGTTGAAAAGAAGTATAACCTTTTAAAGGTCAACAATTACCTAAATATTCAAAACAGTTAAAAATGTAAACATAGGTACACAAGGAACATGTCCTCCGACAAAATACAAAAAGGTTTGAAAATCGGATATATAAGGCCCGTGAATTAAGAAAAAATCCTACCACTCATTGCGTACACGAGCTCAAGAAAAACTTACACTTTTTTTCTCTCTTATGAAATTAGGTCGTAATGTGCTCAAATCTTTACAAGCTGTAGTTGTCCTTCAATTAATAATAATAGGATTAATAATGCCGCGAGAACCGAGCCGCTTCGCGCTGAAACATTCTTGTTTCGGGAATGTTGCTATCCAGAGCGAATGAATTATTCAGAGCTGCCTGACAGTCCTTGGGAATTCCTGCAAGGTGTATCGGATTAACTCTTCTTACCCTAAGAAGTTCTGGACGCATCCAGTTTCAGCTTTACATTTTAAACTCCCTTGAGTGGGCATGCATTCGGGTTTCTAAGAAACAGTGTTTCTATTTAACAAGCTCGGCGATGCCCAACAGAAGGAGGACATTACCATCAAGCTCACATATACAAATCTGATGTGTTTCAGTCAACTGATTTTCTCTACCTATTGTGCAATAAACTACATCAATGAAAGCTTATCTTTCTATGTATCTTATAGTCATCAAGTTAAGCATTAAACAAATATGATATGTTCCAATCACATAACTTTTTCTACATTTCTTAAACAAATTATTGTTAAAAATATTAGGCTTCTATTTACTTCATACTAATCGAGAAAAAATTAACAGAAATAGTCTTACTTGCTTCCTTGTATGTAGAAGCATAAGAAATAAGGGAGTACACAGTTTAAAGTGATAGTCAAAAGCTGGTTTCTTTGTTTGTACGGACAGGAGTTGAAAAATTCCTGTATGATAAAAGTATACTTTTTTTCAAAGCTGAAACCAAAAACAAGGTACATCTCATAAACGATATTCTCCACGAAAATAAGATATATAACATAAATTATGTGTTTTAACGTGCTCTCCATTTTATGTGTGGTAAATTTTTGTGCAAAATTCCGTAAAATTCATCCAGAATTAAGTAGTCTTCAGAGGCTATTCCCAGAAAATTCAAGATATACATTTTATTTGTCAGGTAAATATCTTTAATATAGAATATTTTAATCAAAATCATTAGAGCTATTTTTGAGAAAATAAAAATTTGGAAAAAAAAAGTTCCATGTAAAGGGTAGTTGGGGATAGGGAGATTTTCTTGAACATTTTCGTGTCGCATCCTTGTAAGATACTGAACCTAAATAGTAAGTTTGGTTTTTAGCGGACATTTCGTTTTTGATCTATACTGCCCAAAGACACACACACACACACAGACACAGACAGACAGACACATACGGAAATGTTTCTAAAAATACTTTTTTTTTAGATTCAGGTGGTCTCAGAACATGTATTTTCGGTTTACCCTCGGTATCGAACTTTGGGGTGCATTACAATACCTTCTCTATACACTACGTACATAGGACGTGTAGTGAAAGTAATAATAGACTTATTGTTTATATCCTTATTGGTAAATGGAAAATAGGGATGGTAGTAATTATTAAGTTTACAATAATACAATATGTAATTTACTTTTATCATTGTAAATTCTTTTTAAAATGTTAATTGTATAGTTATACTTTGAATACATGGCAGCCCTTAACTGAGGAAAGTAATTAATAATAACAACTTACTCAATGAGTAACCTGTATAAGCAATAAAAGTAGTAAATAAAGCAGCAAAGGACCAGGAAACAACACAATTAATTGTGTAAAATAGGAACACTCTCTAAAAATGTAGAATGCTAAAAAGATTCTAAAGGTGATGTACTAATAGACATTTCTCTTCGTAGAGCATGCAGATCAGCAATGGATACGTGTAACGAGCGGAAGAAGTCTGGAAACCCCTGGACGGACATTTCAGTAGTGATTAAATTGTGCATAAACAGGGTCTTTATTACATAACGATTGAATAGGGCAACACTCACACACACACACTCATACACATAAACACAACCCTAGAGTGAGCAAATAGTGAATAAACAATGTTATTAATTGAATAGTGCACCAGATAAAGAATCTAGAGAAACGTGGTAGGAGACATTTACACTTCAAGGGACACTAGGCGATTTTCATATGTACTGATTCGTTCAATCATTAGAAGCAATAGCTAATAGAAAGCGATGATGAATTGCCTGAAAAAAGATATGCATTTTTACCTTCTCTAGCACATATGTACAATGTACATAGTAAACAGAGAGGGTATTGTATTCCACATAAAATTTTGATACCGAGATTTCATCTGAAATATATGTTTTGAGACCCCCGTGAATCCATAAAAAACATTTTTATAAAAAATACATGTGTGTGTAACTATGGTCATCATAGCTCAAAAACAAAAAGTCCGTTAAACCCCATTATCCCAATATGGAACATTTTTGGAAATGTTGATTTTCTCAAAAATAGCTCTATGACCATATGTTTAAAATATTTTCATGACAAAGGAGAGGCATAACTAAAATTTTATGAAGACCTCTTCATTCTGTTGGACTTATATAAAACTCGTAAACCGTAAGAGATAGACAAAAACTTGCAACACAAGAATATAGAAAACACAGAATTTGTGTCTTATACATTTATTGTAGAATCAACCGTTTCCGAGATATTCCTTGTTATTGCTTTCATTTTAAATAACTTAAACTTTCCTCAAGCGCGAAGTCAATTTTCGCTTCATATCTTTTATTTTCCCCCAGGAATGCGATGACTTCATAAGATTCGACTATCGCTTTAGCCTGGAGTTTTCCCCTATTTCCCTTCTTCTTATAAGGAAGCAAATAATAATACCAGTCCTAGTAATACTTATAGCGACTAGCATATAGGTAAAAGAATAATCTGTTGTAAGGGAACATTATGAGATTAGTTGCTTACCTGAAAGTAGAAGGGAAATAAGACAATTTTAGGCTACAGCGATAGTCAAATCTTTTAGAAGATGGTTGAAATCTGTTTCTTTGCATGGCTAGAAGTTTACAAATTACATATGAGAAAAGTTTAAAACTGAAACAATAACAAAGAATATCTCGGAAATGGTTGACTCTACGAATATATATGTATAATATATGTACTTATTCACATAAATTTGTATTTTAACGATGTCTAAATTTTTGTCTATCCCTTAATGTTTATCAATTATGAAAAATTCAGCAAAGTTCATCTAGAATAAAAAGGTCTACAGAGGCTATTTCCAGAAAATTCAATATATACATTTTATTTGTCATGTAAATATCTTTAATATTCGGTAGGTATTTTAATCAAAATCGTAAGTGCTATTTTTGAGAATATCAACATTTTCGAATTATTTACCATGTACATCGTGGTTTGGAGTGGGGGAATTTTTTTTTTCAAAATTTTCATGTGGAATCCCCGGAAGATACTAAACTTAAATTGCAAGTTTGGTATTTTTCCGACTTTTCGTTTTTGAGTTATCGTGTTCAAGGTCACACATTCACACGAACATTTTATTAAAACTATTTTTTGATACAGGGGACCCCAAAGCATGATTTCTGATGAAATGTCGGTATTGCGCGTCCGGATGGAATCCAATACCTTCTCTACCGAAGACTTTCGACAAAAAATGGTTGCGAATCACTCAGAATTGACCGGTTACGTTCCTCTAAAGTCACTGTTGGCACATGACCAGATTTTTCTGAAAAAAAAGGCAACCATTTGTTTTGAAGAACTTCAAGTACGAACAACTTTTGTTGGATTTTGTTCATTTTGAAACAGCAATACAGTCGACGGCTGTTTACGTTTTGGCTCATATGTATAGATGCATGATTGGTCACCTGTTATGATCTTATATACGTCTTTTGAAGCCCGCCATTGTATTTATTCAACTCTCTGTGTGCTCCAATCGACAAAAGCATCCTTTTCGGTCAAATTATGTGAGTTCCAATGTGAGAAAACCTTTATCTCGGTTTAGTGATTATGCAATATTCGATATATGCAAGCGGAATTAATCCCTAGGTTTGCCTCTGTCTCACAGTATGTAACATAGCGACCTTGTACTATCAGTTTTTGCACAGTATCAATATTTTCTGGCACAATTGATTTTGAACTGACTAACACAATTCAGTGAGCCAACGGCGCCACAATTAAGCTAGTGATAACAGAGTTTCACAGTGGCAAATGATAAACATTAATCGCCAAAAGTAGTAGTAAGTTGAACAATGCATTTTTGTCTTGATAATTCATGTCGAAAATCGTAATAAATCATCCCACGAACATTTTCACGAGTTAATTCAATCTTTTCGCTGAGACAATTTTAAAGTCACTGTAAACAACACAAATAACGCCCTATTGACAAAATATCTTTAGTAGGTTAAGGTCAATAATGTAAAACTTTACAATGGATACCAGATTACATTTACAGCATTTGGTGTTGCCAAGACTCAGAATATGACTCTCGTATTCACCAACGCACTAGACCAATATTCCTTCTCACGTTGCCGTTCTTATAACTTGATGCTATGTGCTGAGCTCAACGTTGACTGCTCAAAATTTCAGCGTTCGATGACTGTCCTAATTATAATTCTCACCGAAGCGTCTTAATTTCTGAGCACATCATATCAACCAGTAACACTGTATCCCAAATGAAAATCCAGCTTCAAACATGTTGAAGATGCATTGCAAGTATGAAGTTTCTTGTTAAAAATATGTATGTATATGTCTATCAACAGTTGTTCTCAAAATAGATAATAATGGTTTAGAGAGTACTAACTGGACTACTTCTGGATAATAATTTCAGGAAACACTCAACTCTATTCGAAAATTTAATACTTTCAGCGTGGGTTAACGTTTTCAAGTTTCCTGAATCCAAAGAGAGAATCATTTTTAGAAAAAGAAGTTTTTATATGTGTGTGTGAGGTACATAATATTTATAAAATTATAAGTCTGATAAATAGCAAACTTGGTTATTTAAGTTCAGCATCTTCCAAGAATGCGATACAAACATTTAAAAGATCACCCAAAATTTATAAACTTTTTCGTTATTTCCGAATCTATAAAAATTGATAGCTAAAATACCACAAGTTTAACATATTTCTGTGACAAATAAAATGTATAACTTGAATTTTCTGCGGATAGTCCATGAAATCCTATTCCTTCAGAATGTCTTGTGAATAATTATTAAACTCTAAGTGATGTCACCAAAAATGTAGAACTATTAAAGTACAGAATTTACATCAAACAAAAGTATGTGGCTTAAGCGTTTCAGAGATGTTCTTTGTTATTAGAATGAATTATCAAAATATTATACATTTTTAAAGTGGTAAATTTTTTTATTTTCTTCTCGTATTCAAAAAGCATGGAATTCAAAACCAATACACAGTGATTCACTTTTTAAAATTCTGACCAACGCTTTAGCCTACTGTGTCATCCTTATCACTGCAACAAATATATAAATGTGTAATGGAAGTGCGTGTCGATTAACAAGTATACCCAAGAAAAAGCTTTTATATGTATGGTTGAAGAAGAGCAAGTAGGGAAAGTCGTGTGAATACAATACTCCAGAATTTTAGTTTTTCTACTACGTAAGGTAAATGGAGAAAATACTGTGGACAACCCAAAATCTGTATACCAAGATTTCACTGAAAATATAAGTTTGAGGCCCCCTAAATGCAATTTAGAGTGTCAGTGTGAGAGTGTGTGTATCTATGTATACGACCATATATGTGCGTGTTTCTGTGAACAGCATATCCAAAAAAGAACAAATTATACATTTTAAATTCAGCATTTTCTAAGGATGCGATATTCAGAGTTTCAGATTTCCCTTTAATTGGAAAGATTTTGGAATATATTTATTTTCTTTTGATTAAAGAGCATTATGTTTAGGATATTTCATTACAAAATTAAATATATATCTTAAATTTTCTGAGAATGCCCCGAAAGTCATTTCATTCTCGATTACTTTAGCATAGATAGATAAAATCTTACTGCACAAAAGAGTAGATATCATTAAAACAGGCAATCTAGGTATATAGTTTTTGTGAAGTAAACATTTCCAAGATATACATATATATATATATATACCAATGGTTTTGAATTTCTAATACTTTTAATTTCTTTAAATTTAGTCCTTTATTTTCGTCCTGGTCATACAAAGAAAAACGACATTTCAAGGCCATCACATTGCGACCAGCTCCTAAAATACTGTTTCACCCTAACGTATTCCTTTATTCAAATTGCGGCTGTACGGAGATATTAATAAAACCACTTATCCTTATGTTTATTTAGATTAGCTTGGAGTATATCAAATAAATTGTAAGATTTGTGGAGTAAGTTACATGAATATAGCACAGAAGATTTTTTCAGTTATTATTTTTCTCTTTCAGTTGTTATTTATCCATTGCGAATTTATTACAAAATATTATTAACATGGCAAACTGTGTAGCTTGAATTTTCTGGGAATAGCCTTCGAAAACATATTTATTCTGGATTAATTTTGCCAAATTATGCATAACTGGTAAATCAGTTGCCAAGTAAACGGGTTTAAAGTTGAACGTTCTTATTACTAAGCATACACTTGTCCTATTAAAGTTTCAACTACTTGGTAGTTCAAATGTGGTAAAATGAAAACGATATATATTTTTCAAGCTTAGGTTGATACTGTTTTATTGTGGAGAGACTCATTTTTTCATAATTTTTGGTCAAATTTCACCTTAATGGCAGTGAAAAAAAGCCAAAAAATATTTTTGACGGTTTTTTCCATTTAACGAAGCAATTCTTTTCCATTAATTTGTTTAACATTTCATTAACAACGTGGGATAACAAGGTTAACTATTGCGTACCACTTATATTCCTAAATTAAAAGAATCTCGGGAAGTGCTACTACCAAAAACTGATTTTCAGCATTTTTCTACACTAAAATTGCTCTATATGATGTAGTACTTTATTAACTTGTTTTAAAATTGGTGTGCTACTCTTAAATATACATTAAAGAAATTTATTATACATTTTTGAAATAGTGTTACAATTTTGAGAACTGCATTTTTAAATTAAAAAAATAAAAATTAAGTGTTTTCAAGGGCACAACTATTAATAATTTATCAGCACGAATTGGAGATTAATATAAAAAAATCTGAAATGCTCCATAGCTTTCTCTACATCTCTAAAACAAATTATTGTTGAAAGACTTATTTTTCTATTTACTTTATGCTAATCAAGAAAAACTTAGCAGAAATTGCCTTATTACTTGCTTCCATGTAAGTAGAAGGGAAAAAGGAGTACTATAGGCTAAAATGATAGTCAGTAGCTGGCTGCTATGCGATTGAAGTTCCTTTTTTTTATTTTTTATTTTTTTTATTATTTTATTTATATAGCCCCCTTTAACATCTAAGCTCATATCGGGGGATTTCCACTTGAAACAACTCGTTGTCTGTAGGTTCCTTCACGTTGGTTTAAATTATTTTGTTTTACTCAAACACGCACACATTCACACTTACATACAAACTTCCAGACTCTGGCTAGAGAAAAATTTCCCGACCCAGCCGGGAATCGAACCCGCTGACCACTCGACCACGGAGGGAGACCATGTTCCTTTTTTTTGTATGAACAGAAGTTAACAAATTCCCGTATGAGAAAAGTTTAAGTTGAAACCAATAAGAAGGAAAATCTTATAAAACGATCAACTTCACGAAAAAGATTATATAATATGAATTGTGGTTTTAACGAGTTCTACATTTTTGTCAAGTAAGTTTTTGTCTCTCTCTTACGGTTTATGATATTCTAATCAAAATCGTTAGAGCTATTTTTGATTAAATCAAAATTTTTCCATGTTAAGGATAGCTGGGAGTAGGGCATTTTCCTGAAAATCTTCGTGTCACATCTTTGGAAGATACGGAACTTAAATACCAAGTTTGGTATTTACGGACTTTTCATTTTTGAACCATGCTGCCCACAGACACTCACATAAACATATACACGCACGGATATTTTTCTAAAAAAAATCTTGGATTAGTAAAATCTGATGTTCCATTCGCATGATTTTCACTAAAATCTATTGTTACAAAATATTATTTCTTTATCTACACCGTGGTAATCTAGATAAATAATAAAGACGTATATTGTTTGCTAACGACACTGTCAATTACCAGCGCCGCCGGTGTGCCGGAATATTGTCACACATAAGAGTCTTCGACGTTGGGCCATCTTGTTTCACACCAGGAGAAAATCTCTTTTCGATTTGAATTATTCAAGTACAAAACACACGCATTAGCCTATGAGCAATGTCAGGCCTAAGTGAGCGGCGAATGGTGAACAATGGATGCATCCGTCTCGTATTGGTTTCACGTTTAAAGTTTGACATCAAACTTTAACCTAAGAATACAGGTTTCAGGCTGCATCACACTTCTAAAAATAAATGTAAGATGAACAAGCGAAAGCATAAACAATAAGCAGTAAGCGATTGTTGCATAAGTTACGATTGTTTCTACCGCCTGGTAACCAGCACATTAGTCTCCAAATACAAAAATCCTGAGTGCGATTCCTGGTCGGGAAGCGAGAACGGAGAACACCTCACGCACTATGACCTGCACAGATATATTGCACCTCCATCCCTCAGGAGAAGAGGTTGAAGTGAAGGAAACACTGTAGGCTACAGACACACATGCCACAGATACACGCAGAAGTCCCTATCATTTCTTGCTTTAAGACTTGACCCACTACTGGGGCTGCCAGAGAGGGCAATAAACGATCCTGTAACCAGAAGTTTTATAATGTCTAAAGGGAATATGCTTTCCCAGAATCAACCATCTACATCATCTGTCCGGTACTGCTTTACGCTACAAAATCTAGAATCCCACATGAAAAATGGGAAGTAAACGGAAAGAAAGGGAAACGATAGAAAGGAAATCGCAGTAGCTGAGAAACCACACCAGCATTCGCCTACCGACTAGGAAAAACCAAGACCACAGTGAGCGATCATCAACATCACCCGGATGCTACACTTAACAATAGAGAATATTTCCCCAAAATGACGGGTTTTCTTCTTAAAACTGTTGCAGAATTGACAGTACAAAATGGCACATAAAGAACAACTTTTAAAAGGTTAATTTAAACTATAATTTCGGCCCACTTTAATAAAACATAATTCAAATTAAAAACAACTTTCCAGTTAAGGCAATGTATCCATGAAATGTGGACCAGTTACACAAAATCAGTAATTTTTTGTCAAGTTAAAATTGTAGATTGCATGGTTGTATAAATAATGTTATTGTTTCAGTTTATTGTTCTTATAAAGTGCCCTATATAATTAATTGTTATAAATATCGGCACCAAAAATTCATTTGTAGTAGACGAGTTTAGAAATGGCTCCATTATATCCGATTTTTACTTTCTCTATACGTACTATGTACATAATGTATAGAGAAGGTTATCATATATTGCACCCAAAATTCGATACCTAGATTTTACCGCAATATATATGTTTTGAGACCCTGCGTCTCCGAATTTGGACCGGTCCATTTCAGGACAAACTTAACAATCAATTATTTAATGCAATATATAATTAAATATAAAATCAGGGGTAAATAAGTAATAATCAGTGGTATTGTTTTGAGGATTTCAAGATGGCCAAAACGGGAATGTACGGGAAATGGACAGAAGAGGAGTTGAAGGTTGTCGTGATAGCTTACAGAAATGGTGACCATGGAATTAAGTGTGCTCGTGCAAATGGAGTACCCAAAGCTGCAATAAACAGACATGCTGGCAATAAAAACACGTTCTCAAACGAATTTAAAGCGGTCGGAAAGCAATCAACTTTTACCTATGAGATGGCAGAAGTTCTCAGAAATCACTTCCTCTTATTTGAAGAAACAAATATTTCTATTCAGATTGCAATTAGATTTCGCCTTTTCGTATTGCATTAATCTTAGCCTATAGACAGTGTTAAGTGTTCTTACATACTTTTATGTAACACGTTTCTTAGTTTACCTTATTTCATTTGAAACACGTTGAGTGCGAAACATTTCCCCCGTAATTTAACAACTAAATATCTTGCTGTGATAAATACTTAAAAAAAATGTTCTCTATAATAAGCAATCACAACATAAGTATTATGTCAAATAAATATGTTAAAATACACTTTTTTAAAATATTAGAACTCCTATTTAAGATTACTCACAGTTTTACTATCTGGTAAGCTTAGGAACTAAATATCCAAATTAAGCAACCGAAGTCCTAAGTTGGACAATTTACATACTTCTATATTAATTATACACCTTTAAGCTAATCATTTATTTAGAATGTAATATCACCTGATGAAAGTGTATAGTCTATAGATTATCGTACAATATATTTTGTTTCGAATAAATATATAATTGAAGCTTAAGGTAGCAAAAGTGGTCCAATGTAGACAATCTTCCCCTACAGGTCAGTCTATTGAAATGGGACATAACTTAACACACTTAAAAACCTGGGCGAGATTAGTAGAAATCGGAGTATTAGTTCCTCCTAAGTAGAAGGAAAATTAAGGTAATACACTAAGCTAAAGTAATAACTGTCGTTATGTGAAATAATTGAAATTCTGTTCACTTTGCAGGTCCAGGAGTAAAAGAAAAAAATAAATGAAATGAAAGATAAACTCCAGCTTGAGAAAAGTTTAAGAGCTTTAATTTGAAACCAGTAACGTGGAATATTTCAGAAACGGTTAACACTAAAAATGTATATCACATAAATCGCGTGTTTTAACGAGCTCTACATTTTTATGTAGTAAAGTTTTGTCTATCTCTTACGGTTTAATAGTAAAGCAAAATTCATCCAGAATGAAGAGTTCTTCGGAGGCTATTTCTAGAGAATTATATTTTATTTGTCATGTAAATTTCTTTAATATAAGGTATTTTAATCAAAACTGTTGGGAGTCATTTTTCAGAAAAACAAATGTTTCCAAAAAAAAAAATCCATACAGAGCAGTTATGGGGGAATCTTCAAGTCGCATTCTTGGAAGATACTAAACTTAAATACCAAATTTGGTGTTTAACGGTATTTTCATTTTTGATCTATGCTGCCCCCTCCCACCCATACGGACCAGTTTTCTAAAAATATTTTCATTGGAATTCAGGATGAAATCTCACGTTTGCATTTTTGGGTGGAATATAATACTTTAGTAGTTAATATGTGCATAGAACGTGCGGAGAAACTAAAAGAATGCAAAAAAATTCACCAAATGAAATATTAATAACTAGGTAATGTAAATCAGATCGCTCTTGAAGGTCAAATACAACTAACTAGCTTCAAAATCCGTATGTGGTTCTTTTCATTACATCAGCACATTAGTTAGTTATAGCCTGCAAAGTTGAGAACTTTTTCACTTAATGCATACGCAAACAAGTTTTGTGTGCATTTAAAAAGTTAGAAGGTTATAAATAGCTTCTGTCAGCGTTTTCTGAACCAAAACTACCATTGAAACCCCAAAAGAGATATAAACCTGTCTGTAAAGAAGATATACTTAGGTTTGTGACAGGCCTATCGTAAATTCCCTTCGCCCAATTCAGCAGTGTAGAAGTTTTTAAATTTTCCGCTGAGGAAAATACCGTTCTTCCCTTAGCTTACCTGGAATTAAGCCTTTTCCTGCTTTATTGTCTAACTTATTTTACATTGGTTATGATGTGGAACTGTGCTGTAGGCAACTGCAACAGAGATTGATTTCATCTCTGAGCGTAAATCATAAACAAAAGGGTTACCGTAGCCAACAAAGCAACACAAATAAATCATTGGGCTTCTTTATGCTCTGCATTGTTTAGTATTTATAGTGACAATCATTAGACAATGGAAACAGATTTAACAAACATATTGTAGTTAATGAGGCATCGTGATTGTCGCTGTAGTTACGAATTATGCAGGTCAACATGACAAAGTAAAAAAGAAAAGCAAACTAAAAGGCAACATTAAAAATATCCGTTACGAAAAAGAACATTCTTAAGCTTATTAATAAATATTAGCATAAAATAGCACAGCCAGGTAAAGTCATCTCCCAAGCTTGCTAAGCAAACTCTTTACTGAAACGCTTGGGAGGGAAACATGTAATGTCGTATACTTTCAAAACTTAGGCTATAAGTATTGGTGAGGAGTATAGCAAGAAAGGGCATTTTAAAGATCAGAAAGAGGTCTGCAAGACTAATGCTTACAGGAATGAGCAAATGTGCAAGACACGCTGCATCAATTAGGTACAGGTGTATTCATATATTCTGACAGGTAGTCTATGCGTTAGGAATGAGTAACGAAATGTGGTGAGAACAGATCCCTCTCGCCACGATAAGACTACTCCCTTTAAGATTACGAGATAGGAGTACGATATACAACCTGATTCACTTACTCTGCACTTGTTTACTTGCTGGCAACTGTCCTGAAATTAAACTGCCCTCCCCTCCATTCGCCATCTGCTCTGGAATGGACTCTTTCAGACATCACAGCGCATTGCACTCCATCTGTCTCTATAAATGCATATATCTGTAGAAGGATAGGAAAGCATATCGTAACGAAGTGAAATACCTCACTTAATGTGATATCATTAAAAATATATTCTAGCCGGGATGAAGTGAAGGAATTCTAGGAGGCTTCAAGCAGCATATAAAAAAACTACAGGGACAAGCAGAGATCCCTAACGTTTCCAACTTTCATCACCCGCACAGTGTTACCCCAGAGAGCTGGTGCTGAACGGCTTAAATTAGTGATAGTCCACACCACTTGCGACCCCAGAAATAAAATGTATGTTCTATGCTGAATATATAATTTTGTTTAATTACTTATATATATATATATATATATATATATATATATATATATATATATATATATACCAAGCAGCAATTAATACACTAAAATAACATTTAGAGGTAAAAACTCATATGAAAAGTAAACCAAAAGTTGGGTAATGAAGTACCTACAAGTTTATTACGCATACGTCTTCCTCAGAATCCTACCAAGGCTTCTAATTACTCATGCAGTTGTACAAACGTTTTAAATAAGTCACTAATTAATACCAAATTTCTGAATTTTTTTCTTTTCTTCCTGTCACATTTTGTCATCGAATTTGAAACAGGAAATTGAATATGTTCTCTTTCTTTTAGGTATCTTTCATTTTCAGTTTCAAACTCACAATTTCAAGTTTATATTTAGTTTTTGATCTTCATCACCTAATATTTCTTTCACTCCTTTATTAAGACTAATAGCATTGCCTGATATTCCCCATAATTTGTAATGTGCTATAAAACCAACATTTCATTACAAATATACTGGACGAGACACATAATTTTCATCGGGGGAGGTGGCGTGGGGTATTTCCTAGCCCCGTTTCAGGCAGGGAACACAAACAGCATATTTTCCTGGACATGTAATGCCCGTACTCCAGTGCTAAATATCTCTGAACAAAGGCCAAGGAATGCAGCTAAGGTAAGGAAATTATAGTGATATTCATAATCATTATATAAAAGTTGCAAATAAAATTGATTGAGGTCAAAAAGTACCCCACGCCACTTCTAAGCTTAAGGAGAAATCCCGAGAGAGCAGCGAAGTGGACAGACAGCTAACTCTGAATAGCACTCACGGTGGTAATACTTTACGGAAAGTTATCTGTTCAGCACCATCGAATAGCAGGCCCTGAAATTACACCTGAAATAGGAAAAAAAGTGAAATAAGAAGAAAAGAGGGAAAGGATTGTCGCTGTGGAAGAAACCACCCCAGCATTCATCTTATCGACTAGGGAAGAAACAAGTTTAGATTGGGCAGTCACCAGGAAACAAACTTTTGATCTACCGAATACGAGCCTCAAACTTTAACGCGGAATCATATCGATCGGTTTCTAAGTAATAGATAGTGCGACTCACTAGAAATTACAAGAGAGCTAAGCAGAAATTACAGAGAGCAACACCATTTGTCATGGATATTGACTTAAAGAAAATCTAATGACTTTCTCTAGCTGTTCCACAAACAACTTTTCCTACAAAGAATGTTCTTTCATCTATGGCATTGAGATGGACATTAAGATAGCTAGTCTTATAATTTGCTTCCTTATAAGTAGTAGGGAAATAAGGGAATAAAGTAATAATGACATTTTTAAAATCTCATCGTTATGTGAAACAATTCAAATTCGGTTCTCTTTTAGATTCCCAACAAAAGTTGAAGCAAAAGTTGACATCCGCTTGAAAAAACTAAATAGTTTAAAACTGAGACAAATAAAAAGAAGTATCGCGAAAACGGTTAAGTCTACAAAAATATATATGACTTGCGTTTCTATATTTTTTGTGTAGCAAACTTTTGTCTATATCTTATGTCTTATGAGTTATATAAACGCAATAACCCTCAATGAAAAGGCTATTCTGAGAAAATTCGGTATATACATTTCGTTTGTCATGATCATGAAAATATCTTTAACATATGGTATTTTAATTAAAATCGTTAGAGCCATTTTTGAGAGAATAAAAAATATGGTAAACATTTTGCATGTAAAGAGTAGTGGGGTCGAGAGATTTCCTTAAACATTTTCGTGTCGCATTCTTGGAAGATAATGACTTATATACCAAGTTTGATATTTAACGGAATTTTCATTTTTGAGCTATGTTTCCCAAGGACACGACACAATAACATTTTTCTAAAAATGCTTTCATTTGGATTGAGAAAACATGTGTTTCCGGTGAAGCCTTGGTATCGCATTTTTTGGGTGGAATACAATACCTTCTCTAATATGTACATTATATATCGAGATAGAAAAGATAATTCTTCTTCCTTTATAATCTCTATCTTGTTACTATATTTGACAAATAAAAGCAAATAAGAGTGACGAGCCCAGAGCGAGGATGAAACAGTTGAATTCAGTAATTTCATCGAGAGTACAAACCAGCATTACTACCGATATTTCGTTAACTCTCCTAATACAATATTAGAAAATTGTAACGTTTGAATGCTTCTTTTTATCTGTTTTGAGTTTAAAGTATTATAAAATAATGTACTACATCTTAAAAACGTTTAAAAATCTCCTTATCCATAAAGGATTTAATTTTGATTGATAACATTTCTGCTACTTAATACAATGCCTTTGTTTTCACGTAAGCAAATCTAAATTTTTGTTTACACACTACTCATATTTTAATTTTTTTTCTCTCAATTTAGACACCTTAGCACACGTTCTGCCAAAATGGATTAAGTAATTTATAACCTTGAACCATATAACAATATAATAAACATATGACAACGATCTTGCTAGGTAGACAAAAACATTATTCCAATTTTCTCGTAAAGCTCTTCCTTCTTCTTACAGTTTTCACTTTTTCCCTTCTAAAATACACCAACAAATATTAAAGACTGAACTTTGACAAAAGTATTACTACTATCGCTTGTTCAAACTTCATCTGAATGGAAGTATATGTAGTAACTCAGTGAGTATTTATAAAACCTACAAAAAACAGTTTGAAAGCTTCCGACATTAATAATAATAATAATAATAATAATAATAATAAAACAAGTCATTTGGAGAAATTAGTGTCGTATCGATATGATGTCATGGTAGCTTAGAGGTTAGAGGACGGATAACCTGGGATCGGAGGTTCAAATCCGGACTGTGGCATTGCATTTTTAATACTGACTCTACCTTTCCAATTCCTGTCCTACACACGAATAATGCTGAAGAACAATTAATTATTACTGTAATGTTTAACACGTGCGCTATATCGTCCTACGTGGTGTAGAGGTTACCACGATGGCCTCTTGTATCCAAGCCCGTGGCTTAGAATGGCTTCCTTCGGAACGGAAGCAAAGCCGTTGGCCCCTTGTCCTAGATTTACGGCACGGAACTTCTAGTGTGATAAATAGGTCTCTGAGCATAATTACACGTTTTCATGCTCAATGGGACGCTAAGAATCACATTAGTTATAGAGTATCCATAAATAAAACTCCATTTCACGTGCGCTACTGAAGCGCTTAGGTTGGAATGCTAAAGAGATGCTCATAAATTTGTAATTTATCAATAAAGTTATATTTATACTTATAATTATAAGGTAACTGTAACAAGAGTGCAATTATTCCACGAACCACAATATATGTCGTCAAGTACCGTATGCAACCTGCAGACCGCATAATCAATACTGCTGTAGTAGGCGTAGCAAATGGACGGCCAATCAGCTTGCGAGTGATTGAAATCCTCTCAGTTTCGATCCCACCGATATGGGTTGCTCATTTTAAGTCCCTACAGTAAGACCGGTACCCATAGAGCATCATGAGAAAACTGAGGAACTGCGATAGGCAGCAATCCCGAACACAAAAGACACATTCTGCCAGAGGTATGCGTGATGCTAGCCACATCACCTCCCTGTGTCGGTTGGATTATCCCCCACCTCTGTAGGGCATTATGTGGCCTGAGGATGGCAGTTGGTTCGATTGGCACAAACAGTCTGGACTGTAACACCACATGAATATTAGTAGGTATATCTCCTATATTACGTGATTTTTACTTTCTGTAGCACGTAGGTACAATTGCATGGTAAATAGAGAAGGTACTGTACTCCAATAAACCATTTGAATCGAGATTTTACCGGAAATCCATGTTTTAGGGCCCTCTGAATCCCCTCCCCACAAATATATTTTTAGAAAAAGCTCTATGTGTGTCTATGGACAGTATAATTCAAAACGAAACTTCGTTAAATACCAAAGTTGGTACTTACGTTCAGTATAGTTCAAGGATGAAACACGAAGATTTTCAGGAAATCTCGTCACCCACGACCACACTTTATATGGAACATTTTTTCGAAAATGTTTACTTTTATTAAAATACGTATGTTTAAGATATTTTTATAGGATGCTAAATGTACATCCTGAATTTTCTGCGAATAGCTCTGAGGACCTCTTCATTCTGGATGACTTTTGCATAATTGGTAAATCGTAAAAGTTACACAAAAACTTACTACACAAAAATATAGATAGTATTAAACAGTTAGTTAATGTTCTTATTGGTTTCAATTTTAAGCTTCTTAAACTTTTCTCAACCGGAAGGTCATCTTTCTTTTGGTTTCTCATTTGTCCACTCATGGTAAGCAAAGATAATGGAATTTGACTTGTTTCACATAACGACCATACTTTAAAGGATTTGGCTAACGCTTTACGTTAGTGCATTCTCTCATTTTACTTCTACTTACAAATAAGCAGATAATAAGACCAATTCTGCTGATGCTTAACTCGATTAGCATGAAGTAGATTAAAGAATAATCTTATGTAAAAAGGGTTTGTTTCTGGAACAGTTGGAGAAAGTCGTGTGAATGGAACACATCAGATATTTTAATGTTGCTCCGATGTATGTATTGCTCTAAATGCCCTTAAAGTAAAACAAGAATTGGTATCTAATGTTTATTTTCTCATTAAAGAACATAATATGCTGACAATTTTATTCAGGGGCCTAATGTTGGCATTATTATTAGCCTATAGTGTTCTGCTTCTCTCTCTTGACATATGGAGGGCAACTCCCTGCTGCCATACATATCTAGTGCCGAAATATGTGACTTTAGAACTCATCCTAGTTACAGAAAACACCGCTAGGGTATCTATAAACCAGAGACGTGATGGAAATCTGAAACATTTTCCAAAGACGGTAAATGACTATTAACCACCGAACTTTGTTCATACAGTCAAATGACTTTAGTCTCCATGAAACTGCGAGACAAGAACGTACCTAACTTTTTATGCAAGCCTCCATTGGAATCAAAACGGCCGCCTCGCAAGAGATCAAAAGAAGGGAGTTGATACCTTTAGAATTTTTAAAGACCTCAACATTACAATGATGAGCGTTTTTCGTATGTCAAAAAGATTACCCACTGTCTATGTTTACAAAAGCTTATTTTTAGAGCATGAAAGAACGGGAGTCGACTAATCGCCCTCAGCATTTCCATTAGTGCTGGTATGCACTCACTTGCATTCTTGATGAACAGGGGTGGTATTCTTTCGCGAGGAAGTTAATTATCTACTAACACATTCCTACCAGTGGAAAGCCAGATGTATCCAGTGCGCTACATTTGGAGTACTTCCTAAGGACGTTTATACTGAAAGCTCTTGCCGTTCTTTTATCGTTGACAAGGACGTTAGTGCGACCATCACGAAGGGCATCAACGGCTGATATTGCTCATATAGACCCGTATACAGCTGCGAGCTAATACTTTTACTGGTATAATTTCCCTTGGAGAACGTCCATAAGTGTGACATGCAATGGAAACTATTTTATTTTTAAAGCGACCCCTCCGAGAGCCGATAAAGTGTCGTATAGCTTTATTTCCAGATGTTACGTTCCCAGTGAAGTTAGTGAGGCTTGAGGGGGGGGGGAGATTTAAAGGGATACACTGCTGTGTCCCTCTATTTCGTTTATATCACTCAGGCCAGTGTTCATGCAGATAGGACATTTCCTACAGGTGGACTTCTATCCCTTTCCCCCCCCCTTTTTTATTTTAAATTAACAAAATGTAATGCAAGCGTAGATTCTGTAAAACAATTGCAATTTCTACTTTCTCTGAACTTTTGTGAACCATTTAGGATTTAAGGTGGTAAGCGAGATGATCCCCTCGTAACGTGTGAAACTCGAGAGCTTCCGAGTTCAATTCTGATGGACCGCCCACTCTTACTGAAATTTTCATCGTTTTTCAGGTCGGTAGGCGAATAATTCTATAGTCACTCTTACACTATGCTTTACTTTCCCTCATTTCCCTTTAATTTCGAGGCATGAGATAATGCAGGACTGATGACACTTATGCTTGATCCAAGAAAAGTGTATTCCCCGTGAACATCAGAGAACTGCCTGAGTACAAATGTCAATCATCACTCTCTTGGACAGCTCCAGTGGTAGATCGGGCCATCGGGTCAGAAAAATGTCAGAAACTTCTGCGCGAGTCTGTGACCTGTTTACCAAGCGAGATGGCTCCGCGATAACGTGTGCGACTCGCATGGATTTCGATTCCTATTTCTTCAGGCGTCAGCGAATGCTGGGAAGGCTTATTTCTACCTATTTCCTGCTATCCACATTTCCTTATCACCTGTTTCAGGATTGAAAACCTAGAAGAGAGTGTTCGGTGTCTTGCGCACTGCAGAGGGCTATTGCTGCGACTCTCCGGGAGTCTTTGAGGACCCTCCCTCAGGTCTTTCCGGGCTAGAGCCCTTAGGGGCACTCCCGGTTGTTTAGGTCTTGTGGTTTGGGTCAGGGTGGCGTCGGAGGCGTTAAATCTGGAACGGTTAAGAAACTCGTCCATGTTTGCGCCCATCGTTTTTTGGATTTGGTCAATCTAGGGCTTATGTGGTAGTCTGCCCTAGT
Source organism: Hymenopus coronatus (assembly GCA_030762935.1). Taxonomy (NCBI): domain Eukaryota; kingdom Metazoa; phylum Arthropoda; class Insecta; order Mantodea; family Hymenopodidae; genus Hymenopus; species Hymenopus coronatus. The sequence goes on along the minus strand of CM060898.1, from coordinate 79,585,877 downwards.
TAGTGAAGACCCCGTTCGAGAACTAATCCTAAAACTACTACTAGGGTCGGCTGATAAGTCCCGGGCCTCAGACAGATATGGCGCCACTTAGCCAGTTAGACGGTAGCATCGTATAATTTAACTCTAGACTAGCCTTTACCCATAATTATTTGTCAATAGCTTGTTTAGTTTTCAAATGATAGGATTTTAAGGAAGACAACTTTAGAGTTTTCACGAAAAAGGAGGATTTGGAAAAACGAGCAGTGATTAAATACTTCCATTTGAAAGGCTTAATGCCTAAAATAATCAAGGAAGAAATGGACAGTACATTGAGAGACTCTGCCCCTTCACATTCAATTATTAAAAGGTGCGTTGAGAGTTTAAAATGGAACGTACGAGCACTAGTGATGAGCCTCGCTCTGGATGCCCTGTAGAAGTGACAAATCCAGAGTACATTGAAAAAAAATCACCGTTTAATACTGGAAGACCGCAAATTAAAGTTATTTGAGATAGCCGAGGCTACATGCAGGTAATATTTTAAATAATGTTTTGGGCTTTTACAAAGTCTGTATAAGTTAGGCGCCGCATTTGTTAATACCTGGTCAAAAGTTGCAAAGAAAAACTGTTTCTGTTAAGAATGTAGAGCTCTACCGCAAAAATCCCAGTAAAATTTTGAGACGGCTTATTACCATGGATGAAACTTGGATACTTCACTATATTCCAGAAAATAAATCACAGTCAAAACAGTGGATTGCGCCAGGTGAACTACCTCCAAAAAAGACAAAGTCAATTTTGTCAGGTAACAATGTTATGGCGAGTACTTTCTGAGATGCACAGGAAATTATATTTATTGATTACTTGAAAAATGGTAAAAGTATCACTGCTGTCTATTAGGCAAGCGTACTGTAACGTTTGAGTGATGAGGTGAAAAGAAAAATACCTCATTTGGCAACAACAAAAAATCTTGTTTCATCACGACAACTTTCCGGCATTTCGTTCAGTCATTGCAATGCGAAAAATGTGCCAATTAGAGTTCGAATTGCTTGAACATTCCCCCTACTCGCTAAATCTAGCACTAAGTGACTACTATCTATTCCCAAACCTCGAAAAATTTCTTGGAGGACGGAGGTTTCACAGCAACGAGGAAGTCATTGATGCGGTTAACAGCTATTTTGATAAATTGTACTACAGAGATGGTTTAATTACATTAGAACACATATATGACAAATGAATTAGACTTTCTGGAGATTATGTTGAGAAACAAAGCAATAAAAAAATTAATGCTGTTTTCATTGAGAGGCCCGGGACTTATCAGCCGACCCTCGTAATCCTGTGGCCTGTCTGCCGTCGACCTGTGGATCCTTCACTGATTCCGTTTCTCCTGGAAGATGGAAACCGTAATAAATCTGTATGCTTTGTGACGTCACATTTTCCCAGGACTAGTAACCAAACACCAAGATGGAAGCGCTGTGTTTATAGTCCTTTCAATTGCTACAGCAGCGAAATATATTTCTCAACCGCTCCAGAATAAGTTGGTGCGTCTAAACACTCTCCCATGGATGCTAGTCACGCTAGTCTCTTGAGGAGTCGCCAAGAAGCCTTCATCTGAAGAACAGCTCTATATTTGTCCGGGGCAATTTTAACTACTGTGGGCTATTGAATTGTCAGCTTATCCTTTCGGCTCTCAAATTACTCGTTCAATCTTTCTACTTTTAATTTGGCTAAACCATTATTTTTCTGCTCCGATTCAGTGAATAATTTTATTTAATTAACTAGCTCAAAACCCATTCTGTATATTCTGAACATTTGTATATTCTCTAATTATTTGAAAGTACTAATATATTTCATGCGAGGTTTAAACCTGTTTGCTTATTTCGTTTTGAAAAATCTTTAAATGCGAGTGTATACGCTTGCCTGTGTTATATAAAAATAACATATTATAATTAAGGAGAGTTGAGATTGGCAAAAGGCTTGTCTTCTATATTTATAAAAACTAGTTCATAGTATTTACGTTCAATCCTCTTCCGATTCTACTGACATGAGTTGAGATAGGAGGAGCATGCCATTGTCACGTTCAGGTGTATAACCTATAGTGTTTAACGTGATATTTGAACGTAGAACGGAATATTAATTTCTAAACACGAAGCTTTAATTTAGAATTTGAAAATGTATTTTCAAAATAATCTGACCACTTCCAGTGCTTTAAAATTCCAATAAAAGCGATATAGTGCTGAAATATTCCAGTACTGTCTAAGTTTGCAGGACATATTTCGTCCCACACTGATATTTAACTGTGCGTAAACCCGAAAAGCTCATGCCAGCATGATGCATAAATTGTTGCCTACCAGTGTTTGATGTATTGCGAGGCATATCATTTCGTCTACGTTTTATGATTAATGTCTTTGCCGCATCAGTACTCTTTGAATTAAGGGAGGTTCCATCTTCTGCGGGGAAGGGAGCGTATGAAGGGAGGTGGGTGGAATGATAGACCTCTTATCTTAGATTTTATTTCTCTGATTTTAAATTAATTTAATTTTAAAAAGAATAAGGTACGTCATTATATATATATTTATTTATTCCCACTTTAATTACTCTTGTTAGCTTCAATCCCGCAATTTTTATCCCGTTAACACAACAGTTTTGTTTCATCAGCCTATTTTGCAAGTTGTTCAGGGTAAAATTATTTCGGTGTAATTTAAAACGCTCAACATTCAGCAACACAAACGCAACGTGGCGCATCTTCATTTTATAAGTTACATTCGCTTCTGTGTGGTTCCAAATTTAATGTACAAAAGCAAGTAGAGCTTTTATCATCTTTCAAATCTGGACATATCATTCTCACGTTTCGGCTATACTCTCAAGTGATATTTTCATTTACTGTTATTCCCTGACGAGTTTTCTTTAAATAAAATGTAAATTTCTTATTGGTAGAAAATATTGCAGAAAATTTCCACAGTCCGTTTTCTCACCAGTTAAGACATACAATAATACAGGTTTCACTTAAAACCTTAGGTTTATACTTTAAATTCTAATATTTATATTCTGGATATGTCTATCTTTGCTTAAAAGATCCTTCTCTGACCCACCAGTGCCCATTTAAAAAGTTAGCCTTTTTTATTTCTAGAGGGGTTGTTTCTGTTTCCGCGATTTCTGTCTCAATCCGAGACTATATGGGCCCCTTATACTGATATTTAATCGATATAAGACTGCATATTATTTATTGCGATTATATGATTCTATACGTATTTGCCGTTTTAGGATTTACGCCGTACTTGCCAGGCAACTTCTCCGCCACACTCTACTGCTTTATAATCTTCAAAAATAGTCATTCAAATGTGGTGGCACACTGTGAAATGAACATTCAATATAAGTGAGTTTGTAAATTGTAATAGGAGAGAAAGTAGTGCCAGTGTGACAAATAGATTAGTTTACTTTCTTATTTTCTTTTACTCGAGCGCTATATGACATTATCAAACAAAACTTTTCAGAAAGTCTATATCCACTGGAGAGAGTTACCACACATACGGCATCCGAGAAGCCTACAGGACAATGTTGGGCACAGTTCTAAACCCAGCACATCGTGAGACAAAGGCCCATTCTGAGACAATGCCTTGCACTGAATTATTAAGAAGGCCACTGCGGGGTTGTGAGAGAGCGCTACCATTTGCTCTATATAGATACCATCGATAAAATGTGGTATATGATTCCATGAACATTTCCGTACAAAAGCTCTTCTGTGGCGTTTCGCCAGGCACAAAGATAGTTAACCTTACTATAGAAGCACTTAATATGATGAATATAGTGTTGCTGGAGTTTTAAAGCGGTACATTCTATGGATAAATAATTCACTCGGCGTGGAGAAAGAGTGAATAGAACTGTAATGGAATAATCTTAGAGAAAGTAAATTTGAGCAAAACATTAATGCAATTTCCAAACAAAATATTTAAATATACTGAAGCTGTACAACATGAAAGACAAAGACAACTCAAGACAAACAGTTGTAAAATAGATTTATTGCATATATCCTTCTAAATACAATGGAAATAGAGAAATTCAGTAGATTTAGGAGATCACTATATGGTGGATCCGAAATTCTATTTTATTTGAATGATCATTTGAACAAGTATATGTATTGGAAAATTCAAACCAGGTATATCGTTTATATATAGGGTATTTGTATTAAGCCATATCATTGAAAAACATCGAGAGTATAACCCGCCTACATTCACGTTTTATAGATTATGATAAAGCATTTGACACGCTGTTTAGATGAAAATTACGGGATGTTATGTTCAGATATAATATACCTAAGCATTTAGTAAGAGCAGTACAAATGTAATAATAATAATAATAATAATAATAATAAAGGCGCATCTCACAAGGATTAAAGCAAGAGTTTCCTTTGTCACCTGCGTTGTTCAATATTCATATAAATGAAGCGGCCGAACTCTGGAAACAAGTTGAGTTTGATTTTAAACATAAAGTAATACATCGCGAAAATTGTAAACTCCATAGTAAAGATATCTTATTGAAACTTATACCAGTTATTACGCATAATAACATTTATATTTTTGTCATATTTCAAAATTCTAGCTTCAATGTTTATTTAAATAAAAAGGTTTTAGTGCCTAAATTTATTTTCCCAATTAAAATAGTCAGTTGATACATTTTTAAAACAATTCGAACAAAACATTCTAGTTTTATAGTAAACGAGTTTACAAATAGATCTGTCATATCGTGTTTTTTAATTTTAACCCTGATTACCCAAGATATTTTTTTTATTTGTTATATTAACATTTTATTTACAGTCACTTTGACTCTTGGGTTTTATCGTGACTGTATATTACACACACACACACACACATATATATATATATATATATATATATATAAACAATGTGTGTTTTAATATTACATTAGAAATAACCATTAAGATTTTAAATAATATTTACAGAAATTAACAAAAAGTATTTATTAACTTTATGATTCTGTTTATAAATTCAATGTTTAGTCAAGGTAAAAGCGAGATATTAATATACAAGCTTCAAAGAAAATTAGATTGATGTTTTTAAACATAGTTTTAACATACAATTGATTAGTAACAATATTTCACTCTTATTGTTGGTTTAGAATAGATAGTTTTTCTACAAATGTTAATAGATTTCTGGAATTTGTTGTAGGATTAAGTTCTCTTGATACTTCTGATGGTATGTTGTACACTTTTCTCCAGTTTTCATGTTCAGGACATTCAGTTTTTTTATTTTTGGTTCCCTCCAAAACTCTTGAATTTTCAACATTTTAAATTAGTGCTTTATGTGGTCAATTTCTTGAGTTACATTTTGACCCAGTATAAGGGTCAAAATGTATTTGTTTTGAAGCAAATTAGTATAAACTTGCATCATGTAGAGTATTTCAGGTATATGACATTTTTGGGAAAAACTTTGGAAGAAAACTAGGTTTAATACGCATATGCCTATTTAAAACATCAGTTAATTGACAGTAAATATGACCCAAGTGAAAAAATCTATATATTTTATTAAAGTTTGGAATTAATATTAATTTACTATGAAAAACATAATTTGTCTCAATTTTTGTTAAATTTCGCAGGTAACTGACCTTTAGAAAGTTGTTTTAAATACATTCCTTTTTGCAGGTGATCACGTTGTGGCAAAATCTTAATCAGATAACTTATATAGTGCAGGTTTCACGAGCTGACTAAAAGCTATATTTTAAATTATTTCCTCAAAGAAGGCTGAGGTTTTAGTGTTTCGTAGAAAAGAACTGTAATTGAGAAAGAAATGTCAGAACAGGTTCACCTCTTCACTTTTCTTGGTTATGACGTATCTTATTTATATGATAATTATCCGGAAAAGAAATTACATAAGTTCCAAAAAAATGGTTAGTACAATACAAGAAAACTATTGATAAATATAAGGAAATACGCGATCATGATACTTTATGAAGCCTTAGTTGTGCCTGCATTGCTTTGTGATGAATGAGAAAAAAACTTGATGTGTTCCATTCACACGACTTTCTCTACATCTCTGTAATAAATTGTTGCTATAAGGTTCTATCTACTTCATGCTAATTGAGAGATACATTAGCAGAAACTGTTTTATCACTTGCTGCCAGGTTAAAGTGATAGTCAAAGCTTTTAAACATTGGTTGCCATGTGGTTGAGATCAGTTTCTTTGCATTGCCAGAAGTAGAGAAATTCTCATGTTTTAAAACTGAAACCAATAACAAGAAAATGGAAAACTCGAAAATAGTAAACTATAGAAATGACAAATTGTATATTTTACCAAGATATACATTTTTTTATGTTTAAGTTTTTGTCTATCTCTTACAGTTTATCAGTTATGCACAAGTCATCCAGAATGTCTTCACAGGGTATTTGTAGAAAATCCAAACTTTAGATTGTAATTTTTCCATTAATATATTTAATATACGATAGAGCTTTTCATCAAAACTGTTTTACCCGTTTTGAAAAATTCAAAATTTTGGAAATATTTTTCATGTAAGTTTCAAGTGAGGAAATTTGCCTCAAAATATTCATGTCGCATACCTGGAAGAAACTAAACTTAAATACCAAGGATCACATTACAGACTCTTCGTTTTTGAGTTATTGCTGTCACAGATACACGGACACACATGCACGCGCGCACACTCAAACCTTATTGTAAAAATTATTTTTTGGATACAGGAGACCCTAAAACGCGGATGCCTAGTGAAATCACTAAGGAATTTTTAGATGGACTGCAATATCTTCTCGACCTTTGTATTATATAAGAGAAAGTAAAAAGAATTGAAGCAACAGAGATGGATTTTTAAGTCCATTAACAGATTACCGAATGCAGAATTACAAAAGGAGCCAAGAAATGCGGGAGAAACTGTTGTTATAAAAGTACTAATAGAGAAAACAGGCCAATAAGATCATTTTTGAGAAAATCAAAACTTTAAAAAATGTTTCAATATAAAGGGTAGTTTGTGGTGGGGGGAGTTTTTTGAAAATCTTCGTGTCGCATCCTTAGAAGATACTGAAATAAACACCACGTTTGATATTTAACGGATTTTTCGTTTTTGTGTTATGCTGCACACACACACATACACACACACGCTGACAGAGAGACAGACACACACACACGGATATTTTTCTAAAAGTGCTTTTTCTGGATTCAGGGGGTCTCTAAAGATATATTTCCGGTGAAATTTCGGTATCGAATTTTGGGTGCAATACAATACCTACTCTATACACTATATACATGGAAAGTGTAGAGAAACTATTGTCAAAATTATTTGAGTGATTTCCAGGATTATCAAATAGAGATACAAAGACACAAATATATGTCATATAACACGGTAATATACGATCTGTTGTCATTCATTCGAGTCTTGTTGGCTAGGGCTAGGCGGTCAAGTGGACAATGAAGCCGTGCAAGTTGGGCGGTATGCAAGCAAGGGGCAGATCGATGGCACATCGTGAAGGACACTCACCTATTTACCCCGGGTCGCCGTTTGGATACTTCCCTCACTTGTTTGTTAAACCTTGCCATGTAAGCTTGTATATCAGATCACTTCTCAATCTTTTTCAGTACATTTCCGACTTCGAATAGACGGTCTCTACTTTATGTTTGCCTTGTGTTTCTTTAGTCCTTTCTTACTTCAGAAATGTTAGTTTTTATCTTTGTTTCTAAGGGCTGAATTCTAATAAAAAGTACCTAGCATATGAATTCACACAACAACTGCAAATATTCTTAACTAAAGTAACACTTCTAAACTATACACAATGCACAATAACTAATCATTTTTCATTGGCACGATTTTAAGCCGCACATTTACAAAAAATAAAAAAGTAGTACTATTCTGATTAGTTGGAAATTGTATTACATATGAAGCATACAGACAAACTGAATTTGCAAAATTTCAATTACAAATGTTTTGTTTGCAAGTAATCACAAGTATACAGTTAAAAACTTTACATTGTGCCAAATAATGCAGAATTGTATTTAAAATGTTTAGTTTAAAGTATAAATGAAACGGTAACCTTAAATTTGAAAAGTTTCTACTTTTATGTTTGAAAAATATGTCCCTAAAGTTTCATATATATTAAGTATACATTTTAAATCATTGAGCTATTATTACTTTCTGTAGCACATATATATAGAGATAGAAGGTATTCTTTTCTACCAAAAATTGAATATCAGGATATTACCGGAAATATATTTTTGGAAACAACCTGAGTCAAAAAAAAAAACACATTTAGGAACATATTCGCGTGTGTCTGTGGGCAGCGTAGTTAAAAAAGGGTTAAATGTTTTACTTTGTATTTAGTTCATTATCTTTCAAGGAGGCTGTGCCGTGATTAAGCGATTAGCTCGCGTTTCTCCCGCCGCTCATTCCACCAATTTCTTCATTATCATTTTCTTATCAATCATTTCGCTTACATTTCATATCATCCATTTCCTCACTCTCATGCCTGGCAAAGGGCTGACCACTCGTTCCAGATTCTCCATTCTGTGGTTTCATACCGTTGGCTCCCCTATAGACTTCCGACTCCTAGGCATCTGCTTGTAAGTCTTAGGGGGGTGTCAGGCCTAAATATGGGGAGAGTAAGTCGACTACGAAAAAAAAAACTTTCAAGGATGGGACATGAACATTTTGAAGAAAATTCTCCCCACACCTAACAACCGTTTACATGGAAATTTTGATTGAAATGCCACATGTTTAAGATATTTTCATGACAAACGAAATGTATATTTTTAATTTACTGGGTATAGCCTCTGAAGACCTTTACATTTTACATGACTGTTAGATATCTTTGAGAAGTAAACACTTACCACAAATAATATAGATGTGTTAAAACACTTTATTTATATACACAATATATTTGTATACACACATTTTGTAGAGTTAACCGTTTCTGCGATATTCCTTGGTATTGGTTTCATTATTGAACTACTTCAATATTTCTCAAGATGGAAGTCAAATTTGGGTTCATCTCTTTTGTTTTACTCCCGGGAATGCAAAAGAAAACCGAATTTCAATTATTTCACACAGTGATAGCTTTAGAAATTTGACACATATTTTAGCCACTTTTACTTACATTGTAGTTAAGTAATAATACTCTAATTGCTAATTTCCATCTCGATTAGTATAACTTAGATAAAAGAACAATATTTTAAAAGGAAAGTTTGTGTGTGGAACAGTAGAGAAAGTCATGTGAAGGAACAAACCAGATGTTTAAGAGTACGGTAGTTATCTGTAATGCCCCTAAGTTGAAATAGAACAAACAAGTTTTCCTTGTAACTACATTTATCACTATTACATTTATTCCAAGTGACTTGAACATTTGCCATTTTCCTGAAATTTATATATTTATTCATCATATATAGAATCTATATATAACTATATATTATAGATGTAGCCAGCATTTTGTATATTACTATTTGTCCTTTCTTTTAAAGCAAGAGGTAGAATATTAAATTTAATTTTAATATATGTCTTATATATAATATTTATGATTCCTTTATTTGTTTGGTGGGCGAGAGGTGAATTAAGTAAAATTAAACAAAGAACTATCCTATTCCCAGTGAAATAGAAACTGTGGGCAGGGCATCGTCTGTCTTTTTATACCTCTCGGCCACGTAGAAGCACATGGCAGAAGCACGTACGTGGCAACCACTAACTCACTCAGATGTAGCAATGCGGGCTTCGACGTCAATGATTCTTAAACAGAACACGTGTCCACTGAGTCACAGGTGTAACAATTGATGCCAACAATCAGCTATGAATTAGGAAGCAAGCCTGTCACACACGTCTGACGATTACGGGTATAGGGAAATCTCCACAACTAATTTTTGGGAAGAATGCAATACTTCTCTACACAGTATACATAATAGACAGAGCAGTAATACTTCCTCTAATTTCCATGTTAAAGTATTAGGTAAAATGGGTATTCATTTATATTATAGTCAACATTTCTATTCCCCTGACAAGTACAAGCATGCATATAAAAGTCCGCCAGGAGGGTTAAACGAGGAATATGTTTTCTTTCTAAATAATCCTATTTGTTGTACAACACCAACCTTTCTGTTGTGATAAGTGCACTAAGCGGATAAATGCATGTAATTGCTATATTCCAATGTATAATCGATGCATATCGGGAAATCCTATTATCTGTACGTCACACCTTTGGTGTAATTCAGCGAACAAAAGCTGATTGGGCTACAGTTAAACAGTGGGATGCGCTTCTGTGAAAACCGCATCTGTTAGGGTGCCCTTTCGTTTATCGTGATAAATATTTCATGCCACGTAGCGACAAAGTTCATAGGTCATGCCGCCCACGCGAGCCGCCGCTAACGTGTAATTTGTAGGCAAAATAGGAAAGTGCAGGAGGCCGTGGCTGTTAAGAACATCCAGTCGCCGTTTCTCACTGGGAGAAACTTGAAACAAGTTGCGCCTTGATGCACATTAAAGCGACCAAATTATGTTTAGAACTATGTGCAACTACAGAAGCCGTGGTTTCCAAGTCCCATGGAACTTAGGGAACAAAACGAAGACATTGTTACTGTAAGCATTTGGTAAAAACAATACATGTATTTTAATACAAGGAACTCAGGACAGGTCAACAAAAGCTGAGAGTTGGTCGAAATACTGCAGAAGCATTTCTTTATTTATCTATTACTGAAAATGAATATGTGATTTCATAATCTATATTGGTGTCTATTTTAGCTATTAAATGTACCTGAAATTAAATGGCGTTTTATTTATGGAGACTCTTTAACTGCTGTCGTTCTCAGCATGTGAAAGACCACTTAATTTTGCTCAGCGGACTCATTATCAGGCTTGGGGTTCTTTTAGGTGCCGTAAATCTACGACAAGGGACCATCAGCTTTACTTCCCTTCCGAAATATTGCTTGGTATTTAAGTTTAGTATCTTCCGGGGATGCGACACGAAGATTTTGAGAAAAATCCCCCCACCCCAAACTACCCTTTACATTGAACTTTTTTCGAAAATTTTGATTTTCTAAAAGTGGCTCTAACGATTTTAATTAAAATATTGTATATTAAAGACATTTACCTGACAAATAAAATTTATATTTTGAATTTTCTGGGAATAGCCTTAGAAGACTACTTTATTCTCGGTGAAATTTACGGAATTTTGCATAAGTGCTAAACCGTAAGAGAGAGTCAAAAACTTAACACACAAAAAATGTAGAGCACATTAAAACACACAATTTATGTTATATACATTTTTTTCGTAGAGTTGATTGCTTAAGCTATAAAAACTTATATTTTTCTCATACAGGACTTTGTGAACTCGTGTCCATACAAACAAAGGAACTTCGGTTACATAGAACCAGCTTTTGACTATCAATTTAACCTATGGTACTCCCTTATTTTGCTTCTACTTACAAGGAAGCAAGTAATAAAACTATTTCTGCTAACTTTTTCTCGATTGGCATGAAGTAAATAGAAGCATAAGCTTTTTAAAAATAATTTATTGCAGAGATATAGAGAGAGTCATGTAAATGGAACACATAAGATTTTTAAAAGCTAAGATTATCGTTTTAGACTAATGTATTCCCTTATTTCCTTTCTGCTTACAAGGAAACAATTAACTTCTGCTAATGCTTATCTCATTATCGTGATGTAGAAAGAACAATATGCTTTTTAACAATAATTTGTTACAGCGATGTAGAGAAAGGCATGTGGGTGGGACACATCAGATCTTTTATTTTCGATCTACTTTTACCAAAAAGTTCCATCTCTATATGTGATATTTTTTAGTTCAACGTGACCCTTTATTAGCTATAAAATTCGGAAAAGTATTTAAATAGATTTCTATTTATCGCGTTAACAAACTATTATGTGCAATGCAGAGGAGGGCACAAAAATTGCAAGCCTTTAGGAATTGCCGTTAGAGGGTATATTTGTGTAGTTTAACTTGAAACGTGTAATATTAAAAAACCTATTACGAAAATATTTGCTAAAAGTATGTATTTTTCCGAGTTTTAGTTTGATTGTCGTTTCTAGTTACACAAATATAAATAAATAAAGCAGGTACCAGAGATTACTCACAGAAATTTAAGGTATCATTGTATCCAGCCTAAGAAATTTCTAAACAAACCCAGTAGAAAGGAGATTAAAACCAAAAAACTGGACAATATAAACTAGAATTAGGTACCCATTATTTTTATTGTACTTTTTTAAATCTGTTACCACTTTATACGCTGTGACATAGTAAATAACAAACCATTCCCATTCCTCGTACAGCGTGTGGAGACCAATAACGAGACCACGTTTTACCAGCTGCCTGTGACTCAAGTTGTGTATACTGACGTGCATAATATGTGTCTCTTAATAGCAAGGAGCAATTAAGTTGGTAGTGACAAAATCTAGCCATACCCCTACCACCGTAACCGCTATGTTTTCTGAGCATAATTATTATAACCACTGGGCTGGCAAGTTGTTTTAACCCCTGAAAGTATGACCGGCTACCGAAGTGTAACATTGAAGATGTAAAACTGTAACCTTCCTATCCATGTCGCTGATGATATCCCTCATTTATATTATCACCTTCTCAAAGATGGCTGTAACGATGTTTAAGTATGTCTTGATTTTTGTGGTAGTAACCATTGAAGGCCCCTTCATTCTAGATGCATTTTGTATAACTTTTGCAAACTGGTAAACCTCAAAAGATAGACAGTAACTTAATTCACAAAAATATAGATATCATTAAAAACACAATTTATGTCACATACATTTTTTTTGTAGAGTTAACCGTTTTGGAGATATTCTGCGTTAATAGTTTCCGGCTAAGTTACTTAACCTTTTGTCAAACAGGAAGATAAATTTCTTTTCGCCTCTCTTTTGTTTACTCCTAGCAAGCAAATAAAAGCTATTGTCAATTGTTTTACTTAGATTGACATTTAAAAGATATTAGGAATACATTAGATAAGGAATACATTAGGCTAAAAAGATTGACAATCTTTTTAGCCTAATGTATTCCTTATTTCCCTTCTACTTACAAAGAAGCAAGTAATTCGACCAACTCTGTTAAAGTTTATCTCGATTAGCATGATGTAGATAAAAGAATATCTTTTATAAGAAAAGTTTGTTTGTGGAGTAGCCAGAAAAAGCCATGTGTCAGATTTTTGATTCTGGGAACTTCGAGGAATTTTGAGTGCATTACATTACTTTCTCTAGCTACTGTAGGAAGGTGGTAGAGAAAGATTTTGAGAGTGTCACTATGCTAGACTTTAGTGCAGTTGATCACAGCCGGGAATTTATACTTCATTTGTGTTTAGCAGTAGAGCTAGACTTGGCTTAAGCGCGAAATGAACCAATTTATGCTACTACTTCTCAACGAATGTCAGACATTTTTCATGTTCCCCTTGTGGGCTGGCTTCCAACAATGCACTTAAACGATGGGACCATTAAATCATGAGTCATGGCGCCGAATCGGGTCTTTGTGAATGGCTTGTTCTACAGAAATACTATTTGTTTTCCTTGCTAACTTTGTGAATTAACAATCGATGGAATGCAAAACGTTTCATTCTTAAATTTCAAGACCTTCATCCGACTGATAAATGTTCATTATAGTAAACAAATCCATGCCTTGCAGATTCATTTAGGAAATTCTTCCGTATGCAGTTTCAGTAAAACAGATTCTAGAGAGAGAAATAAACTTTTAGAAACATGTAGGCGGCGCCATGGCCGAGTGGTTACACCACTCGTCTCTCACTAAGATTTTGATCCCAGGGTACCGTATTGGGATGTACAAATTTTAAACTGGGTGGATTTTCTAGAACTTTCCCCACCATTCATTCCATCATTGATGATCACTTTTTCTTTCATTTATTTGACCCTCATTTCATATCATCCTCTTTCTCTCATTCCGATAGTCGGGTTTATCTTCCTCTTGCTTCTATCTGATCAAGAATTGGTCTATTCCTTAATAAGCATCTGACCCCAGAGCTGGCTTGTAACTCCTGGCACAAGTCCTATCTATTATGAGGAAAGTAAAGAGGTGAGGAAGAAGCAGAAAGAGAGAAAAAATAATAATGTCCTGACTTAGGGATTTAAGGAAAGTAAATTGTATGGTGGCGTAGGTGATGGATAGAAGAACCAAACACAATATATGAACTTACAATGGGATGTCGCTTTTAGCCATCATAAAACCACCTTTCTCTAACCGTTCCATATACAAGCTATTCTTACAAAAGATTATTCTGTTATCGAGATAAACATTAACAGAATTGCACTTATTACTTGCCTCTTTGTAAGTAGAATGGAAATAAGGTAATCCATTATGCTTAAGTGATAGTAAAATATTTTAGAAGCTAGTCACTATGTGAACCAACTGAAATTCGGTTCGGTTTGCTAGTTAAAAACTGAAAACTGAAAATCTCAAAAACTGTCAGCTCTATAAAAATTATATTACATAGATTATGTTTTAACGAGATCTACATTTTTTGTGTAGTAAGCTTTAGTCTATCTCTTACGATTTAAACGTTGTGCAAAATTCTGCAAAACTCATCCAGAATAAAGAGGTATTCAGTCGCTATTTCCAGAAAATCCATAATAAAGATTTTATATATAATGTAAATATTTTTAATATACAGTCTTTTTATCAAAATCGTTAGAGCCAGTTTTGAGAAAAACAAAATGTTCAACATTTTAGCCAGATAGTTTGTGGAAGGGGATATGTTTGAAAATTGTCTCATCTTTGGGAGATATTCAAAATAAATACTAAGTTTGCTTTTAACGATCTTTGGCTTTTGAGTTATGGCGTCCAAAGAAACAGACACACACAGGCGCGGACCTTTTTTTAAAATGCTTTTTAGGGCTCACGAAACCTCAAAACATATACTTCAGGTGAAATATAGAATTGAAATTTTAGGTGGAATACGATACCTTCTATAGCTACCATGTATATACATGTTTTAAAGTAAATCGCCTCTTTAGGAGTGAAAACTGGATGTTTTCAAAGATGATAGCGAATAAGGCTGGAGAAAAGAGAGTTTCTCGAAATTTGTTGAAGTGATTGAACTGTATTAATTAAATATGTTATTAGGATTTACATACTAGAATGGGTAGGTGAGTATTAATCTTATTAGTGAAAGCAGCTGTATGGTTGCCTAATCATATATAAAGCGAAAAGCTAACCTGGTGTTTGCAGACCATCACGAAGAGAGAGATGGATCAGATAAAGAACCTGCAACAGGTTTTAACGTCTAGAGTTTTTAGAAAAAAAAAATAAAAGGAAAAGGAAATTTAATATTGAGTAATACAGTTATGAAGCAAAAGCGATCTAAAATTGTGTGTTTGAATGGAATCAAATCTGTTTGGCAAATTTCGTTTTCAGTAAACAGATTAGATGAATAAAGCAGCAGAAAAATAACATCATAGGTGCTTCATACATATGCCTCTGTTCTCAAAATCCTATTAACTTTCTCATAAAAGTTTCACCCGTGTACACAATTCTTATAGATCTACCTTTATGTCACATTTTTACTTTCTCTAGCCCCATATGTACAATGTACATAGGGATATACAAGTATTACATTCCACCCAAAAATTCGATGCCGAGATTTCACCAGAAATACGTTTTAGGACTCCCTGTATCCATAAAAAGCATTTTCAGGAAAAGGTCCGTGTGTGTGTGTGTGTGTGTATGTGTGTGTGCCCGTGTGTCCGTGTGTCTGTGAACACGATAACTCAAAAACGAATAGTAGCTAAAATACGAAACCTGGTATTTAAGTTTAGTATCTTCCAGGGATGCGACACTAAGATATCCAGAAAAATCACCCAATCCCAAACTACCCTTTATATGGAACTTTTTCCGAAAAATTTGAATGTCTTAAAAATGGCTCTAACAATTTTGTTTAAAATATCGTATATTAAAGATATTTACCTGACAAACAAAATGTACATCTTGAATTTTCTGGGAATATCTTCTGAAGACCGGTTTATTCTGGATGAATTTTGCTTAATTTACCATAACTAGTAAACCGTAAGAGATAGACAAAAACTTGCTATACAAAAAATTTAGGGTTTTTTAAAATACAGAACTTATGTTATATACATTTTTCTCGTGGAGCTTACCGTTTTCGAGGTACTCATTGTTATTAGTTTCAGTTGGGAAGTACTTATACTTTTCTCAGACGGGAGTGTTCAAGCGATTTGTAATGACAATCGCCTAACGACAGCTTTTAAAACATTTGACTATTGGTTTAGCCTAGTGCATTCCCTTATTTTCTTCCTACTTCTACGGAACTAAGAAATAAGAGCATTGTACTAATGAGTACCTCGATTAGCAAGGTGTAGAAAGAAGAATAATCTTATGTAAGAAGTTTATAGAAGAGCTAGAGAAAGTCATGCAGGTGTAACACATCAGATTTTTACATTTCGTTAAGGTAAATAATGCATCCTTCAAAGATGCTCAACTTAAGTAGCAAGTTTGGTATTTAACCGATCTTTCGTTTTGGGCTATGCTGCCGTCAGATACACACGGACCTTTTTGGACTCAGAGAACTTCAAAACATATAAATATATATCGTTGAAATCTCGGTATTGAATTTTTGGGTGCAAAACAATACCTTCCATATACCCTATGTGCATAGTATAATGCGTAGAGAAAGTAATAATAGACAATGTGGATGTTTTGACAAAGTCTGCATTTCTGTGTGTTAGGTTTCTATCTGTTGCGGTTTAAGAGATATGCAAAAGTCATGCAGAATGCAGTGGTCTTCAGAGTGGATTCCCACAGGATTCAAGATATACATTTTATTTTTCATGTAAATAGCTTAATATGCGGTATTGTAATCAAAATTATTTGAGCCAAATGTTCATGTAAGGTGTTTTTTGGGGTAGGGGATTTTCTTGAACATCTTTGTTTTGCATCCTTGGAAAATGCCAAAATTAAATATTAATTTTATTACTAACCTAATTTTCGTTTTTGAGTTATCATGTCTACGGACACATACACAGACACACACGGGCACGCATGTGGAACTTTGCTGTTTTTTGAAAAAGGGTTCGCTAAATTTCAAGTGAAATCTCGGTATCGAATTTTTGGGTGCAATGTAATATCTTTTCTATGTACATGTTCTAAGTAGATTTAGTAACATTACTGTTCGCCTCTCCTCGCGGAGGCTGACGCTCGATTCTAAGGAATATGAAGTGGAAGTCGTGATGGATAAAGTGGTGTGTTTTTCTTCGAGTTCCCCGGATGGTACTGCCATTTATTCTTACAATTGCTTTAACATTAATCTTCCTTTCATCCCATTTCGCATTTATATCATTTTCCTTCTCACTCACATGCATGGTCACGGACCGATTCCACGGTCCATCTTTTTCATTCTCTGTTTCAATATTCGTTTGCTGTTTGACAGGTCTTCGAGTCTAGGCCTTCGCCTGTCCTGCTGGGTGTAACTCTTACATAAAAAGGTAAACTGCCTAAGAAAGAAGAAAGAAAGGAAGAAGGTATACCAATTTCATACTGGTTGGTGTATCTTAGCTGATTGGTTTACAATATCCACGCTTAAGGGGAGCTGAAATGGGATTTTCCTAATTTTTTTCATGTTGTAATGTCATATTTTAGTATAACTTTCATAGAGATACGCTAAATGTTAATAGTTTAAAAGTATTGTTGAAAATAATCCTGCGTGGTAGTTTTATAGAACTTTCCGGTACACTCAACTGGTAAAATATCAATAACTTTGTAAATAGTAATGCCAGAAATGAGATTCTTTTTTATTTTGATCAGAAAGTTTTACTTTAGCTATTCGCAGCATTGGCATCGCGCTCAAATTTCCTTCATATGGTAGCTACGAAGTACTGCAAAGTTGGCTTGGAAAGTAAGCTTACATTTTTTTAAATATTATGTTTGAAAGCAATTTCTAAAAATGTAAAACTGTCTGTACAAATGCCCCATTATCTAAGAAACCAATTGACACTAAGGGATGATACTTTTACCACACATTTGCGCCTAAATAGGTGTATGGATTAGTTATTTTTTTAAAATGTAAAAATCATCACTTTTTATAAAATTATAAGAGCTTTGTTAAAATGAATCATACCTTTCTATCTAATCAAAAGAAGTGTTCTATTTTTCATCAATTAACAGTAAAGTTATTGCTGAATATAGCTTGAAAATTTATATTTATTGTATTACGTAGTTACTGAGATAATGGATCAAACGTTCGACTCCCTTTAAAGCACTGCAGACAAATTTGTTTTACATTGTGTCCCACTTTTGTTTTGTAGATAGGAAAACGAGCCAGTTTGAAACAGAGACAAACGAGCTTCTTTTGATAGGTTGACAGTATTGGAGCATTGGTTACTTTGTGGTAGGTGCAGGTAAAGCTGTAGCCATGGCTATATGTATATTTTTCCAACGGCAGGAGGTTTAACAAGTTTTCCACGCTATCAAATAAACCAGCATGTTGTGACTGTCAAGTTTGTATATATCACCCCACTAAGTTATCACTTCACATCACTAATGTGATCTAGTTCAAATGTTATTGGGACTTCACTTAAGTTACACTATCACTTCACTAGTGTGGTCTAATTCGATTTTCCGTGTCAATTGACGTTTTTTATTTTCGACATAGCAGCGTAATGAAATACTTACCTATCCACTCTTTAAATGATTTACTGGCTGAGGAATCGAACACAGTACGTCTCTAATCCCTCGCAAAAGTAATACCTACTCACTGTAGAACAGTTTTTGCTATCGCATTAGAAATGCACTGACTAACTCGCTCGCTGGCTTACTCGCGAATACGATGACTTATATGGTGGCTGACATTTTCCACGGAATATTTCAGAATGTTCTGTAACTGCGGAGAAGGAAAATTTCCAGAATATTTCAGTTATTTTTCAATAGCGCTACTGCTATTTGACTTACTCTTAGTGCTACCGCGTCTATTTATCTCTACCTTTTCAACTACCAGTGTCCAACCTCCCGATTAGATTGGGTTATAGCCCCTGAGTCGTTTATAATGGTGTGTGTAGAAATGTAAAGCTGCTTCATTTAGCAAAAGTGTTTTAGAAAACGTATGCCTTACTCAATAGTTTTTTATGTTTAAGGTAGCTTTTAAAAATTCAGGGTGTGGACGATGTGAATGAAATTGTATAAATAATTTACAATGTGCTAAATTGGATATTAATTGCTTTTAATTAGTTTTTCATGTCATGTAGAGGCCAAGGGTCCAAAATTAGTATTGAACTGACAAATTTCATGCTATAGCCTGGATTTTAACCACGGATCTTCGGCGTACAGTGTTATCGTTTCAACCAACTGAGCTACTATGCAACTCCAGAGTCATGTAAAGGGTTTAATATATAAGAAATATTGCAGTTTTATGCTTTAAGAATAACATTTCAATTAAACACTACTATTTTTATTCTCTGTAATGTATGTCCTTTCTCTTGTGTAGATATTTTCATAAATTTATTTCAGGAATAAATTATTAGTTCCTTAGATATTTAATTAGTCTAACAACTCAAAAGTAGGGCCCGTGTTTTTAGGTTTTAAACTATTTTTCCTCCCTGTTTAATTTGAACATTTCAAGATTTATTTCGTTTCACACTTCCTGAAGCAGAATATGTGAATTTCATTGCATCTAAAGCTCTAAATGAAATTTTGATACTTAAACAAGGAAAGAATGTCACTTTCCCACTAAAATTCGTCAAAAATGTCGATAAAACAAAGGCTTTCTGTACCGCCAAGACCAGGAAATGGCTAAAATGTTCATTCTGGTCACTTTCCTTACATAGATTAAGACAAGTGTTTGTTTTCACCAAAAGCTATTGACCTGTTGGAAAGAACTTCTCTTTATTCAGTTAAAATAATTACTTTTAAATCTTCAAAGGAAAGAAATTCTTAACCCTACCACTCAATGATGCTATAGATATCACTGATAACATTTCCATAAAGTATGACTTTTTGGACTCAGGGGACCTCAAAATATCTTTTCGGCGAAATCACGGTCTTGAATTTTTGGGTAGCATACAATACACTCTCTAATATTGTATATACATATGGGCCAGAGAGTGTAAAAAGATACCTGCACAATGGCAGTTGAATTTTCGTCAATACAGCAAGAGATTCTTTAATCCAATTTTATCGTCGTTCATGAAAACATGAAAGTCTTCACTTTAGTAATACATGGATTAAAGTGTATCACAAAGTAACATCGTAAGGTGTCTGACCCAATGCATAAATCCGGAGAGAGAGAATTTACCTGGAAAGATAAAATTACCGAATGATGTTTATGTGAACCATTTCATAAATATTTTGTGAATAAATATTTAATAGTATTTAATATATATTATATCGCAAAATTGTCACGAGAAGATGTTAAATTCTGTAAAAAGTAGCCCCATGACACTGACTAAACACAAGAATAGCCTAGTGATTAATGGTAAAAAATAATGTTAGTAAATCGTATATGATAAATTAACACCTCTATATGTGAAATAATCCTTAGAACCATCTGCATTAGCATATAGACTGAAAGCTTTAGCAATGTAATTTTCCATTAAAACAACTTTTTCATTACATAAAAATGTTTACATGATAACAAGAAGACAGGCCAGAAAAGGTAGGTGCATATATAATTATCTATTTCAATATCCCATAAACCTCTAGAGAGAAACATTAAAATACTTCATGTGTTTTTATAGAATCTCCTTCACAATGTAACGTTTATTACTAAAGTTCATAAACAAACCTCTCAAAATAGAAAAACGGAAAATTAATGGTGACTGTACTGATCCACGAATCAAAACCTAAAATAGGGTTTATACTGCCTGAAAGACCAGGCCCAAATGGAAATTCCAAAAACACCCATAGAGCTTTTCCACTATCAGGCTAAAGATAAAGCAGCAAAAATTTATATTATTTCCTAGGTTTTGCTGACCTTCATATGTTCCCCACCGTCATGCTAGATTAGTACAGAATGGAATTTATGCTCTGTGAAGAACTACGCTTTATTCTTGGAGCTAATGGCCAGTTATAAACTTAATTGGCAAATCTCCTCTGCACACGTTTTTGAGACCTAAGTAAACGTGCCGGTGCGCTGGCGACCTGTGTTGTGTGCTCATCTAATGAGCGTTTCACAAATAATTTAAACGTTTGTAATTCATTTCAAACATCAAAGCAAGTACACGGAGGTGACCTTTTACATAAAGGAAGGCAAAGAAAGGTGTAACTATGGAAACCTGTGACACCGCACAGGCCATTCCTGCTAACAGTATTTTCCAAAATGTCATTGGAGGGATATTGCAAACTGTTGTACAGTGAACGCGACATTTTAACATAGATCTCTGTTTTACGTTCTTTAGCACGTATGTGCATACAGTGTACATAAAAGCTAGAGAAAGTGTTGTATTCCACTCAAAAATTGGAGAACAGATCTGAAAGGAAATGCATGTTTTCGGTTACACTAAATAAAAAGAATCTGAAGTGTTTCATCCACATGACTTCCTCTACATATCTGTACAAATTATTTTTAAACATTTTATTTTTGTATCTATATACTGCTAATCGAGATAAACATTAGCAGAAATTGTCCTTATTACTTTATTCCTTGTAAGTAGAAGGGAAAGCATCTGATGTGCCCCATTCACATGACTATCTACACATCTCTACAACAAATTATTTTTAATAAGTTTATTGTTCTATTTATTTCATCCTAATCCAGTTAAACATTATCAGAAAATGTTTTATTACTTAGTTCCTTATAAGTAGAGGAGAAATAAGGGAATACACTAGGCTAAACCGAAGTTCAAATAATTTGAAATTTGGGGTTTATGGGAATGAAATCCGTTTCTTTTCAATGCCAGGTGTTGACAAGTTCCCGTATGGGCAAAGTATAAGTATTTAAAAACTGAAACAAATAACAAGGAATAACTAAAAGGTCTAGCGTATTCCATTTACATGGCTTCCTCTACGTCTCTGTTACAAATTATTTTTAAAAAGCTTAGTCTTCTATCTACTTAATAATAATAATCGAGATAAACATTGGCAGAATTAGCCTTATTACAAGCTTCCTAGTAAATAGAAGAAAATACACAGGCTAAAGCGATATTCTCGTTCTTTAAATGCCAGTCGCTATGTGAAACATTTGAAATTCCAATCCCTTTGCCTGCCAGGAGTAAACAAATAAGAAAATATAAGAAATATGTCTTCCTGTTTGAGAAAAGTTTAAGTGACTTAAAATTGAAACCAATAATGCGGAATATCTTGAAAACTATACAAAAGATGTATATGACATAAATTGTGTTTTCTAATGGGATCTACATTCTTGTCTTAAACGTTTTGTATATCTCTTATGGTTTGCTAGCTATACAAAAGACATCCAGAATGAAGAGGTCAGAGGCGATTCCCAGAAAATAGAAGATTTACTTTTTCTTTGCTCTAAAATATCTTAAACATAGTTATTTTATTCAAAATCGTTAGAGCCCTTTTTGGTATTCAACGGACTTTTCGTTTTTGGGCTAGGCTGCCCACAGACACATACTCACAGGGACCTTTTTTTAAAACTGCCTTTTGCAGTCAAGGGGTCTCAAAACATGTATTTTCGGCGAAATATCGGTATCCTATTTTGGAAGCAATACAATATCTTCTCTATACATCATGTATATAGTATGTGTTGAGAAAGTAAAAACGTTCAACTCCACGAAAAAATGTATATAACATAAATTGCGTGTTTTAACGGGCTCTATATTTGCAGTAAGGTTTTGTCTCTTATGGTTTACCAGCTATGCAAAATTCTGCAAAATTTATCCAGAATAAAGATTTCTACCCAGAAAATTCAAGATATACATTTTGTCATAAAAATATCTTAAACATAAGGTATTTTACTCGAAATCAATAAGGACATTTTTGAGAGAGTCAACATTCTCGAAAAATGTTCCAAGTAAAGGGTAGTTGGGGTGGGGATTTTTCTTGAACATCTCCGTGTTGCATCTTTGGAAGATACTCAACTTAAGTACCAAGTTTGGTATTTAAAATCGATTTTTCGTTTTTAGGCTATGCTGCCCACAGACACACACGGACGGACCTTTTTCTAATTTTTTTTAAGTCAGGGATCCCAAAACATATATTTCCGATGAAATCTCGCATTCGAATTTTTGGGTGTAATACAATTCTTGCTCTATATAGTATTATATAGTACGTGTAGAGTAAGTAAAGAGGTCTATATTAGCTAGATAAGCTATTGTATTCCGCCCAAAAATTCGAGACCGAGATTTCACCGGAAAAACATTTTTTAGATTCCCCGTGAATCCAAAGAAAGCATTTTCAGAAAAAAAAGGTCATGTGTGAGTCTGTTTGTGTGGGTTTTGATGCGGTCGTGTATGTGTGTGTGTGTTTGTTGTGTGCGCGTGTGCGTGCGGACAGTATCACTGAAAAATGAAAAATCGGTTAAAAACCAAAGGTGGTATTTAAGGTTAGTATCTTAGAGGGTGCGACACAAATATATTTGAGAAAAACGACCCTCCTTCAGTTACCCTTTACTTAGAATATTTTTCCAAAATTTTACTTAAAAATGGCTAGCAATTGTGATTAAAATACCATATGTTTAAGATATTTTCATATAATTTTAAGATGCAGAACACAAACGCAAGCCAGAAGGCTTATTAAATTTTAATTATGTAGTTTTTCACAAAACATTAATTTTCAGAAAAGGACCTCAAAACATACATTCCCTTGAAATCTCTACATTTAATTCTTGGATGGAATACATTTCCCTTTCTTTCCATGCAAACTATACGTACATATATTTGTATTGACAATTTAAGAACAGCGTAATGTAAAATATTGCATCAATATGTACTTCATTTGTGGACTAATAATTTTACTTATTAAGGGTAGTTTATTTTCGGTTGGTTAGTACATCCAAGGGGCACACACAAGACGGGTATATTTTCCTGTGGGTTGGAATATCTTTTATTGGGCGGACATCACTATATCAAATTTTGTATGGAACTGAATTTGAATGTTTTTACAAGGTCAATAATACCACACTACTGGTATGCACTTCATGTAATAAGGTGTGAAAACTTGGAAGCAAAAAGGATAGTCTATACTAACAGGCGTTATTCATTTCCTGTGCAGTTAACATTAGTTAATAAATTATGTGATTGATTTATGGGACGAAGAGAAAGAACAATAAACACGTCGAAGTTGACACCCATTAAGATTGAATTAATCATAACATCTAAATCTGAATCCCTAACACTAAAAATTACATTGCGTATAGAAAATCACTTAAATGCAACATTTCGAGCATTTTTCGACGTTTCGTGGCACAGTCTTTCTCGTATTTAATATACATAAAAGGGGTATAATAAGTCAGCTTTAAAATCTTAAACAGTCCTCTGTTTTGCATAGAATGTGAGTATAAGATGTGCCAGTGGAACCGGAAATGCAGATGCATGTAGATGTATACCTATTGCAATAATTGCCAAGAGAGCAGCTGGGCCATGAGAGTGTATGTTGTCGAGATGCAGTAGCACTGCGTCACGGCTGCGTGTGTGTGTTGGGAGTTGTTTTCCTCTCAGCACCTCCACACAAACATTGTTGCAACCAGCTGCAGAGTAATAGTATTTTTGGGGTTAGGACAAACTTTATAACCTACTTTTGTAATAAGAGCTGACTGTAAGCTCCGATAGCGACCAATATACGAGTATCATCCAAAAAGTAACGTACTATTTGGAATAACTAAATGATAACGAAAGATAATCAAAACAAAAATGTATTTATAAAATTACGGTACCTTACTCCATTTATCATCATAATGATTATTCAAATTCTTATTAGTAATTTCTGTTTTGATGATATTTGAATCAAGATTAGGGGCTAATTTTAAAGGTTTATGTCTAACATCTTTAGTAAAAATTAAAGGTATAAATCATATAGAACCCTCCATTCTGTTAAAACATTTATTGTCACGTGGTATCAGTTTTTCAATGCCGGTGTTATACTTTTCTAACGCCAAAGAACTTATTCGTTTCTTGAATGCACAAATGATCGGACAATCGAATTTTATAGGCAAATAACGCAAGTGTGATAATACAATGAATGAGTCTTCAATGAAGAAATGGTACATAATTTACGAGTAATCAAGGAAGAAGTAGTGTGTGGGATAAAGACGGAGTGGAAGTTCATGGAGGAGTTGAAAGCAAATGTTGATAACATAATTAAGAAAACAGATGTATCATTTTCGACACCGTGTTTGACTTTTTGGATGGAAAAGATTTCCCAACCGATGAAGACCTCAAAGTGGTAGTGACATCTTGGCTCGTATCTTTAGCGGTGGAAGAGTATAACATCTTCAATGAAAAATCACGTGACAATACCTTGATAGTGTTGACGATTACGTTGAAAAATAGAATAAGATAATGTAATTTTGTAAATAAAGTTTTGTGCTGATAACTTGCGTTATTGTTTAGTTATACAAAATCGTCTGTCACTTTCGGGATAGATTCATGGAATGCGTGAAGTTCGGGTTCAATTTCCAGTGATGTCTTCATTAGTATTATAAAACGGTAGATCGAATTTTGGGTAATTTTTCTATTTTTTGGATACGAAAGGCATTTCTTTTAATTTTACTCAATTCACCTCTTAACAACCACTTCCTTCTGATTTGACCGCTTCAATGCCGGGTTTTCTGATCATTTACAATGGGAATTCAACGAGTAGTAATGTAAATTGTTGTAAATGTTATTCCCTCTTGCAGAAGTTCTACCATCTCATTCATATTTCGTCCGTAAAAGCACCCTAATGCATCAAAACTGTTTGTACAGATAAGAAAGAAGAGTGAACAAGTAAACTTTAGAAAGTGGAAAGAGGATTAAAGATATGAGAATTAGAAAGTAAATAATCTGATGTGTTCCATTCACAGAACTTCCTCTGCCTGTTCTACAAACAAACTATTCCTACAAAAAGCTATTCGTATATTTCATCCTAATCGAGATAAACGTGAGCTGAAATGCGCTTATTACTTGCTTCCTTCTAAGTACAAGGGAACAAGAGGCTTGAGTGATAGTTAAAGCTTTTATAATTTTATCGCTATGTGACCAAATTGACATTCTGTTGCCTTTGCATGGCTAGGAGTAAAACAAATGAGGTATGAAAGGAGTAGCAACTTTCCGATTGAGAAAAGTATAGGTATTTTAAATTTCAAACAATTAACAAAGACTATCTCGGAAATCGTTGACTCTACAAAAATGTGTAACATAAATTTTGTGTTTTAACGAGATTTACATGTTTGTAATATTTTTTGTGTGTGTCTCTTATGGTTTACTAGTTGCACAAAATTATTCAGAATGAGGGGAACTTCATAAATATTTTTTTTTAGTAGAGAGTATTTTAACCAAAATTGTTAGATCTATTTTTGAGGACATTGTAATTTTCGAAATATCTTCCTTGTAAAGGGTAGCTTAGAATGGGAGGATTTTTGTGAAAATCTTTGTGTGGCATCCTTTGAAGCTGCTACAGTTTAATATACATTTTGGATTTAAACGACTTTCCGTTTTTGAGTTTTCATATTCACACAATTACAACCAGAAGGATATTTATCTAAAACTGATTTCTTATGATAAAGAGCATCCAAAACCTGCATATCATTGAAATCTCAGTACTGATTTCTTTGAGTGGAATACAATTCTTTCTATACCTATGTACTGTATACGAAATAGAGAAAGCAAAAAGGAAGCTCAGAAAGTAAACAACTTATTTGTAAGTAAAGACATATCAGTTGGAAAGTTATAAGTCATATCATTTGTTGAAAGCAAAATAAGCCAGATGAATCCAACTATTCTGAAGTACGAATAAAAACCAAAAGCATTTTACTTGATATTTTTATACTTCTTTCTACTGAATTTTAGCTTTGATGAATTAGATACAAATGCACATTTATTAATCACGGTATCTTTATTCTCAATTTGCGTTGGACGAGAATTAATAATAATGTACACGACTCTGATAAACACATTCCAATCCATGAGCAACTGTTCATTGAAGTCAATTAGTAATTTTCATTTAAAATCACACACGCAAATATTTCCGACGAATGTGTTATTCCACAATAAAAAGATCGGTTTTCGATATATATCTGGAACATCAAAAGGGTAATTTGGACGCGAATGAATTATAAGCGCGTCATCTATCTTGTATTAGTCTAATACACGCTAACTGCAACAGTGGATTGACGCTCGACTTGCTGAGGATGACAGTGATAGACGTTTTGGAATTGGAATGTCTAAAATTCAACTGATTGCACCTTGATGCTTTTTGGGATAATATTTCAAACGCAGTTTATCAAGTTCTTTGGCATTAGATTTGTTTGAATATTCACCACGTTTGTGACAGGGAAATTGGCGCAACGCTGCAATGTGACGTAAGGAGATCTTTTGATAATCCATATTGGTATGGCACGTAGAATATTTGCTTGTAGGATCATAACTACATTGTAAGATCGTAATAATTCACATTAAATCCGTATTAGACTACACCTACAGTTTAAGTCACCTATACACTGCGATATGATTCAGAGCGAAGGTGTCACTTTTTGCTTTTTACTTTCTGTATACGTACTATGTACATAGTGTACTCGATACCGAGATTTCACCGGTAATACACGTTTTGAGACCACCTGAATCCAAAAACAGCAATTTTAGAAAAATGTCCATGTGTGTGTCTGTCGGTCTGTGCGTATGTGTGTGTGTGTCTGTGGGCAGCATAGCTCAAAAACGAAAGGACCGTTAAATACCAAACTTCGTATTTAAGTACCATATCTTCCAAGGATGCGACACGAAGATCTTCAAGAAAATCTCCCCAAACCAAACTACCCTTCACATTGAAACATTTCCGAAAAATTTTATTTTCTAAAAAATGGGTCTAACGATTTTGATTAAAATATATATATATATATTAAAGATATATACTTGACAAATAATATGTATATCTTGAAATTTCTGGGAATAGCCTCTGAGACTACTTTATAATGGATGAATTTTACGGAATTTTGTGAAACTGGTAAACCGTAAGAGATAGACAAAAACTTACCACACAAAGATGTAGAGCACATTAAAACACAATTTATGTTATATACATTTTTTTCGTGGAGTTGATCGTGTTTGAGATACTCCTTGTTTTTGGTTTCAGCTTTAAAACTTATAATTTTCTCATACAGGAATTTAACAATTGCTGTCCATACAAACAAAGGAACTTCAGTCACATAGCAACCATCTTTTGCTATCACTTTAACCTATGTTACTCCCTTATTTCGCTTCTACTTACAGGGAAGCAAGTAATAAGACTATTTTTGCTAATTTTTCTCAAATAGCATGAAGTAAATAGAAGCATAAACTTTTTAACCACAAATTATTGCAGAGATATAGAGAAAGTCATGAGAATGGATTACATCAGACTTTTTATGTATGTGATCTAGACAAGTAATCCATGACCACGTGATAAATATGCTAAATTTATACTTACCCTTGCTTCTATTAATACGAATACCTTGGATAGAAAAACGTGTTCTCACGAGGCGTACCAATTAACCAATATGTACTTTCTTTATACGTACTATGTACAAAGTGCACAGAGAAAGTATTATATTCCACCCAAAAATTCCATAACGAGATTTCATCGGATTCCATGGGTTCCGTATATCCAAAAAAAAAAAAAGAAAAAAAAAGAATTTTTAGAAATAAAATAACGTATGTATGAGTTCGTGTGTCATGATAACTCAAAAATGAAAAGTTACTAAAATACTAAACATGGTAATTAAGTTCAGTATCTTCCAGGGATATGACACGAAGATTTTGAGGAATATCCCGACAGCCCAAACTGCCCTTTACATGGCATAAATTTCGAAAACTTTGATTTTTTAACATTAGATCAAACGATTTTATTTAAATGTCGTATATCAAAGGTATTTACACGGCAAAAAATGTATATATGGACATTTCTAGGAATAGTCTCTGAAGACCTC
The DNA here is from genome assembly GCA_030762935.1 of Hymenopus coronatus. Classification (NCBI taxonomy): domain Eukaryota; kingdom Metazoa; phylum Arthropoda; class Insecta; order Mantodea; family Hymenopodidae; genus Hymenopus; species Hymenopus coronatus. The sequence goes on along the minus strand of CM060898.1, from coordinate 79,556,880 downwards.
TTTATCCTGGATGCATTTTGAATTTTCTATAACTGGTAAACTGCTCATAAAACATAGATCTTGTTGAAACACACATTTTATGCTATATACATTTTTTTTCGTGGAGTTGACAATATTTTAGATGTTCCTTGGTATTGGTTTCAGTTTTAAGATACTTAATTTTTTCCCATACAGGAGTGCAAAAACTGATTTCATTCACAAGCAACCAGCTCTTAAAAGATTTGACTAACGCTTTAGCCCAGCGTATTCCTTCATTTCCATTCTACTTATAAGAAATCAAATAGTACGACCACCTCGAATAGAATGATGTACATAGAAGAATAAGCTTTTTAACAATATTTTGTTACAGAGATGTGGAGAAAGTTATGGGAATGGAACACATCATATATTTGCTATAATGTTACTTTTTCTTTGCCTAAAGCAGAGAAGCAGAGATGGTTGGGTGGGGGGATAGTATATTGGACAAGCACTAATGCTATGGAATGTGCAGTGGAGCAACTCTTATTTTCAACTCTTAGCAAAATGTGACAATGTATTAACTTATATTTTGTATTTGCTTTTTGGTGGGGAGGAGGAAATGTAGTAATATTTGAAAGAGTATGTAAGTATATGTTTATGGAAACTTATGATTCAGATTGAACACATTGCTTTTGCACTATATGCATATGAAAAATATAAATATAGTATTTTTTGTTTACAGTGTTCTATTGTTTACTTCCTGTATTTTGAATTCCCAGCGTAAATTTCCTCATTATGAGGGATTATTGTCATTTATGACAATATATGTGTCACTTTGTTTGTAAACCTCTTCTTTTGATCTTTGCCAGAGAATATAATCTTAGGAGAATAAATCGGGAGTACAGGAGGCCACTCGATGGTTCAGTAAGGAGGTATGAATCATAAGTGAATACTTTTAGGGAATAAAATGCAGGTATTCGTGCCCTTTGCAAGCGTTCAGCTCGGCCTGTCCCCGTAGCTATGTTTGCTAAAGTGCCTTGCTTTGCTGCTTTTTGGCGCACGGGATCATGGGTTCGAGTCCCGCCTTGGGAATGGGTATTTGTATGTTTGTTAATGTGTGTAAGTATGTGTATATGGAAGCAAAAATCAAATGTTAAGTCAAATACTTCAACTGCCCGAGACCCGACAAGTCTCCGAAACTGTATTACACAAAAAAAAAAAGAGAAAAAAACTCTCGCGTGGAAGTCTCCAGGAAAGAGTCAGGAAGCCTGTTCTGCTGTATGCTGAGCACCCAGTATATCGCCATTCAAAGGCTACATTATCCAATCAGGGGAACGGGTAGGGAAATTGTGCCGGAAGGATACTGTCAACTGGGTAAGATATAAATAATCAAGGTTTAGGCCAGACGAAGTTTCCCAGAAATCAACCTTCGTGCTTGGAGAGAGTCTATGTTGGATGTTAGTTATAATACTGATGTTTCATTCAACCTGTGATGTTCTGCGAACTGTGCTACGATGATTCATATAAAAGTGAGAGTAGAGAACTAGATTTCCGAAACCTGATATTTAGGTGACAGGAGTTGATGGTCTGTAGTAACTCTAGCATACCACCGTACTTAAGTCCCAGTGAGTCTTTTGTACTTTCAAAGTGCCTCCTAGGTGGAAGAAGTGAAGTGGAGATCCAAATAGCAACCAGATCCGGAAGCTAGCAAGGACGAGGTCGCTAATGACTTTAACAAGCACCAATCCTGACGCCAGCAAGACTTCCCTGGCACAGACGGTAGAAACACTTCCGTACTTCCTTGCTTTCGAGGCTCTCTCCCTTTACAGTAGTTATCCTGTCATTCTCACGATCAGGCAGTCATCATTCACAAAAACCGATCACTCATCAACATAAGGATCTCTCCTCACCGTGAGGCTGTTGACCTCTGACAATAATAAAAAGGTTTTAGGCCGCCTTCACACATCCATTCTTCTAACATGGATATATTACTAAGCAACTCTTCTTTGGAGCATTTCCACAACTCTCTCCTTCAGTCATATGGCTCACTTCTTCACTCTCCTCAAGGCCTCGGGTAGTAACTCGGCCAAGATCAATGGTTTCTAAAGTTTTACTGGAATGTAAAAGAACTCCTGCGGGACGAAATTTTGGCACAATGGCGGCATTGAATGTTCCTCCTGATCGACGCCGATGTTAACAAAAAATGTATATGTATTTAATTATTCTTCCTTCTAACTTGGATACACTGTATCTTCATCGTAATCCCTTTATCATTAAGATGCCAAAATGTTAGGTTTTTGACCCATCACCAAAGTCCACCCCTCATCGACCTAGTTCATTGTACCTTCCATAACCGATTTCATAATCCTCATTTTCGTAAGATTTGAGATGGTCCTACTCCACAGCATTCCACTCAACATCCTTAAAGCTTTACGTGATTTTACTAAGAAACTTTGCAAAGCAAAGCTAAAATTCTTCCAGACTCACCGTCCTACCAAAACACAAAACAGCATCACCTGGTCCATTTTCTGTATGGATAGGAAATTAATTGTAGAAGAGGCTTTATCCCAGCATTCACTAATCAACCAGGGGAAACCATGAAAATCCATGGACAAAGTAGCCAGGCCAACGAGAATTAAACGGGGTCACTCCCGAATATGAGTCTTACACGTTACCATGAAGCCATCTCGCTCGCTAGCCGTTATGTTAATGTTCGTAGCGTGAAGAAGCACCAATATCCGCAGGATCTTCATATTTTCGGTATACAGGTTACGTAACTATGGAATGTAAGGTTCAGAATCAGATAGATACTAGACTTTCAACTGCAATCAATAGGGCGCTTATGATCACAGCAGTTGTGCGCCCTAAAACCACACCGCCACCAACGGTAATCAATTACTGAAGAGTCCAAATCGCTCATTGTCACTAACGAACCCATGCGCTATAAAGCCTGAAATATCGTGAGCGTCCTTTAACCAACAGAAAGATCTATACAAGTTGCTGTCCTTAAATTCGACAATGTTATAAAACACGTGAAACACTGTGATATAAATAGAAGGAGCATATTCATGTCGCAAACTGAAGAGCACAGCTGAGGCAAAAGGTTGAATGAAGCAAGCATCCGTGTGTGCCCTATTGTGTTTAATTGGATTTCCACTATTTCATACTCTGTAAATTTTCATTCTTATATTACTTTTTCAAATGTCTCATAAATTAATGAAACTCTTTGTGTGTGATAATTGAAGAAAAATTCAATAAAAATATCGATATGTCTTAAATACTTTTTTCCGAAGAGTTAGGAGCAGGCTCCGTATTTTCTTTGCAAATCAAAGCTGATATTTCTTCCTGGCTCACTGTTCTACCAAAATACACAAAACATCATCACCTGGTCCTGCAACTTTTAAACAGATGGACGGACATATGCTGAATGGAGAGGAACTTCATGTTAGAAGAGGCACCACCCCAGTATTCGTTAATTGACCAGGGGAAACCATGAAAATTCATGGTGCAACAGAAGCCTTTCTCCCAGCTGCCCAAATGTCTAGATAAAATGTCATCCCACAGCCCTTGTGTACTTGTATTATGTCAGATGTAAATATTGGAAAACAAAAGATGTTCAATTGATTTAAATCCTTGGGTTAGAAGGGATATATGCGTTTGGCTTCGACAGCATGATGGATTAGCTTCAAGTGAATAGCGTGAGTCTATAAAAATAACAGCTAATACATGCTAATATATGCCAGGCAAAGTTTCAAATATTCCCACAAGCCATAGGATCTTTCTCTCATGTAGAATTACGTGTACCAAATTCGGTCTATGCTAACGACTATAAACCCTTCAAAGCGATGGCGTTCTGGAAATAAACGTAGCACACGGTAATTCGATATGACTAAAAATGGAGTATTATTTATGGACGCTTCTTAACTGCATTCGTTCTCAGCGTCCCATTCTATACTGGGCGTGAAATACCGCTTAATGTTGCTCAGAGGGCTCTCTATCAGGCTTAAGGCTCTTTTACGTACCGTAAATCTACGATATGTAGATGTACATGATATGACTACAAATTTATAAGGAATAAAGTAGGCTTATCATCAACCACACAATTAGTGTTGATAAAACAACAGATGTTGATAAAAAGAAAAGGGTTATTTACACATAAACAATACCATACTCTAAACAGAGAATTTCGAAGTAACCGGTCTGATGGTCAGAACTCGAAATATATACCCTTACCTTTTTATTTTATTGAATTTCCAAAACGTTAAAGCCCATTTTACAATTGCATATCGGCACTATAGTTACATGCAAAGTGTACAATTACATAATAAATGTTAATATTAAGTGTAAATGCCACAACAAAGGAATACGTATTAAGTAATTTAAATATATATTACGGAAATGTAGGTAACGAGTTAAATATATTATTCAAAAATATTTTAAACTCTGAGTAGCAACATTGTTTTCTAATAATTGGGTGTAGTGTTGGAGTGAAAGATTTATTAAAGAAGTCTAATTGCATTGTTAATCTGAGCCGTTTGCTTTCATGTAATGAGCAGTCAAAGGGTAAGTGATTAACACTGAAGTGATTGGATGTGAAGAGACACATTAAAGCGTTCCTTGCCAACGACATTGGACATTTTGTATACTCACATTCTGTAACTAAATTAGAGACAACATTTGCAAGTTCGTTATATCTTCCGACGCCTATATTTCCAGTAAGACTGGTAAGCAGCATAAACATACATGTTTTTGTAACGACATGCTGTATTTCTGATATTGACTGCAATAGGATTCAGATTATATTTATCAGCTATTGTTTCAAGCGCAGCTTCAGACTCACTCAGAAATTTGATATTCTGTAAATTATCTACAATACATTCAGTTGTATTTCTTTGAGGCTAAAACTTCCGTCTGAAATACTAAGCAATTGGTTTAAGCTGGCACTGTCTACAGATAATTTCAGAGTCACCAGCAAACACAAAAAAGCGCAGCTAATCAACGCTATATTATTATTATTATTATTATTATTATTATCATTATTATTATTATTTTTATTATTATTATTATTATTATTATTATTATCATTATCATTATAGATCCGATGTTATAGATGAGCAAATCGGGTTTATACAAGCAGTACTTCTGAACTAGATTCATCTCTAACGGCTGGGTGTCCAGAGCAAAGTAAGTGAGCAGGATGTTTAACTGGTAATTGAAGTGATACTTTGACGTTCATCTGTATTGTATTCTTCCTAAAAATTCGATGTTTGTATTCACCGAAGATATATTTGGGGTCCCCCGAGTCCAAAAAAAAGCATTTTTAGAAAAAGGTCCATGTGTGAGTGTCTGTGGACAGCATAGCTTAAAAACGAAAAGACCGCTAAACACCAACCTTGGTATTTAGGTTTATTTTCTTCCAAGAATGCGACACGAATATTTTAAAGAAAATCCCCCCACCGCAAACTAATGTTAATTTTCTCAAAAATGGCTCTAACGATTTTCATTAGAATCCCGTATATTAAACATATTTACGTCCCAAATAAAATGTATATCTTGAATTTTCAGGGAGTAGGCTCTCAATACCTCTTTATTCTGGATTAATTTTGTTTAACCTTCAAAACCGTAAGAGATAGACAAAAACTCATTACACAAAAAGGGTAGATCGCGTCAAAACATACAATTTATGTCCATTACATTTTTGCTGTGGAGGTAACCGTTTTCTGATATTCCTGGTTATTCTTTACAATTGTAAAGTACCTATATTTTTTCAGACATTAAGTGTCCGTTTTATATTGTTCTACTATTGTCCAAGCAAAGAAGCGATTTGCCATGACAATAGCATAACGTCAGTTTTTAAAACATTTGACTATCACCTTAGCCTAGCGTATTTCCTTAGATTCTTCTACTTATAAGGAACTAAGCAATAAGAACGTGTTTATCTTGATTATAATTATGTAGAAAGAAGATGAGCCTTTTGTAAGAAGTTTGTTTGTAGAGCAGCTAGAGAAAGTAATTTAGATGTAACACATCAAATGTTTTACGTTTGTCAGCAGAGCTTTGAAATTTCCAGTTAAATACAAGAGTTCAGTGCCTGCCAGAACTAAAGCCGCATGGTGTAGACAGAAAAACAGGCGATGAGAGACAAAACAAGGGAAGTTATTATAGCTGCAATAACGGGATAATCTTCTTAAATACCATTTAGGCAGTTTTACAGTTTATATTCTGTAGTTCTAACATATTTGTGTATTTATTGACATAACAACATTATACATAGAATTTCAACAATCGCACGGGTTTCCCAGACCGTACGTGCTTTTGTAATACACACTTAAAAGCAATATTAAAACAACAACAAAGAATTAAAAGAGTAAACCCGAGAATAAAGATACACAGATATTCAAATATAGCAATTTAAATTTACAGCACAGAGTACACCTCGTGTCGCATCCTTAGAAGATACCAACTTAAATACCAAGTTTGGTGTTAAACCGTCTTTTCGTTTTCGAGCTAAGCTGTCCACAGACAGACAGTTACACACATACACACAAGAACCTTTTTCTAATGCTCTTTTTGGATACAGGGCGTCCTAAAACATATATTTCCGGTGAAATCGTATCGAATATTTGGGTGGAATACAACATCTCTTTCCATTATGTACATTGTACACACGGGGCTAGAGAAAGTATAAAAAAAGTCCATACACAGCAAGACGTAAGAGGACTTTAAATGAATTCTTTCGTCATTACTAAAGATGGGGAGTTTGAGGTTCGTCGGCAGGTTGCGTGTGCATAGATGCTGTACACGTATGCCCCATAGTGTGTATAAACTTCTGGCGCACAAAAACCATGCAAAACTTACAATGTGAAAATAAGAAATCCAACACCCATTATTTCCGTACTAAAGAATATAATTTCAAATTCTTTGTTTGCTTAGTTTCCATCTTTATAGGCAAATATTGGTCAGCAAACGTCTGTTCACTACTGCAGTTCATTTGATTGTGAAGGCATGTACACTCGTTTGTATTGTTACGATAGGATGGAGGTACGAAGATGGGTACAACGTGCAAGACCGTCTGATTTTGTTGAACTTATGTACGTTTGACGGGTGTTTCCACATTTTCATTAGAGCCTTTCTGATACAACAAACCACGCGAGTAAGAAAATGCAAAAACCGATTGGGCAATCCCACCTCTCGGCTCTGCTCAACACTTTCTCACAACAGGTTGACCTGTATAAGTAGTGTATTAATTTAGTGTGCCACGTGCGTATATTACCTTGGTGTTACAAGTTCAGTATGTAGCGCAGAGAAAAAATTGATCTCGTTTCCTAACACCCGGTGAGAGGGGTGGAGTATTGTTCAAGCAGAAAGTTTAGGGATCTCAAGTTCGCAACTCAGAATTTCAGTTATCACAAGTTACATTTCACATTCAACCCTTTCCATTTCGTAACATAGCCTGTCCAATACGCTTTTAAGAGCATAGCAAACAGGTGAACGACATTGGCGGAGTCAGCGAAAATTCCCCGTCCTATGATAAATATCCAGATCTATTTTTAATGTCTTTGAATGCACGTTCCTAATTCCATTTCGTTTTGTTGCACTATTCTTAGTTCTTAGTTCAATTTTACTTGCTGTATCGACTTGTATTTCCAGTCGTGCACAAACCTCTCATCTTTAGTCATTGCCAGGTAAAACTGGAAATAAAACTACAAAAAACAAGCCGATGCACTTGGTTTCCTACAGTGGTTTTCTTTATTTAATGTTGGTAGAACATCAATTATCTGTTGTGTTACACACCTACCTTGTCTCTTATTGGATTAAGTGAAAAAAAGGCATTTTACTTTATTGGCTCGAATGCTCTTGTGAGACGCTGATACTAAAACTTGAGAGTAAACATGAATCCCACTAGAGGTAGGATTTGCGCTCAACTAAGTACTTTTTATATTTATAACATTTTTTTATTTGGACATTTAAGGTAGCCTAAGTTAATATTATCTTAAATTATCCATAACATCCAACCTTAGATTTAGATGACTGAAGCTTGTGCTGTTATTTAACTCATTTTGCCAATAACACAAAATACAATTTGGATCAATATCTGTGGAGGAAAATGCGGTAGTTGGTGGTCTCTTATCCCAAATTTAATATTTTGTGGGCAAATCAAAGAGCCCACGGGGATGGTGGTAATCAGTCCTAGTATGTAGGAGTTCTCTCTTGGGACGCGACACCGCTACATGCATCGGAAACCTGTGCGTGTCGTCCCTGAGGACCCTGCTATCGATCCTGGCAATAGGGTGAACTGCGATAATCGCAGTCTTCATTCTTTATTTCAAACATTGTCATCGCTGGTGACGCTATCCTGAGGTGATACATGGGTTACATAACATCCTATAATGCTACCCTTTTGAAAGCTTTGAATCTGTTTACGCATTTGCAAAGGAGCACCATGTTCTAGAACCTAGTGGTTTGCAGTATAGGCAGTATGTTCAACTAATTTTCTTTATTACTTTCTCTACACATACTATGTACATAGTGTATAGAGAAGGTATTGCACTCCACCCAAAAATTTGATCCCGAGATTTCACCGGAAATATATGTTTTAGGTTCCCCTCTATTCAAAAAAAAAGTATATTCAGAAAAAGGTCCGTGTGTGTCCGTGTGTCAATGTGTCCGTGTGTCAGTGTGTTGGTGAACACGATAAATCAAAAACGAAAAGTTGGTAAAATACCAAACTTAGTATTTAGTTTAGTATATTCCAGGGACGTGACACGAAGATTTTCAGAAAAATCCCCCTTTACATGAAACTTTTTCCGAAAATTTTGATTTTATAAAAAATGGCTCTAACGATTTTGAATAAAATATCGTATATTAAAGATATTTACCTGACAAATAAAACGTATATCTTGAATTTTCTGAGGATAGTCTCTGAAGAATACCTTATTCTGGATGAATTTTATGGAATTTTGAATAACTGCTAAACCGTAAGAAATGGACAAAAACTTACTACAGGAAAAAATGTAGAGCACGTTAAAATACAAAATTTATGTTAAATACATTTTTTTCGTGGAGTCATCGTTTTTGAGTCATTCCTTGTTTTTGGTTTCTGCTATGAAAACTTATACTTTTCTCATATAGGAATTTGTCAACAGCTTCCATACAAACAAAGGAACTTCAGTGACATAGCAACCAGCAAGGAACAAAGTAAACATAGCAACAAGGTACCAAGTATTAAGACTATTTCTGCTATTTTAGTCTGATTAACATGAAGTAAATAGAATTCTAAGCTTTTTAAGAGTAATTTGTTGCAGAGATGTAGAAAAAGTCATGTGAATGGAACACAACAGATATTTTTTTTGTAGTATCGGCGTAATTGTGAACTTTCTTGTACTTTAAAATGCACTGCTGTCGACATTAATAACCCAGTGAAACAAAAATTCTAACCATTAAAGCGCAGAATTGAAAACAATGTCATTATGCTAATACTCTAATGCACATACAACGAACTACACTACCTGTAGAATAAACAAAAAGATTCTGACGAGTTTTATTCACATAACTTTCTATACATCTCTGTAGCAAATTATTCTTAATACGCTTATTCTATCTACTTCATGCTAATCGAGATAAACATTTGCAGAAATTGCCTTATTACTTGCTTTCTTGTAAGGAGAAGGGCAATAAGGGAATACACTAGGCTAAACCAACAGTCAAAATGTTTTAAAATGTGGTTGCTATGGGATTAAACTCCGTTTTTTTTTTTTTTTTGCATAACCAGTTAACAAGTTTTTTGTATGAGAAAAGTTTAAGTATTTTAAAACTGAAACTATTAACAAGGAGTATCTCGAAAAAAGTGTACATGAGAGAAATTAGGTACATATTTTGCGTAATAAGTTCTTGTCTATCTCTCACAGTTTACCAGTTATGCAAAGTTCAGAAAAAAGTCATCTAGAATAAAGAGTTCTTTAGAGGCTATTCTCAGAAAATTCAAGATAAACATTTTATTTGTAATGTACATAAAGATATTTTAAATAAAATCGTTAGAGTCATTTATGAGAAAACCAAAATTTGCGAAATTTTTTACACGTAAACAGTAATTTGAGGTAGGGGCATTTTCTTGAAAATCTTTGTGTCCCATCCTTGGAAGATATTGAACTTGAGTATCAAGCATGGTGTTTAATGGCTTTTCCTTTTTGAGCTATGTCCCCCACCACACACACACACACACACACACACACACACACACACGCACACACACAGGCAGATGCATACATACGGATATTTTTCTAAAATTACATTCTATTTTATTTCTCGAGGTTTTACATTGTACAGTGCAATCCTTATATAGTCGTGTCTCGATTTCGTGTATTTGTGCTCCGTGCACTATCTATTGATCTAGCTTTACGTTCTAATCTGCCCGAGCTACAAAATTTTGTTGGCAATTATTTAAACATTCGGATGTATTCCATTGAAATGACTTTCTCTACCTATCTTCAACAAATTATTCTTAAAAATGATATTCTTTTCCCTACTTCCTGGTAATCGAGATCAACATTAGCAAAAATGGCTATATTATACAGTTTCTTCTAAGGAGAGGGGAAAATAGGATACACTAGGCTAAAGCGATGTCAAATGTTTTAAAAGCAGGTCGCCATGTGATTCAGTTTAACATTATTTTCTATTTGAATGACCAAGGTCAAAAAGTGGATAAGACTTCCCACTTGGGAAAAGCGAAATAGCTGAACATTTTAAAACCAGCAAAAAGGTTTAACCAGACATGCATATTTCTGTGTATATCTCAAAAGTCATCCTGAATGAAAAAGATTTCACAGGCTGCTCCCATAAAATTCAAGATAAACGTTTTATTTGTGATGAAACTATCTTAAACGTATGATATTTTAATAAACATAATTAGAGCCATTTTTGAGAAAATAATTTGTGTTCATATAAAGGGTGGAGCGGGGATTTTTCTTTAAAATCTTTGTGTCGAATTCTTAAAAATACTGTACCTCAATGCCAAGTATTGTAATTATCGGACTTTCATTTTTAAGTTATGCTGCACATTTAGACATTTCTCTAAAAATGTTTTTTGGATTCGGGAGTCCTCAAAATATTCGGTAAAATCTCTATATCGAGTTATTGGCTGGAATACAATATACTCTTTAGCTACCATATAATACTGGTAAATACAAGAAAGTAAAAATCACACTTGCTGACAATTTTCTGGAATATCCCCATAAGACCTATTCATTTTGGAACACTTTTGCATAACTGATAAACTGTAAGAGATAGACAAACTCACTTTAAAAATGTAGGGAATGATTTTAGTTTACCGGGAATCGAATGAGGGACCTTTGGGTATTTACCGCTATTTTCATCCCGAGAACTTGAAAATACGGATATTACATTTCTCTTATATTTCCTTCCGCAAATTCACTAACTATGCAACCTGTTAACTAAACTGAATGTTTAATACTAGGAAAAATGTCTTATAGCGCATTCAGAAATGCGACGAGGACCCAGATGTTTGTTGGAACAATCCGAAGCAATAAAGCTGCCAGCACTTGAACGCAATCAGTATTGATTCTTTGCCATTAGTGTGTTATGGACATGGACGGATTTCACACTCTCTCCGAGTAGCAACATTTGATAGGTGGCAAAACTCAAGTCTTTTATATATTCCATTTACATTACTTGCTCCACAACAGTAATAAATTATTGTTAAAACGCTATTCTGCCTTATGCTAGTCGAGATAAACATTAGCAGAAATGGTCTTATTGCTTGCTTCCTTGTAAACAAAAAGGCAATAAGGGAATACACTGGGCTAAAGCGATAGTCAAATCTCTTAAAAGCTGGTTGCCATGTGATTAAAATTCGTCTCTTTGAATGACCAGGAGCTGAATAATTCCCATATGTATAAACCTTTAAACATTTTTAAACTGAAACCAATAACAAGAATATCTTAGAAAAGGCTAACTTAATGAAAAATATTTATGTGGCAAATTGTTTTAACGAGATTTGCATTATTGTATAGTAAAATTTTGTCCATCTCTTATTCTGTATTATAAATGTTTTAGTTTATTTTATTGAAGAGAAATAGATTAAAGCCCAATTTACCATTAATGATTCCAAAGCGTCTATAGATTTTAATTCTAAAAACTGGAAATATACTTGATTTGTTACTGCCGGTGTTCTTGCGTGGGTAATAGTTAATAACCTAACGACTCGCTTGACATTTGGAGGTAAGTGAATAATGAATCAGATCTTTAAAATATCGAGCGCATTACATAAGCTGTCTAGAACTCCACAAAATCAACTACAAAGACATTAGTTCTTCTTCTTAAGAAATGTATTGCAAATTGACTTCATTAATATAGAGATGAGGCGTTTAAAGAATTATAGTGTAACTAATGCCCCTTAATATTTTATATACTTTATTTAATTGCTAATAATCTAACTAAACACATTTCTATTACGTGACTTTGAACGATTCCCCGACTTTAATAAGTTGTTGATTTGCAAAATGAAACCAAAGTTAGCCATAACTGAAAAGGTCACTCTAAAGCATCTGATTTGTTATGCAGTATGCAAAGGAGATTTATTTTGGAAAATTCACCCAGAAAAGTTTTCGCGTCATTTTTTATTTTATCTACCATATATACTAATTATTTTTCTATCCAAAAACGGAATGTCAAGATTTCAACGGAAGTTTGCGTTTTGAGCCCGCTAAACAAAACAAAACACAAAAGGTTCGGTGTACCCACATGTGCCTGTGCATTTGCGTGTCTATCTGAATCTCTAACTTGTCTATGAACAGCATATCTCAAAATGAAAAGTGGATAAAAACCAAAGTGTGGTTGAAAATCTTTCAACATTGACGTTGGAAAATGCTCTTTACTTGCCAACTTTTCGATCATTTTTATTTACTCAAAAATGTCTCTAGTGATTTTGATTATAATACCATATGTTTAATGTACTTTAAATCAGTTGAAATGTATATCGAAAAGCCTCTGAAGTCCTCTTCATTCTGAATGACTTTGAATAATTGGTAAACCGTTAAGAGACAGAGAAAAAAACTTACTGCACCAAAGAAAAGATACCGTTTAACAACCCAGTTTATTTCAAATATTTTTTGTGGAGTTAAATACTTCCAAGATATTTCTCTATATTTGTCTGAATTTCCAAATATTTATACTTTTTCTCAAAAGAAAAGTCGATTTTTATAGTTCATTTTCTTTTGTATCTTCGGTCATGCAAAGAAATCGGAATTTCAAAGCACCACTTAACGACTCGTTCTTAAAATGTTCATTATCAATTAAAATCTTATGAATTCCGCTATCTCCTTGTACCTATAAGTAAATATACAGCAAGATAATACATACAAACAGTAATCTCGATTAACATAAAACCGATATGATAGTGGGAGTTTGTAAAAATGGTTGCACAAGGGTACGTAGAGAAGGTCACGTGAGTGCCACCTATAAAATATTTGTTATTTAATAAAGATGACATACCCTGAACTTTTGACCACCATTCACGCTTGGGTCCCTTGATTTAAGCAGAAAACTTTACTTCTCAATTTGTTTTCCTTCATTTGTTCTTAGAGATTAATCATATCGGAAATCTCGCATTGGTATCACTGTTGACTCAAATAACAATTACATTGTCATCCGTTCCCACCCTACCAGAAAAATTACGTATCTTACTTCCCATCATATTATATATTAAAAGATAGCTCCAATTGTTACGAAACATCTTTTTGGACTCTTAGGCGCTCAGCGTACAACTTCTTAGCCCCCTCGAATTAGCTGACAGCACCGCTCAGTTGTCTCTCGAGCTCAGCTTACCCTCTTAGATATATTTCAATGACCTCAGCACTAGTAGTCCTTATATAGTGTCGCTGCGTACATAGCGGGGCATTCTCGTAGAGGAAACGACTCAAAACCCGTCGAAAGGAAGTTGCCATGTTTGTGGGTAGGCGCACATAAAGAGTTTGCTTTTTCTGGAATTAATTCGTTGGCCATTTGCTCTAAAGAGCCGGCATAAGATCACACCGAACTTATGGACTATGACACATCATGTTAATTTCCACATTTACTCAGAAAAGCTTCTGAAACCCTTTGTCTTGTCATCGAAATAGTGAGTAAAATTGTGTAACGTGTGAATTGGGATGCATAAATTCATGATCAAGAAGTAACTATTTCAGCAACTACTTTTCTGCAAATTCCTCGTAACGTAACAGCTTTTGCTTCTTTCGTCGACGATTAAGAACCTCAACTGTAGCATATAAAATCAAATATCTGTAGTTACTTTGGGAAAATCAAAGCCACAAAATCGCATCACTACTGTTGGAATCCTAAACACGAACATCCCGAATATTCGTTGCTATTTTCCAGAGGCCGCGCATTTAAAGGAAATTGGCGCCAGTGATCGATACTTGAAACTGTGTGGCCCACTGGTCCGGAAAACCATCAAGGGAAGCAGTAGCAACTTGGAAATGCAAAAGCTTTGTTGGAGACATTCCAAATATGGTACCCTTCTGTCACGTCTCTGAGGCGCGAATATTCTCTTTTATTGCTTTCAGGATGTAAATACGTTTTCTACACTGCGCCAATGAAAATCTGTCATGAGAGTTGTTTTGTAGTTTTGAAAACAACTATATATTAACATAAAAAGGCAAAAGTGCATACTTTGAGGCATATTGGGTCGATTCTCTGATTTAAAAAAATAACTGTATTTCACCTTATATTTCTATTGAAGTTGACGCTTTCTATAGCTTATCACATGTAGTAATTCCAAATCTGCAATAAAGCAAATATGATGCATGCATTCTATTTATGTACCCTTAAGTGTATATAAAAGATGACCGACTCCCCTACGCTACATTAGTGTTTTTCCTTTAAGAAGATTTCCACTTTTAGGTAGGCAACCCAATTACGCCACTCGTTATTAGTTCTCTGTGTGACTGACATGAAAAACAATTTAGAGACATGAAAGCCAACCAAGTATTAGATTATTAAAGGGAGGAAATTAAGGTTGGTACACAATGTGAACACTGACGTGTTCCATTCACATGACTTTAATGTCCTCCATGATCTAGAGGTAACATCCTAGTCTCTGATTTCCAAGGTTGCGGATTCAAACCTGATGGAGGGCGATGGATTTCAACGGGCGTAAAAATCCTTAGCAGGGCTTCCTTCAGAAGTGAAATAAAGCCGTTGGCCCCGTGTTGAATATTAGCAGCCATAAAAGCACCTCAAGATTGATAACGAGACATCTGAGAACATTAAGCGGTCTTTCGAAAAACAGATTGGGACGCTAAGAACCGCAGTAGTTAAAGAGCGTTCATAAATAAAAATTCAGTTTATTTTACATGCCTTTCTCTAGCTGTTCCACAAACAAACTATTCTAACAAAATATTATTCTTTTATTTACATCATGCTAGTTGAAATAAACATTAGTAGAACCGATCTTATTACTCACTTCCTTGTAAGTATAAATGCAGAAATTCACTAGACTAAAGTAAAAGTCATACACTTAAGAAGCTGACCGCCCTGTGAAACATAAGAATTTGTTTCTTTTTGCAAGCCCAGGATTAAAACAAAAGGATGAAAGGAAAAATGATTTCCGTTTAAGCAATTTAAAATTGAAACCAGTATAAAGAATACCCCGTAAACTCTTAAATCTACATTATTCATTTGGTTTGTGACGAAAATATCTCAAACATGGCATTTTAATCAAAATCGTAATAGTCATTTTTAATAAAAAGGAAATTTCTGAAAAACCTTCCATTAAGGTGTTGTTGAAAGGGATTTTCCCGAAAATCTTGGATCGTATACTTAAAATATACTGAATTTAAATGCCGAGTTTGGCATTCGACTTTTTGTTTCTGAGTTATGCAATGCACATGGATCTTTTTCTAAAAATTACTTTTGTTTTAGATTCAGGGGTACCCAAAACACATATTTTCGGTGAAAACTCGGCATTTAATTTTTGGGTGGAATACAATACGTTCTCTAACTACTATATAAATTGTATGTACATGCGTGCTAAAGACAGTAAAATATAAAATTCGGTCTTCTAGAAAAATGATTTGCATGCATAGTTAAACTGGATCGTATGAGAACCTTCATCAACCACACACAAACGATGGTTAAATGTATCTACCATTGATTGGCAATAATAAAATCAACAATAAGAAATCGGTAGGTTAATATGAAAATATACGACATATTTGTATAAATAGAACAAAAGCCCAAAAAGTTCTTAACCTTCGGCTCCATTTCTAAATTTTTAATTTACATTATATTTTATAATATAAAATAGTATGTTTTTCGCCAAAACCTAACGTTACTTCAGTAGATATCATGTACAACTAATTATAATATCACCTTTAGACCATTCGGCTATATTTGGAGGAGATAAAGTGCCAATCTAGTGGGTAGAATTATGCTCGAGCAACAGAGGATGTTCACGCACGCAGGGGATGGGGCTAAATTTGCCATTACCAATGTAAACATCTGCGTTCCATTACCGGCCAGTTGTTATGCACATCAATAGACATCCTGGAGAATAACTGCACATCTGACTGTAGATTATGCATTTCTGTTGGGCACAAATCACAACACTTTGCATACTTCAATTCCAAGCTCCTCCTGTACCTTACTTTTTGTTTACAAATTAATTGTTAAGCCTATTTTTTTATTCCTTTTGAATGAAATGAAATTTCTGTAACGTGAGCATGGTTAAATTCTATTTTGTAAGTAATAAAGTCAATGTTATACCTTAAATAGTGAAGTGCTATGCTTCATACAAAATAAGATACCTATAAAACAGAAAAAGAAAAACATAATTGATTACACTTTAAGAGTTTTAGTGGGCTTTGAAAGAATATATTTTTGATAAAATTACGCAATATGTTGGATATTGAACTTCCTAAGCTATAAACCGCATGTCTCTTACATAAACAAGAGAATAAAGATAAAAATGTCTGTATGTTCCATTCACATGACATTCTCTAGGTGTTCTATAAGAAAATTTTCTTTACAAAAGAATAGTTTTTATTTACGTGATATTAATTGAGATCAACATTAGCAGAAATGTTCTTATTACTTGTAAATAGAAATAAAATAAGAGAATATACTAGGTTAAAGCGATTGTCAAATCTTTAAATGCTGCTTCTTATGCAAAATAATTGAATTTCGCTTCTCTTTTGCATTCGCGGGAGTAAAATAAAAGAGATGAAAAGAACGTTATCTTACCACTTGTGAAAAGTTAGTGTAAAACAGAAACCAATAACAAGGAACATCTAGGAAATGGTTAAGTCAACAAAAGGTGCATATGCATAAACTGTGTGTTTTAAAGAGATCTACTTTTTTATTGTGTAATACGTTTGTTTATCTCTTGTGGACTTTAAGTTATACAGAAATCATCAAAAATGAAAAGGTCTTCAGGAGCTACTCGCTGAAAATTCAAGATATATATTTTGTTTGTCATAAAAGTGTCTTATCAAAAGTATCATGTGGTATTTTAATCAAAATTATTAGCCATTTTTGACAAAACCAAAAATTTCGAAGTAAATACCAAGTTTGAGCTATGCTGACCAAAGACACAGACGGACATTTTTCTTTAAATGCCCTTTTTTGGAATCAAGTGGTCCCAAAACATGTATTTTCGATGAAATCTCGGATTATATCAAGATTTCTTGGTGGGCCAGAGTTGACCCGCAATTTCTCTAATTTACTATTTATGACTGAGCCTTTAACAAGTTCATTTAGCAGAAATTAATGGAAATCCGAAAGAATGGGGGTTCCTTTATTGTAGATGGTATGTGATGCTGCCTAAAGAGCAAGAACGGGTGTGTAGGGACACGAGGCTGCAAATGACTTAAAGCAACTTAAATTATATTATTCTGGACAGGTACCAAAACCGTTACCAAAGACCACAACAAAAACGTAAATGACATAAATTGTGTGTTTTGACAAGATCTATATTTTTATGTAGTAAGTTTTTTTTTTTCTATCTCTTACGGTTTAGTAGTTAAGCAAAATTCGGCAAAATTCATCCAGAATAAAGATGTCTTCTCCCTTAGGATGATACCTGATTAATAACTGAACATTGTTAAAGATTGTTAACATTCAACATTGTTAAAGATTTCCGAAAACTTCTTCTCACTGTTTCAGGTGATTTTAAACTGGGTGTTTAATTTAATTTAAAATGAAAAATATCAACTCCAAAAAAATAAATGAAATAAACATTGCCACTTTTTAGAGTAACTTGCGGATAACGTAAGAGCAGAGGCATCTAGCTAACAAGTTAACTACTTTATCTCTGAAATACAGCAGATTGTGTACCAGCTGTGCCAAATATTGTATGCGGCGAAAGGGAGAAATTTCGCTTGCGTCTAATTAGTATAACCAAACGGAGTGTCTCAGGAGGTAACGTCTGCGTTCGCATCCGGAAGGTCATGGTTCAAATCCCGTGGACCGACTAATCTGACTGTTTTTTTTTTTTCTGGTTATTTCCTTCTGTTACCAAAGTAAAATCGAATATATAATATCAGGACCCGAAGTTCTACCATACGCGTATAACAAAAAATAATATTAATATTACCTAAATGTTTTAATAGTTTAAAACATTGATCCCGTAAACCAAAAATAAGCCACTTTTTAAAACTTTACGGGACAGAAATTCAAGATACAAGTATTAAAAAATATCTGTGAAACAAATGGCAAATATGCCACAAAAATAGTTTCGTAAATCTGAACTATATCGAATAATAATAATAATAATAATAATAATAATAATAATTTATTTCATCTTAATAACCGAATGAGGGACGATGTGCATATATTATAAACCTAATAGTAAAAATGAAAATAGCTCGCAGTAGATAATTATCAATAGACAGTTAAATCATGTAGAGTGAATGTCATCCTAAAAGTCATTGTATCTGCATATGAAGAAGCAGGAATACAGTTGCCTAACACTACGGCTTCTGAAGACACAAGTTGATGCTGCCATCTGCCCGCCACGTATAGAAACAATAGTACCGATACCTAGTACTAAGACTTCTCTGAACACGTGACGAATCAAAGACGTTAAATTTGATTCCTATATAATTCCACAAAATGAGCTGTATCTTTATAATATTCAATTACTTAAGGTTGATAATCCAACAAGTTGGTATGGTAGGTACAGGGATGAGATCTAAAGGGCTAACTGTTCGCCAGACATCGAGCCTCGAGGCTATCTCCAAACAGATCCGTGACGATATGACCGCGTACTGAAAACGACATAAAGTAAATAGAAAACAAGACATTACAGAATCAAACGTCTGATTAGGTGGTTGCAAGTATCCCAATTAATAGACGATATTTTTAAAAACGTTCTTTAACGACCAAAGCTTATCGAAGCCGTATTTCTTCTACTTATTACTTAGTTTTGTGATTATAGAATTATGAATCAATTTTACTACCTTATTTTCATTTTCTACAGACATGTTATGTTAAATTTAGGTTTGTTTATATTTGTGGCGAACCGATTACGGTCCTGAATCATTTTAACTACAATGCCAGAAGCAAAGTAATTAAAAACAACTAAGATATGAAGTAGTCGTATTAGAAGTAACTATGATGAGATATGGTGTGCTTTCAAACAACGAATACTAATAAAAGGATTATTTCAACAACTCAAAGCAGTTGTTGGATGCGTTTGATAAACTTTTGTATTGCATTCATACAAAATGAATATACATTTCTCATATCGTATGTATTTTCGTAATTTTGGTCGTCTGTACTTAATAATATGAAATATCTTTACGACTTATTCTGTTAAGTTGTAATGACAGAAATTCTCAAAAGGTCCTGACTTGTAACTGAAGTATGTAGTTTATGATTTATGGGCAATTAATGCTTTATAAAATTAAAATTCAGGATTCATTTTTCTCGAAGCAACTGCGCACCAAAGTGACTCCTAATCTCAAAAATAGGGACTTACCTGTTAATGATGAGCATTCCAGCTGCCTTAATATACTGAAGTATACATTTCAATCATATTCTTTTGTATGTTCGCATTATTTCTAGAAAAGTAGGAAGAGCACCAAAATAAGCTATTTCGTGGTAAGGAAGAACATCAATTTTAGAAATCTCCAAGGTAAACCTGAACTTCGTATTAAGTCAACTCTGAAGATAAATGGACTTTGGGGTGACCAAATCCCTCGCAAACCCTGCGCCAGAGAAAGAGAATTATGAACGAGAAAAACACCTTGTTTTCCTGGTAAAGAAATCCCATGAGTAGGGTAGAAGCCTCGCGAGAATCGAGTTTTTCAGAAACTGTCACCCGCTACTTAAGAAATGCTATAAACTTGATATTTGTTTTAAAAGTTGTTCTTCATCACTGTTTCAGAAATTTTAATATTATTGAAGTACTGAAAGTTAAAATTCACAGAAGACATCTACTAATATGTCCTTCCGAGAGATACATTTCTGATCTGATTCACGACTTTCTCTACGCTTTATAATTATAATTATAATTATAATTATAAAGTGGGTATACAAGCTATTTCTACAAAAGTAAGGTAGCCATAGTACTTATAAAACTTATTAACATAATGAAACAATGGCCAAATTGTATTAGTTACATTAAATTTTATATTAACATTCATAGTGTATTTAAGCCACACGATCTTTGAAGCTTATCACGACGCTAATAACCTTATAATTTAATACGTTGATGTTAGAAGCATAATTAGCATAGAATTTTACGAATATAAATTTGCTCAAGTCCACCAACAGCTCCAATAAATGCAGAAAAGTAATCATAAAAAGAATATAATTTTTTGTAAATATGTAGGAAATTAATATTAATGGAGAAATTTTTTGGATTGATAGTATAAAAAAGCAATTCATTTATGAGAGCCCTATAACTACTGAAGATAATCATCAATGAAAATGTACACAAGCAAATTTTGTTAAAAGTGGAATTATAATTAAATTATTTTAGGTTCTGCTCCTTGTACAATAAAACTTGTCTTAAAGGTTAGTTCTTAAAAGCATTAAAATAATATGGTTGTAGAGCTATATTGTCTACATATGGACATTCAAAGTCATTAAAAATAAGTCTGGAAAAACTTATCGTAAGACGGGGTCTTTTCGCTGACTCCGTGCTTCTCTTCCATGTGTTTGCCACACTCTTAAAATCATATTACTCAGGCCACGTTACCGAAGGGAAGGAGACGGGCATAAAACCTAACTTGTGACAAATGAGTTCTGAGTTGCGAACTGGTGCTCCGTAAACCTTCTGGTTGAACAATAATCCACCCCTCTCACCGGGTGATACTAAATTAGGTTAATCTTTTCTCTGTGCTACATATTGAAGTTCTAATGCCTAGGTAATTCGCGCAGGTGGTCGACTAAATTAGTACACTTCTTCTACAACAATCTGTTCTAATGGAACATTGAGCTTGCCCAAATCGGCTTTACCTTTTCTTATCGTATCAAAAGGCAGTAATAAAAATTGTGGTAAGACCCGAGTCCCCGTCAAACGTTCACACCTTAAGAAAAATCGCAGTGCCAGGCGTATTTTATTGCCTTTAAGTGTACATAGTTCCACGTGTAAGTTAAAGTTATAACATAAAGAGTTAATAAAAGGGTCCAAGAACAGAGCCTTGGGATGCACCATAGTCAACAGAATATTAACCATAGTAGATCCTCTGCCGTCCCAAAACTACAGTAACAGTTTCGACACAGTGTAAGTAGGTCATTGGCACAGCGTTAAGGTAAGAGGACCAGTCTCTGCTGTGTTTGGGAAGATCAGTGAAATCCTACAGGCTTTTAGAATTTGTTTTAATCCTCTGAGAAGGGAGAGTCATCCCCAACATTGTCTTGACCCTGTGCTTGTGACGTCACTGTAGCCACAATGCTGGTGAGCTTGTCGCTCTGAATAATCTACCCTCGTCTAGCATTCTAAACTTAATGCAGCTTAATGAGATTAGAGGCATTGTGTGAGCCAAGACAAGTTTGAAATTGGTTTCGGGGAGAAAGCTAAGTCTACGGCACTCTCGCTAATCTCACTGTAGGTTCCCGATGTGCAGGTGCCTTGCGTTCGTTAGTTGGCGCTATCAACGTTTTGGCATTCCACGTTGAAATTCCATGCACCTATTTTAGTGGAAAGACATGTTTGGACTAGTTACACGGTAGTTTTATGAGTTTGGAAAGATAATTAATATTTCACATTTTGTTTACCAATGTATTCATAGCTCAATGTACATGTATCTTTCTTTGTCTTCTAGATCATTGCACCTTTTCAACCAAACTCGGAAGTAAAAATTTGTAGTTTAAGAATAATAAAAAAAAAAAAATGCTGTAGAGCTGAAATCACAAACCCCGCTTTAAGATGCTTTAACAATGAATTTCTTAAAAAAAGCTGATGTGTTACATTCACATGACTTTCTCTATATTTCTCTATATTGACAAACTCCTGTATGAGAAAAGTATAAGTTTTTCAAAGCTGAAACCAAAAACAAGGAGTATTTAAAAAAGATCAACTCCACGAAAAAAATGTATATTACATAAATTGTGTGTTTTAACGTACACCACATTTTTGTGTGGTAAGTTTTGGTCCATCGTTTTCACGGTTTAGCAGTTATGCAAAATTCCGTAAAATTGATCCAGAATAAAGTAGTCTTCAGAGGCCATTCCCAGGAAATTCAAGATATACATTTTATTTGTCAGGTAAATATCGTTAGTATACAATATTTTATACAAAATCATTGGACCCATTTCTAAGAAAATGGAACTTTTCGAAAACAAGTTCGATCTAAAGTGTAATTGGGATGGGGGCATTTCCTTGAAAAATTCGTGTCGCATCCTTGGAAGATACCAAACTTAAATACCAAGTTTGGTATTCAACCGTCTTTTCGTTTTTGGGTTATGCTGTCCAAAGATACACAGACACACACACGGACCTCTTTCTGAAAATCCTTTCTTTTTGTTCAGGGGAACCCAAAACATAAATTTCCGGTGAAATCTCGGTATATAATTGTTGGCTTTTAAATGACAGACTATCGCTTTAGCCAGTGCATTTTTTATTTCACTTCAATTTACAAGGAACCAAGTAATAAGGACAATTTCTGCTAATGTTTATCTCGATTATCATGTAGTAGATAGAAGAATATGCATTAACAAGAATTTGTTACAGAGATGTAGAGAAAGTCATGTGAATGGAACATATCAGATTTTTTGGTTACAGCATAAAAACGGGTATTTAAATTGAAATATAGATATCGAATTTTTGGGTGGAGTGCAACACTTTCTCTACCTATGTGTTAGTACCAAGTAGAAAAAACTAAAAACGAAATGCGGTTTTATACTAAAATTGGTATTTAAATTCAGTTTCTTCAAATGAATACCTTCAGAAACATATAACCACCCGAACTACCTTTAGATGGAAGATTTTGATGATTTTAATTGAGATACCATTAGCACCTATGTGATCTTTAGCCCAAAATATTATAATATAGTATAATGTAATACTATATAATGCAGTAAAATGATAATGAAAGTGTTTTTTCCTCTTGTTGTTCTTTTATACGGTTGCAAATAATATTTTATGCTATGCAACCTTTTGCTTGCTATCAGTTTTCTTATTGACATTAGATGACTCCAATAACTAACCTTTGTCCATGTCAACTTCCTCTGCGGTCTAGGGCTAACATGCCAGCCTCCGCTTACCAAGGACGCGGGTTCAAACTTGGTGGAGAGCGATGATTTTTCTTTTCGGTCATAACAATTCTTAACATGGCTTCCTTTGGAAGGTAAGTAAAGTAGGTTGCTTCGTTTCGTAGATTTACAACACGTAAAGGAACCACAAGCCAATAAAGAAGTCTTCTAGCAAAATAAAATGGTGGTGCACTCTCAATATGAAATAGGACTCTGAGAACTACAACATTCAATTTTTTTATACTTTTTACCATCCCTTTTACTACCATGGCACCGCAGGTGATGACACTGATGATACTTCGAATGAAGATCAAGCGGGGGAAACGGGATAACCCGGAGAAAAATGACCCTGCTCCGCTTTGTCCATCATAAATCCCACATGCAGTCGCTTGGTATCGAACCTGAGCCGCCTAGGTGAGAGGCGAATAGCTTGCGTCTATAAATAAAACTCAATTTCATTTTTCATGTCGAGATGAAAGCTTTCATATAATATCGTTCAGTTTAGCAACACACAAAAATAATTCTTCATCCCTCCCTCCAGAAGGCCGAATTAGGTTTTATTAGTTTAGCTTTTACTTCTTCTTACCAATTGTAACAAACGTTTTTCATAGAGATGGTATCTGAATATTTTACATTGGTTATACCACGGTTCAGCTGTTTGTTTTTGTGTTCTCGATCGTTTCTCAGCCCAATTATTAGGCTGGGTGGTTTTCAAAGGGGAAAGCATAACCCTAATGGGCTTTAGGGAAATGGACCACATTTATACACGCGAGTGTACATGGTAGTGAAAGTAAAAGGTTAAAAATAGTTCTTTAAACGTAATGAAAGCCAAGGAAAAGATATTGGTAGGACTGCTATACTGCGCTAACAGGAGTGAGGTTACACGAGGGAGCTAATAGCCACCTAGTCAAGCCATTATGTTACTTCCACTCTCCAAGCGATGTCGGCAATTTCATTAAGCGAGCCGAAAATTGAAGGAATTAATTGTATCCTTTTTCCTTCCTGTCCCCTTTGTTGATCTGGTTCCGTTCATTAATAGAGCTAAGTGTCCCAAGGGAGCATCCCTCTGTGCGACATGTTCTCCCACCTTGCCCATGTTGCAGCACTGACCCGAGGTCAGAGGTCGAGAACCTCGCACCTCACGGGTTTGTACCAATGTTGCATAATGAAACAAGAGTGCAATGCATGAAAAAGATATAGATTATTTTAGTTGGCGTTGTAATGATCAGTTTTGATATTTACGGCACTCTGTGATTAAAATTTCAAATTTACAATTCTTTATAGACATTTCTGAAAACTTTACGATGATTATTACATTGTTCTAATGTTAATATGAATACCAAATTTCATTTAAATTTGATAAGTACTTTATTTCAGAAATTTTATTATGTAAAAATATTGGACAGTAAAAATGTTCCATGCGCTTCAAAATTAAATAAAAATGCTTGGCAATTTTTGAATTGGGAGCTTTGAACCACACAAAAATCTTACACATTTTTAATTACTGATGGTGTAAATATTTAAATCTCAAAAATTAATCATGTTTTTCCAAAAATATATATTTTTTAAAAAATTACTATTTGTATTAGTGCACTTTTGTCACCTTTAATATTACAATTTATACATACTTCTGAAATTCTAGGAAACACATTTCGTGGAGGTGACTGTGCTCTGGAGATATAGCTCTCGGCGGTGGGATGGTGCTAGTGGCTGTCTGCGGACTCAAGTAGTCTATCCGGATCTGAGTCATGGGCTCCTGGTGCTCCCCGCTTTGACGTACAATATATCCACGGCTGAAGTAAGGAATACCTCTCCGTAATACACACACACACTCACACACACCACCACCACCACCACCATCGCAGCAAGCTACAGGTAAGTGGGAGCATTTTATTTATTCAAAAAAAATGAAAAATACAAAATATGTTCTAAACAACCAGATGTGAAGATAAAGAACCTTCCTTCCACAGGTATATTCAGATAACATCAAGAAAAATTACTTTAGCTCTGTTAAGAAGTCCAGTAAATCGTTAGCTTTTCTAATGTAATGACATTTTTAGCTTTTTTTTATGACATTCTTGTGATATCCTTTCACAAGCATCAATACCAAATTGATATGCTTGTTGATTTTTAATATCAGTCAGTCTTACAACCAATTCACAATGAAGTGACAGAGGTGAAGTGAGTGACTTTTTTTCAAGATGTTTGCTGCTCAATTAGTGTTTACAATGAGGGGACTTAAAAGCCACAGCCCCATTTCAATAGAGTTAAATTTAAATAACTCATTTGGGACGAAATTCAGGCACACAGGTGGCGCTAATATCATATGGGAAATGGCACCTTCTTAACAAACAAACCATTTTTACTTTCTCTAGCCTTTATGTACAATGCATTTCACCCAAAAACTCGATGCCCCTTGATCAGACCCCTTGAATAAAAAAAAACATTTTTAGAAACATGTCCTTATGTGGTTTGTATCTGTGGACAGGTTAGCTTAAAAACGAAAAGACCGTTAAAATCAAACTCGTTATTTATGTTTAATATCTTCCAAAAATGTGACGCGAAGAATTACAATAAAATCCTCCCACCAAAAACCACCCTTTACATTTTGATTTTCTCAAAACTGACTCTAATGATTTTGATTAAAGTGCCGTATATTAAAGACATTTATATCACAAATAAAATGTATATTTTAAATTTTCTGGGAATAGTCTCTTAAGACCTCTTTTATCTAGATGAGTTTAGCAGAAATTTGCATAACCGTAAAACGTAAGATATACAAAACTTGCTACACAAAAAATGTAGATCCCGTTATGTTACATACGTTTTTCTCTTAGAGTTGACCGTTTTTGAGATATTCCTTGTTACTATTTCAGTTTTAAGCTACCTAACGTTTCTCAAACGGAACCATACAAAGTGAAGCAAAATAAATTTTTTCACTATGGCTTTAGCATAATGTATTCCCTTACTTCTCCTCCACTTACAATGAAGCAAGTAATAAGACCAATGCAGCTAATGCTTATCTCGATTAGCATGATGTCGATAAAATAATAATCTTTTTTAAGAATAGTTACTGTTTGGAACATCTAGTGAAAGCTATGTGAATGGAACACATCAGATTTTGTTTTGATAATGAGATCACAGTGAAAACATATGCCTTTATGCTTTATTAATTTCTCTGATATGTAAAATAAGTAGGAAATGTATTGTATTCCAGCCAAAAGTTCGATGTTGAGATTTCTATGAAACGTAAGCTCAGATCTTCCGAAGAAGAGATACGGTTTTTCCAACAAATGTTCTGTTCTTTTATACGAGACATTTTTCGACTTTCTATTTTCGCAAAATAATAAGGATTGTAAATAAAATGCTATATAATCAAGATATTTTCATAATAAATTAAATGCATTCTTGCATTTTCTACAAACGGCCTCTATAGTTATTATAATTTTTATAACTGGTAAACCGACAGGAACACAAAAAATCTAGGTTGGGTATAACCACAATTTTAGTCGTTTTATACGCAGCTTTGTATTTTATTGCTTTATATTTTCTCAAATACAAAATCCTTATAGGATTTGTTCATGTACATGTATAGTGAAAACATTCAAAGCCACCACATAGCGACCCCTCCATAAAACATTGACTGTTGCTTAATGACTACTACTTTTTTATAAGGAAATATCCAGTGAGGCAATTTCTACAAAGTGTTATCTTGGTTAACATAAAGTAGATACAATAACACGCATTTGTAAGAATAGTTTTAAAGAGTGAGTAGAAAAATTCATATGAGGCTACACATGACATATTTTGTTGTGTTTTCTATTTTGTCGATTGCTAATAAATCGTAATGATGTACGTATTATGCTTGGAAGTCGCTTTTTGACTTAATATACAAGCATTTTGTGTGGCGTAATAATCGTATTCTATTCTATTTCAGAGAACATTTAATGGCCTCTTCGCAAGCATTTTACTTTATTACTCAACCATATCGCCTTCTAAAATCCAGGTATTTCAACCACCTTTATGTCTCTTAGTAGTTTAAAAGTTGAAATATCTGCTGTCTATAGGATCATGCAAGAAAAGGGCGAAATAATTAGATAATTTCCAAAATTACATAAACACACGATCTCCCTCTCTCTCTATCTCTCTCTCTCTCTCTCTCTAATACAACATTTCTGTTCCCTGTCTATAAGATTGGTACTAACTGTCTGACGAAAGAATACAGTTGTTAGGGAAGGTCGCTGGTTTAGAGCGGTCAGAGAAGGCTGGAATATTAGTGCAGTACAGTCTGACCATCAAAACATCAGCACAGCGTACGTAAACAGGAATAAATTAAACGATCCACGACAGGTTAACTTGCAGCTTTCTTTATAACTAATTCATATTATTTTTGTTCTTTGTGAGCGTATGACTACATGTTTCCATTTTTGACTTGATTGGAACCCGTCGACTGTAAGAGATTCAACTGCTGCATTCCAGTATAGCCAAACTGTATAGGGCATGCACCGGGGGTGATGACGTAATATCGCTTATCTGTTTGTGTTTACGCAAGCTTCCACTCGTGGCCGTCTGCATTCATTCTTCAGACAGGTACTATACCCTATCGCAAAAACAGCTTGCATTACTCCTTAAGCCAGATTGTTCCAACTTTACTCGTCTGAGACATGATTACTCGCGCCATGACAACTTGTGTTCAATACTGAGCTATATTAATGATGGACTTTGGCGGGTATCCAAGCTAAAGCAACCTTACACATAACTTTTCTTTTTATTGTTATCGTTTCGGAATGTTGTGGGATACTTATGACACTTAGAGGGAAACTTAAATATTTATACCATGTCTTTTATTAATTTCGAATCTCATCCTTGAGACTGATTCAGTAGAATTCATATCTGGGCTAGCACAAAAAAGGTTGTATATCTCGTACCCTAATATTAAACCCCTCTTTTAAGCTTCTGTACACCGGCTTATACACATAGCATCTAATATATGTTTTTTCGGGATTATATTGTATTATCGGACAGTTGAAGAATTGAGAATGAAATGAAAGTTGAAACGAGCTTGGAGACCCAAAACTTTAAGCCTATGTGATGGGATATCTGGAATAAAACGCTCCGGTAGGCCGCTTCGTCCAAATGATTTTTCTCTGGACCTCTGGCCTTTGAAATCGTCATTTTAATGGTTTCGTAAGCCCTAGCTTAACTCTCCACTGTGTAGCTATACCATTATCTTACACTAGGCTTTTAGGTGAGTTACTCTCTGTATTAGTTTAGTAAGCAGGGAAAGGATTGTTTTCCACCCAACAATTTAACATCGAAATTTCACTAAAAATGTGACCCCTCCAAAAAATCATTTAAAATTGGTCTATATCTTAACAGCTCAAAAGCCCGAAAACTCAAAGAACTCTTTTAAAAAAAATTGAATATGTTAAATTCACATGACTTTTTCTGCATCACTGTAACAAATTATTGTCAAAAGCATACTCTTCTTTCTACTTTATGATAATCGAGATAAATATTAGCAAAAGTTGTCTTAATTACTTGCTTGCTTGTAAGTAGCAGGAAAAATAACGGAATACACTAAGCCAAAACGATAGTCAAATCTTTTAAAAACTGGTTGCCATGTCATTGAAACCCGTTCTTTTTATGCAGGGCCAGGAGTTTACAACTTCCCGTGTGAGAAAGGTTTAGCATAACGGGTAATCGTAAGAGAGAGACAAAAGCTTACTACACAAAACAAGCAGCCCTCGTTATAATACATAACTTACGAGTATGTCATATATATGAATTGATGAAATATATATAAATATGTATTTTAACAAGGTCTACATGTTTTGTGTAGTAGATTTTGTTCCTTACAGTTCACTGGTTATGCACAATTCATCCAGGATAAAGAGGTCTTTTGAGGCTATTCCGGAAAGTTTAAACAGTAAAAGTTAATCCCTTGATGGTTTGACTATGATTATTTTATAATAATCCAATGAATTCATGTAATTGTAATTTCAAAAGCTAATAGAACAATAGTAATAAGTAAAGGCACTTGAAGGGCATTAAAAGGAATAATTCTTAAAGGTCATAAAAATAGAATATCAAGATTTAATTGACAGCATTTTAATTAAATTAGTTAAATATTTTTGAGAAAATAAACATTTTCAAAAATATTTATATGTAAAGGGTGCTCTGATTTGGAGGATTTTCTTGAAAATCTTCGTTCTCGCAGTTTGCCCCCCCCCTTTCTTTTTTTGAAATGTTTAACGCCCGACGCGCAGCACCGTTGGAATGTGACCGCTGGGGAAACGGTGGAATGTGATGCCGGGAGAAGTCCATCCCTGCGCGCTTTGTCCACCACAGTCGCTTAGGATCAAATGCCTTGGTAATAATACGACAGTGACAATTATGCCGAGTCGCATCATTGGAAGATACTCAACTTAAACACCAGTTTTTTAATTTTAATTATGAGGTTCGTTTTTGAATTATACTGTGCAAAGACGAACACACAATACACACACACAAACAAGCCCACATAATCTCACTGGAATATTTTTCTATAAATGCTTTTTATTTCTGATGAAATCTCGGTGTCACTTTTGGGTGGAATACAATACCCTCTCTGCCTACTATGTACATAGTAGGTGTGGAAGAAATAATAATAATAATAATATCACAGTAATAAATAAACTAAAGCTGGTTCTTTAACATCCCCTTTTAAGGTACGCAGAGCTGGACTTTGCATTTCAAAAAACAGATGATATTTGTCGGCTTTGCTGTAATTTCCTGTAAATGGACCACCATTGCAGAGAACGGAATCATACTTCTCCAGCATCAACAAGGATGTGGTTATCAGAAGCTGATAATTTTCCTCTTGCTGTTTGCCACATACATACACCGTGGAAAAAGGAGCGTTGTAGACCAAACTGCCGTTACCATGGCTACACAGAAGGGAACTTCCGGTCATAAAGCTTAATGGTCAAGCTTAAGGCGGAATTGCTCGTTTTAACGGGATCGCCGCATATTTGGCATTCACACAACTAATGCACATTTATACCGCTTTGTCGTGAACAATATCAGGCATTCCGCTTCTACTAAACATGCTGCTCAAGCTACCTCAGGTATACCTGACCGTTTTTGTAACTCAAAGGCCTTTTATGTCGGGTCTGATCTGCTTGGGACTGTTAAATCCGCTGCAGAAAACAAAAGGGAACACCTTAGAGTGAGATGGCTCATACGGTAACGTCATGATCCGCATTTGGGAGATGCTGGGTTCAAATCATAGCTGGGGACTTTGCTCAGCCTCAGCCGCCAAAGTGAATACTGGATTGGATATTTAATACCACACAAAACTCCACCTTCAGTCTAAAACACTAGAAAAAATGTGATATGCCAAATTCACATTACTTTCTCTACTTCTCTGCAACAAATTATTGGTAAAAAGCTCAAGCTTCTATTTATTTCATGTTAATCGAGAAAAAAATAGCAGTAATAGTCTTATTACATACCTCCATGCAAGAAGAAGGGAAATAAGGGAGTAGCATAGGTTAAAGTGATAGTCATAAGCCGGTTGCTATGTGACTGAAGTTCCTTTGTTTGTATGGACAGGTGTTGACAAATTTCTATATGAGAAAAGTGTTTTAAAGCGGAAACCAATAAAAAGGAATAGCTCAAAAACGATCAATTCTACGAAAAAAAAATTATATTACATAAATTGTGTTTTATCCTAATATACATTTTTATACTAAGTTTTTTACTTTCTCCATACGCACTATGTACATAGTGTATAGAGAAAGTATTGCACTCCACCAAAAATTCGATACCGAGATTACACCGGAAATATGTGTTTTAGGGTCCCAATATCCAAAAATAGCATTTTCACAAAAAGGTCCGTGGTGTGTGTGTGTGTGTGTGTCCGTGTGTCCGTGTAAACGAAAAGTCGGTAAAATACCAAACTTGGTATTTAACTTTAGTATCTTCCAGGGATGCGACACGAAGATTTTGAGAAAAATCCCCCCACCCCAACTACCCTTTACATGGAACCTTTTTCGTAAATTTTGATTTTCTTAAAAATGGCTCTAACGATTTTGATTAAATTTGCGGATGTTAAACATGTTTACCTGACAAATGAAATGTATATCTTGAATTTTCTGGGAATAGCCTCTGAAGAGTAGTTTATTCTGGATGAATTTTACTAAATTTTTAGTAACTGCTAAACCGTAAGAGATGGACAAAAACTTATTACACAAAAAGTGTAGAGCACATTAAAACACACAATTTATGTTATATACACTTTTTTCGTGGAGTTCGTCGTTTTTGTGACATTCCTTATTTTTGGTTTCTGATATGAAAAACGTATACTTTTCTCATACTGGAACTTGTCAACTCCTATCCATATAAACAAAGGAACTTCATTGACATAGCAACCAGCTTTTGACCATCACTTTAACCTACGGTTGTCCCTTATTTCGCTTCTACTTACAAGGATGCGAGTAATAAGACTATTTCTGCTAATTTTTTCTGATTAGCATAAAGTAAATAGAAGTATAAGCTTTTTAAGAATTATTTGTTGCAGGGATATGGAGAAAGTCATGTGAATGGTACACATCAGATTTTTTCTATCTCTTACAGTTTACTAGTTGTGCATAATTAAATAAAAATAATCCAGAATAAAGAGGCCTTTAGAGGCTATTCCCAGAAAATTGAAGGTGTACATTTTATTTGGCGTCTAAATATCATATGTATACAATATTTTAACAAAAATCGTTAGAGCCATTTTTGAGAAAATCAAAGTTTTCGAAATTTTTTCCACATAAAGGGTAGTTTGGGGAGGGAGAATTTTCTTGAAAATTTTCGTGTCGCATCCTTGGAAGGTGCCAAACATAAATACCAAGTTTGGTATATAACGGTCTTTTTGTTTTTGAGCTGTGCTGTCCACAGACACACACATACACACACACACGCACACACATAGACTTTTTTCCAAAAATGCTTTTATTGGATTCAGGCAACCCAAAACAGAAATTTCCGGTGAAATCTATCGAAATTTTGGCTGGAATGCAATACCTTCTCTATATATTATGTACATAGTACGTGTAGAGAAAGTAAAAATGAAAATACATGGCAATTGTAATTCCGTTGCCATCTTTTCACAGATGGTGCACGCAATAGACTGAACAGCCCTCCTAACTCCCATCTGCCTTTCGCGGAACTGAGTGTTGAGAATGGTATGAGGAAATAGACCTTAGAAGGCTAGCTGCACTTTGCTATCTGACTGCAGATGATGCTACCTGGCTTCAGGTAGCGCATCTAGACTGGACGGCGCGATGTGATAGAGTTGTTAAAGTGAAGTAAAATAGAAATTAAAAGTTTAAATAAATAGACAGTCGAAGGTAAAACAAAGGCTTTTAACGTAAATCATATTATTTAAAAAAATAAAATCATGCAGTATGACTCCATTGTTCAATGCTACCTGGCTTCAGGTAGCGCATCTAGACTGGACGGCGCGATGTGATAGAGTTGTTAAAGTGAAGTAAAATAGAAATTAAAAGTTTAAATAAATAGACAGTCGAAGGTAAAACAAAGGCTTTTAACGTAAATCATATTATTTAAAAAAATAAAATCATGCAGTATGACTCCATTGTTCACTCGGTAGTGATCCTGCCTGCCGTGCGAGAGGTTCTGCAGGAATAAGGGTACGAATGTGTATGCCGATCCTGGTGGCCGCGCTCGCTAAAGTGTCTCGCTTTGGCGCTTCGTGGTGCACAGGATCGTGGGTTCGAGTCCCGCCTTGGGCATGGGTGTTTCTGTTTGTAAATGCGTCTATGTTTATGTATATATATGTAAAAGGAAAACGTAAAGAATAATAAGGTCTACTAAAGAAGTATAGGAAACTGGAAAAAATAGAGAGAAAAAAGGAGTACAGCCCTGGAGTCCTGACAAGCCTCCGGAACTGTATTTTTTTTTATTAATAAAAAAAAAATGTGAATATGATCTAACGATAAACATTAAAGATCATGAGAAACCTCACGACTACATTACACGAATTAACACCTTCGTCACCATTATGCCACAGGATATGTTGACCATGCAGTTAAAGGCGGGGTAAAATGGAGCAATAATAATTAGACTCTTAAGTAGTATAAAATTTAACTTTGACTTCCTGGCAGAACTGAACATGATTATTCAAGGGGATTGTATTACTGATGTAATGACGCTTAATTTGAATGTCTCCAGTGGCGGTCCATATGGAGAAGCTACGTCATAGAAACCAGGCTTTCGACCATAATTAAAATATATTTTTCGTTTGTGTGTGAATCAGAGCATAGTACCTAATGCTGAAAAACTATTGAAGGACAAAGGGATTAAAGTATCTCGACGAGGTAGTCATCTCGGAATACATGTATATTCTGGTTAAATCAATAGTGTAAAATCAGTAGTCCATTTTCACAAGACAAAAGATTGATTTGTGTAAATACCGTCATCTGGATTTAATCATTTCTAAGAAATAACAGAAAATGTTATTCTGTAAACAGTTTTCTATGCTCTGTATGTGTAATTTCGTTACGCAATAAGTAGTGGTATTTTGTTTCTTGTGCAATAAAGTCCATTTCTGTTTACATCTTTTTATATCAAATTAACAGTATTGAATACCCTCCTGAGTTTTTATATCCTGTAACTATCACCAATAGTTTGATTAATAACACACGATCTGAAATTCGAATGTGTGGCTCAGACAGATGGGTCCGGCCACTGATCCATTCTTTCCCCATGGGTCTGCTGCACCATCATCAGTCGTGCTGAGTAGACCAGTGGTGCGCAACCTACAGCGATAGAAGGGAGGGCAGCTTTACCTCCTCCCATTTGTTTGGTAGCGGCAAGCAAAACCTATCTATCTATGACGTCTCTTTCTATCAGAAGCGGTAGTTTCAGCAACTTAATGTTATTGGGATGGTACAAATACTAAAAAAAAAAAAAGTCTTGAACGCCGTTCTTGTTAGTGACTTATTTGATATTCTTTAGTTGTAACCAGGTCATCAATGTTTGCCGACAGGGATGAACAACACAGTCTTAAAAGGCAGATCAATTGATCCTTCCCTCCCCACTCTACTACAATATTTACTTTTCTATTTTATTAATTTTCGAGAACATCTGTTCACAAATATATGTAGAACCAAATATTACAATTAACTTCGAAGCAAAGTTTCACAGTTTGGGATTTTTGTTTCTTGAGAGCAGATTTAAACAAGCCCATTTTTTCAGCATATTTAATGACTGCTGAATTTTGCAAAGAAACTAGTTCCATTTGAATATCATGAGGAGCGTCTTTGCAGGCAACATTAATTCTTATTCAAGTGTGTTACTGACTGTACACCTGATAAAAATGTTTGCCATAATCTGTATAATGATATTTTTTAAAGTGTCATCGAAAACCCCATGATAAGTGATGCAAGCAAGACAGTTCACCGTACTGTCCTCTTTAACAAAAACTATTCTTCCTTCCATTCTATACAATATGTTTGGTTCGGTTGAAACCTGCCAACGTGTCGACAGTCGAACCAAGTTAAACGCCACTGAATGATTCAAGGGGAAATGCTTCCTGCCTGGCCATGCATGTAACGAAGGAGACACAGTAACGCGACCAGGTGACGCAATTAGCTCATAAGAGCAGAGGTTGGGCACCCCAGGAGTAGACGGTATTCGCACTACTCATTGTCTTCGTTTCCGAGTAAGTCCCCTAAGAGCATCATGCAAATTTTCTCTTTTTGCTTTAGTCAAAGCACACTAGTTGGACTCCTAACTACTTCCACCTACCACTAACTACTCTTATCATAGTTTCTTTGTTTTATGTTGCCATATCTTAAAACATTTTCCTTCGCATCTCTGATACATTTCTTTATTGCATATTGACGCTTAGTTCCAAGAATTCTTGTTTCTGGCTATTTCCTAGAAACGGTATAAAGTAGTTTCAAACATTTTTAAGCAACATATAGGATTTCAGAACATTCACTACTCTATTGAATAATACAACTTGTCAATATCTGGTACATTATATTCCTAGAAAAGTATACTATTCAACTACTAATTTCCTTACCAATATACTAATTATGGTTTGGAAACTATGATAGTATATAGAATTTCTTAGTACTGAAGTTATTGTTCCGTCGTAGTTTCAGCTTTTTAGCTCGGCAGGCGGAACGGTTATGAACTTTGCAAATAATTAGTGAAATATATCGCTTAATATCATATTCACTAAGTTGGATTGCTAGTTTTATTTTTCATTAATTGTTCATATTTATAAGGAACTGCGGGAGAACCTAATATATTTGATTAAACCAAATTGTTAATAAATCAAACTTCTTACACTTATTTAACGCATATATCTTTAATTCTGCCATAAGTTACCGTACCTCTAAAACACATTTTGGAGTTCTTGTTAAATACTCCAAACAAATTTTAGATAGTAGATGAGATGATAGTCGTCTAAATATATCCGATTGAGAAATCTCTTTAGATAAAAATTTAGTGTAATCAGCCATAGTGCTAATTTTATTGAGTTTTTCCACTTTATCAAATGTAATGAAAGTTATTCTTCAAAAGATTATATTAGTATTTACTGTCTTAAAAGTGTACGCAGAAATTCTTGATGTTTTAAGATTTCAGTTTAATGATGTGGGGTTATTTTAGCAATATATTATTCAGTACATATAGATTAAGACTTATATTTCCAAAGGTTTGCTGTAAAAGAAAATCAAAGTGAGAAGTTTTAAATATGTGCAAGAATGAGCCCAGCTTTGTATAATTCCTTTTGATTCCGTAATGTTCTTACCTCATAAATGAAATATTCAAAGAAAATGTATTGCATCCATTCTGATATAATTATGTACACTGTTTTTTTACATTAACTTCTTAGAAATTGCTTTATGTGTCACTTTGAGACACTTTTAATACCCAGATCTGTTGAACAAGACGTTCTTAAGACTGCGAAGAAAATAATATTACATAGATTTTTTCCTCAAATTATGATCCCTCAGATATAAGGATTGACTTCGGTCTGAGTGAAATTCCAAAATACAGCAGTAGGCTGAATATTTATGTGTGTATTGACTATTTTATTGATAATGGCCGTCTGTTCTAATGTTCATCTGGTTTTGTTTCGGCCTATGGTTATCTTGGCTCTGCTGGAGTACAATTTTTGGAATATATTGGTCAGAACTCTAAAGACATTTTATGCTTCTATTGTTTACAGAAATAAACATAATTAAAGTTGATTTTGTTCTGATTTAGTTTCATTTTTCTCTAATATATTAAAATCTTTCCAGAATTGGAAACCTAGTAAGGGGCAGATTGCTAGAAGGCTAAAGATTCTTGGAAAGATCTCCGTTTGAGCTTATAGCTCTATAATAATGTACAGTAACCAATGCT
Source organism: Hymenopus coronatus (assembly GCA_030762935.1). NCBI lineage: Eukaryota > Metazoa > Arthropoda > Insecta > Mantodea > Hymenopodidae > Hymenopus > Hymenopus coronatus. The sequence continues at coordinate 79,519,794 of CM060898.1, read as the reverse complement.
TCGAGAGCATCAAATAATAAATATGTCGGCAGATGGTAAGTTAAAACCAAAAGGTATTTGCCTAACAGGGTGTTGGCTCGTAGCTAACGAGATAGATAGGTTGTGGCGCATGCTAAAAATCACGTGATTTTTCTAGTCCAATCATGATCCGATGAAGTAAAATTACAGTCGCCTAATACACTAGATATGATCTACACAGAGAAATACATTGCTTGTTAAATTCGAAGAAAATATACAATTAAATTATGAAGCTATTTAAAGTTAACCATGCGTAAGGCTACCATTACTACATAACGCTGATTCATTAGCTAGACAAATTAGCTCTGGAAACTAGCACTTCATTAGTGTTTGTCTCTCTAACGGAAATACATTCAAAATAATACTCGTTGTAGGTGAACAGCATCCCTAATAACTGGTAGATAAGGTAGAATTAAACTGAAATATTAATGTCATTGTCAGGGTTTGAAGCACGGATCTCCCTGTATCTGTCCCAGATTGCTCTAACCAAGTGAGTTACCATGGCAACAAACTGACATTCATTGACATAATAGTTGGCTAGGTAGAGTCAAGAGTTAAAAATGCAATGCTCTTGCCGGGATTTGAATCGTGGATCTCCCGGTCTCTAGATGGTTGTTGTAGCCACATTTAAAGTACTTACGATATTATAAGTCATAATCTCAAAATAATTTCAGATCCCGTTGTGGTTTATCGGGAAACATGCGAGTCGCTAGGGGAAATTAATGCTGTATTTTCTGTTGACATGTTAGCTCAGCGGTTAGAGCAACCAGCTAAAGATCGGGAGATCAATGGTTCAAATCCCGGATATTGCATTGAATTGTTCATCCTGACTCTACCTATCCAACTTGTGTGCTACACACCGCCTGTGTGAGAAAAAAAATTGACATAATAGTTAAACAATGAAGTCCGGACTTAAATATAGTTACGACATTACAAGTCACCATTCGGATATGTCATCTCAAAATAATTTGAGATTTCCTTGCTGTCTATAGGAAGAAATGCGAGTCTGTTAATGAATTTAATGTCATCTCGGCATGTTGTCTTGATATTTCAGTTGTTTAGAGTGACCGGACGGAAACTGGAGTTTCCGGCTCTGGCACCGAATCTTTTAGTTTAATTCAACCTTACCAACACCATGCCTTTGTGTGGAAATAAAACAATTGATAATGTGTAGATGTGTAAAAAATCGAAATTTGCAGAGATATTGATAATAAGAAAGAAAAGATATATTAATAAATATAACTGAAGATAAATAACAAATAATATAATTGGAAAACGATGCAATACTTTGTGTTATAAAATATCAGTACTTTATGTAGGTATATAATACTGTAAAAACCACTAACCAGGGTAAGACAACCTAGCAACTCAACACAATGAATAAATGGAATTTGTAGCAAAGAGAGCTATAGAGTAGAAAGAGATGACAACAGAAATTCTGGAAGTTGGGAATTAGGTAAAATCAGATATAGTATACAGAGAAAGTCGGCTATGAAAGAGATGAAGATATAGCAGAAATTTCCCTAGCTGACTCCTGAAAAAGGGAAGTATAAGCTCTCATCCAACGCTAAGCTTTTGTCAATCAAATTTTATAGTTCTTATTTTATTGCATAACGGACCTTGCTGAAAATCGCCGCAATAGTTGTTACCGTTTTGAGGACTATAAGAAGGTACTTACGCTGTGAACTGGAGCGTCGGATGATGTTCTCCAGGAAGGTGTTCTGAGGAGCAACCAGACCTCGGCGTCCACCCGGCATGACGTCGTTAAACAGTTGAGGCACTCAAAGCACACGTAAATTGACACCAATACTTTCTTCAGCACTAGCACCTTTCAAAGTCCTTCAAAGGACACTCGGTGAAACATTTTTTTTCGTTGATGCAGTTCTGGAATAAACTTATTTACAAAACACTGTTCGTCATTTATATATACTTTTTACATGAGAGCGAAGTACTGCATGGGGATGATGCCCGAAGCTAAACACGTATAATATTTCGATAGTAGCTATATCACGCGACTATGAAGGAGAAGGGCAGTCTATGTTTCGCGGTCAACAATAATTTACTCGGCGGTTGCAACAAACAGGCCCACAAAAGCCACGGTTAACAAAACAAAAATGAGTTGTGTTTCTGTGCAGCATTGCCAGTGAGCAGTTTTCTGTCGTCGTTACGTGATCTTGACGGGGATATTCCTCGCGTTAGCCACAGTCCAGATGTTGAGGCTGCAACATGCTGACCGTGGTGAAGCGCCACTCTGCACCTGGCTATCGTCTTCCGTCGCTGTTTGAACCCATGACGACGGCGATGATGGCCTCGGATTACCTGAAAATAAAAACATATTCATTACAAATCTGAAGCATTATATTCACATTTCTGTAACATAGTATTCTTTTTCTGTGTACCCTCGTTGTAAATATGATTATTGGGGATTAAAGCGCCCTTAAAGGAAAACAAATCCTGGCCATAAATGGAGCTAAAATAATTTAAAATGAACACCCAATAAAATTAGAGCTAAAACCAGGAGAAATATCCAGTATAAAAGTGATATTTAATATTAAAAGCCAGGAGTGGAGATAAAACAATTTAAAAACAATAAAAACAGCGATAAAAGGCAAGGATTATAGCTCTGCTAAAAGACACACAAGAGAAAAAAATAAAACATTTAAAAAACCACACCAACCACTCAATAAATATTGCAAATAAAACAAACTAAAACCTGAGTGATAAAGGAACTTTAGATAAAAATGTGATAACCAGGTCTACCGCTCTGAGGTCATCACATCCGCAAGAGAGGCCGGCATGTATAAAGAGCACCTAATGAGTGCTAGCAACGCATGGCGGACTGAAAGTTCTTCTCGATATTGCGTACAAATGGGAGCTAGTTCACAGTTAAATAGGTAACGATGCTTAACTGTACAGTGGTCAATTTTTAAGCGAGTCAACATCACCTCCACTCGGAGGTTAACCAGTTCACCGGCAGGTCCTTCCTTCATTTATCGTAGCTTGTTGCAACGGACAACCATAATGCATTCATTCTGCATACCAGAACGAAACTACCGCTTTCCGCACCATAAGCCTGAAGATGTTACGCAACTCCCCGTAAATAGGACTTAAAAGCCAGCGCCTGTGTCAGACATCTGTTGAGGAGCAGAGGCTCTGAATCACAGAGACTAGCCAGGATGGATGATCAAGCCCATGCCTATTTGAAAGTGAGGAAGAGGATGATATGAAACGACGGTGACAGGGATGAACAGAAAGATGATTATGGAGCAATTGGTGAATTAAAGGTCCGGGGAAACCGTAAAGCCCGGAGAAAACCCGCCCAGACGCTGCTTCATCCATCACAAATCCAACATGCAATTCCCTGGAATCGAAAACAGGTCACCGAGGTGAGAGTGCAGCGATATAACCAGTCATTTATTATAAAATCCAAATAAAAATTGATTTCATCTTCCAAAATTTAATATTCATGCAATGTTTATTAATAAAGCAACATCTCTTATTCAATTTCATAAAACAAATAATATCCCAGCGTCTATAGGATCAGTATTTGTGGGGTGTGTCAAGTAAAAAGGATCAAAGATCTATCCTCACAAAATAATTAAATGTCACTTAAACCAACTCAAGTTAAATAAAAACACGAAATTAAAATGTATTCCAATCAATAAAAATGTCTGGTTGTACCGCCCCCCCAAAAAAGAAATATTCTTACAAAGCTTTCTTCTATCTTCTTCACATAATCCAGAAAAACATCAACAGAAAGCCTTTACTGCCTTGTAGATACACTGACAATAACGGAATGGGCTAGACAAGAGATAGTCAAATCTTTTTAAGAACGGCTCACTAGGTGGTGCCTTGAAACTCCGTTTTGCTTGCATTAACAAGATTAAAAAATAAATAACGGCTAAAACGAATAAATAATTCTTGTATGCAAAAAGTATAAGTTCTGGAAAATTTAAACCAATGGCAATTAATATCTCGGAAAAGGTTAACTCCACAAAAATATTGTATATTACATAAATTGTGTATTTTAACGAGAACTACACTTGTGTGCATTAAGATTTCATTTATCTCTTATGGTTTACCAGTTATGCAAAAGACATTCATAATAAAGAAAACTTCAAAGGCTTTCTAAACACATTCAGGTTATAGTTTTTATTTGTCATGTAATAACTTTAACGTACATGCCGTATTAATTAAATAAAAATCGTTACAACCATTTTGTAGAAAATGTGGTGGGAGGATTTACTTCAAAATGTCGTGTTGCATCCTCAGAAGATACTAAACTTAAATAAAAAGTTTCATATTTAACCGACTCTATTTTTGAGTTATGCTGTGCCCTATACACACAAGTACCTATTTCTAAAACTACATTTTTTGGATTCAGGAGTCCTGAAAACATGTATTTCCGGAATAATCTTGATATCGAATTTGCCAAATATACCGAAATTGATATTGAAGTTCAATATCTTCCAAGGATACGACACAAAGGTTTTCAAGAAAATTCCCTCACCACCAGCTACCCTTTACATGGAACATGTTTCGAATATTTTGAATTTCTCAAAAGTAGCTCTACAGATTTTGATAAAAGTGTATGTTTATGATACTTTCACGACAAACTAAATGAATATCTTGAATTTTCTGGGAACAGCCTGAGAAGACTACTAGCATTTGGTCGACATTTGTATAACTCATATACCGTAAAAATGGACAAAACTTATTTGGGATTGTCGTTTTTAAGTGTACTTAAGTCAGAGCCGGTTTGAACCAGTGCACATTCGAAAGTCTAACAGCTGTTAGAGACATCAAGACTTACTTAATGTTTATTTGTGTAATTAGAACCAAAATAAATAAATGTCTAAATTATAGCCCTTTAGCAATATTCTAATTATAACCATACAGTTTAAGGAAGAAACTTTTGATAACAAACCTGTGCATCAAAGAAGCATTAGAAAAATAGGAATCTCTTATTCTTCAGAAAAGGTAAGAGCGTTATTTATCTCGCTGTTGAGGAAGGATAGCATTCAGATACCTCCGTTCGTTAGCTACACACTTTATTTCAGTAAGTTTGAGGGATATCCAGGAAGTAACTACCGTTTGACGTTAATAATTCGGTAGAATATTTGTTAAATTTAGTTCTTCAATACTTGCGATAAGTCTTTTAGTTACTGATAAATTTCAATTTCTAGGCATTCAAACAACCAATACTTCAAACTTAGTTACCGTAAAATTAATTTTTAGCAATCACAGAATGTACAATGGTAACTTATTTCAACTGGCATTGCCAAAACTCTAAGAAAATATGTCGAGAAAAGGATTCGACCTTGAATATGACACGGTAGCGATCCGCGCAAATGATTGTTACTTTCTCATTAGCCTGCTACTCAAAGTGCCAAATGAAATATATAAGTTATATACACAAATTTTATTAAGTAGCAAAGCACTAATGCAAATATCCCAAGGCAAATATAAAAAAAAATATCTGTGCTTCATTCATATGACTTTCTCTACATCTCTGCAATAAATTATTATTAAAAAGCTTTTTCTTCTATCTACTTCATGCTAATCGAAATAAACATTAACAGAAATGCTTTATTGTAAAGAGAAGGGAAATAAGGGAATAAACTTGGGTAAAACGATAGTCAAATATTTTAAATGCTGGTTGTCATATGAAAGAAATTCGTTTCTTGTCATTGTCAGGATTTGACAAATTCCCGATTGTGAAAAGTACAAGTACCTTAAATCTGAAATCAACAACAAGGAATATCAAAAATGGTCAGCTTTATGACAAAAATGTATATAACATAAATTGTGTGTTTTTATCTGCTCTACATTTCTTGTTAAGTAGGTCCTTGTCTATCTCTTACGGTTTAAAACTCATACAAAATCCAGCAAAATTTATCCAGAATAAACAGACCTTCAGAAATTATTCCCGGAAAATTCAAATTATACGTTTTATTTGTGATGGAATTGGCTTTAATATGTGCTATTTTAATCAAAATCGTTAAAGTCATTTTTGAGAAAAACATTTTCAAAATTTTTCCAAGTAAAGGGTAGTTTGGGTCGTCTCAACGCGGTGGTAGCGCAGCTATTTACCAAGTGGGAGACCTGGATTTGATCCCCAGTACCAGTGTGGGGATTTCCCCCCCGCTGGGAGCCCTGGTCCGGAGTACACTCAGCCTCATAAGGTCCCTGGGGGGCCAATTGAGAAGCTACTTGAAGGAGAAGTAGCGGCTGCAGGTCATGAGGACTGCATCAACCGTCCGGGGGGACTCGAGGCGCTGACCACGTCTCATCTTCCAATACTACACCCCATCTATGACGTCAAGTTTGGTATTTAACGTTCTTTTCGTTTTTGAGCCATGCTTTCCGCAGACTCACACACAGTAAGTCAGACACACACGGACTTTTTCTGGAAATTCTTTTTTTTTATTCAGGGGATTCTAAAACATGCATTTTTGGTGAAATCGCGGTAGAGAATTTTTGTGTGGAATAAAATACTTCCTCTATACACTATGTATATAGTAAGTGTCGAGAAAGTAAAAACAAAAACAAAAAAAAACTGAAAGAAAAGAAGCATTAAAATGAGCTAAATCTTCAAAGATGTTAAGATGACGAAGATAAATAACACCCAACGAGGAAAATGATGTGCAGGAGAATGCAGTTGGCATTTTCAGTAGACTTTTGATATAAAGGTATATGATGTGGAGATGAAAAACGGTACACAACATACCTATGCAATAAGGTAATGGTGGAGGGATAAGAGCACCCGCTGTGGTGTTGACACCTTTTTGAGTGAAGTCATTCCGCTGGCATTGTCACAAATGTAGATAGCGTAGAAGGCTGCTAAAGAGGACGTGTTCTTTATTCATTTCTACTAAAAATGGTAGCTGAAGCTTTCTGACAATTATATTATAAAATAAAGCAACTAACTTAAGGGTTTCTGAATGGATTCCGCTTATAACTTAAAAGCACTATTATTGGAATCAGTTGAAAAATGCAATGCCACAACTGGGATTCCCTCTCTCCGTGCGGTTGCTGCAAACATAGAGCTACTGTGACAAGCTGCTGGTATGCCATTCAATCTTCCAACTGATTATATGTGTTTTACCCGGTTCAACCGACCAGTATGTCTCTCTTCAGAGAACTACCTTAATGGCGACTTACCATCGTAAACACTTAATATCCTGGTAATACTATGTTATCGCCAACGTAGAGGCTATTTTATTATAATGGTAATGCTTCTCGCTTATGTGTATATTGCAAGGTATACAGGGTAACGATTAGTTAGTATTGGAACCAGTTTAAAAATTCAATGCCACAGCCGGGATTTGAACACGGTTCTTCCTCTCTAGGTGTGGTTGCCCTAGCCATTGAACCGGTATGCCATTCAATCTTCCAACTAAGTATATATGTTTTACCCGGTTCAACCAACCAGCACTATGTATAATGATAAAAAGGACCATTTATACCAAGAAACTATACAATAAGTTGAAGTTGCTCAGCGTAAACCTACATTTATTTCACATCATAAATACCAATGTATGTGCAAGAGTACGCCTGAACACTTGACTGCCAACTGGACTGCATATCCTTAGTTAGTGTTTTTCTTGCTTATTATATTCAGTAATAGATTTAGTGTCCGTTAATGTACGATGGCCGTTTTTCTTTTCAACTTCCGATTGGCTATAAATAAAAGAGAAGTTCATAAAAAACAATTATTTTATTACTAAAAGTTTTGTACACTTATGGTTAATTTTCAACATAATCACCGAAAAGATTGAGACATTTATCGTACTTGTGCACAAGCTTTGCAATATCCGCTTCAAAAAATGTTGCTGTCAATGATTTTAAATGAGAATTGACGTTGTTTTGAAGATCTTCGTACTTTACGACGCTTGCGGAGAGTCATTCAAAATAAACGAAGAGGAATGCTGACTTCAGGAATTGTGTTGATCCATGACAACGCTCGTCCACACACTGCGGGAATGACCCATCGACTCCTAGAATGATTTCAATGGGACATTTTCGATCATCCACCGTATAGTTCTGACCTGGCACCCAGTGAATTTCACATTTTCCCTGAGCTAAAGACGTAGCTAGGAGGGCAGCACTTTCAAACCAACGAAGATCTTCAAAACAACGTCAAGGCTCATTTGAAATCATTGGCGGCAACAGTTTTTGAAGCGGTTATTGCAAAGCTTGTGCACAGGCACGATAAATGTCTCAATCTTTTCGGTGATTATGATGAAAAGTAACCATAAGTGTACAAAACTTTCAGTGATAAAATAATTATTTTCAATGAACTTTTCTTTTATTTATAACCTATCGGACGTTGAAAAAAACGCCCCTCGTATCTACAGTATTTTCTTCTACTCTGGTTATCTTAATCTTGAAAACAAATTAAACTTAAAGCAGATTACTTTATTACTATCATGTTACATACACACCTAATGTATAACATCTTTTAAACCTTATTTAACACTGAACGTTATTACTTTTTGTTTTAATTATGAGAACGTATAAAAGGAATTCGGAAAAAGAAGAGGATATTTAACGCACTAAATATCTGATATAAGAAGATAAATGCAAAACACATTGGGCTACTCCTTAGATATCAATGAACATTCAATAAGAAAACAGTGTTATGATATTTATACGTCATTAATGTTCAACCGTCCGTTTAAAAATAAATTAACTGCACAATAAATCTTGAATCCATCCCTTTAACATCTGAGCTAAAGCAACAGTCAAATCTTTTAAAAGCTGGTCGCTATATGAGAACATTAAAATTCTGTTCCTTTTGCAAGGATAGTAGAAAAAAAGAATAACGACTTACTATTTGAAAATTGTATTAGTATTGAAAAATATCAACCATCAACAAGGAATCTTGGAAACGAAAACCCCACAAAAAATTAGTTGAACATAACATGTGTGTTTTAAAGAGGCATACATTTTTTTGTACAATAAGATTCTATCACTTACAATTTACTAGTTAATGCCAACGCTATTTAGAATAGACAGGATTCAGAGGCTATTCCATAAAACCTCAAGGTATTTATTTTATTTGTCGTCTAAATATATGCAATTTTAATCAAAATCGTTAATAACTATTTTTGGAAAAAGTTCAAAGGGTAGTTAGTTGTTGAAAATCTTCGTGTCACATCCTCATTAATGCATACTTTAAATAACAAGTATTTGATTTTTGAGTTGTGCTGCTTACAAACACACACACACATTTCCCATTTTTTTTAAATTCAGAGGTCCTCGAAGCATGTTGAAATCTCAGTATGAATATTTTGATGCAATGCATATTTCCTCCACTTATTATGTACACTATACGTGGTAGATAATGTTAAGTGCATACTCTTTCCAAGATGAACTTATGAAAATTGAACATCTAGAAAATATTAGCATAATACACGTAGATGAAATGCTAAGAGCGCCTGATACCGTGATTATTTCCCTTCTCTACAATTCCCGCCACATCCGAGAATCACTAAGCGGAACTAGCCAACGGTAACTAGGCACATCCCTTAAGCTCAGTGCACAACTGCCGGAGCGGAAACGGGAACCAGAACAGGAAGATGAATACTCCATGCGCAATCAATCGAGAGGGGGTACACATCAGCCATCCAAACCTCAATTTGCTAATTCTAAGTTTATCTGTTCTCAAAATCGGTCCTGTGTAAATCAAGAATTACAAACAGCAATTACAGAAAGCAAAATATAAATGCGAATAAATGCCAAATTTAATTTTTAGCCGACTTTTGGTTTTTTAACTTTGCTGCTCACACACACAAACACACACACACACACACACACACACACACATTTCTAAACCTACTTTTTTCGGATTCAGAAACTTCTGATATTTATTTCGAGGAAATCTTGACATGGGATGAATTTTTCTTCCCCTGTCTATCATGTACAGAGAAGTTCAATATTATGCAATTACAGTATAAGGATATATTTTTTTTTGTAGTGCTTAACTCCCGCTTTTACTACTTGTGGCAACGCAGGCGAAGAAACCGGTGATACATGGAATGAAGATGGAGAACCGGTGGAATGCGATGGCGGGGGAAACCGGAGAACCCAAAGAAAACCCGCCCCTGTGCCACTTTGTCCACCAAAAATCTCACATGCGGTCGCTTGGGGACGAATGCAGTCCGTATGGGTGAGAGCCGAGCGGTCTAACCACTGCTCCACGGCGTGATCTATAATATTAGTGATTAAGATGCCAGTATTTATATGAAATTAGCGGAGCGAGTCTCAGATTTTCATACGAGCATCTTAAATGCTCCTATTTATGCTCGACTATGTATCTAAGTTTAAAATATTTATAACGATTTTAATATTCTACGTTTACCTGACTCAATAAGCGCATTGAGGATGGAATCTGTGTGGTATGAAATAATACTAGATCTATTGTTGAGCAAATCATAGTTTGGAAATGCATCTAAATATCGGATTTTGGATAAAATATTATTATTTTTTCATCCAACGCACTTATGATTACAATTAATTTGCTTTTTACTTAAAGGAAGATTGATAACTCAATACTTTTCGAGTGCAAATCAAATGTTATATTTAACTGTAACCCTATAAATTATACGTTGAAGCTCATTAAAATAATGTTATTGATACTGCATTTTATTAACTGTAAACTATTTTTTCAGAAGTAAGTGTAAACGGCTGACAGAATTGTGATATGTGCGCAGCAATGGCTTTATTCTGATTTCGTACATAGCATTTTTCGTGCATTTTTCTTAATTTTTGTGGCAATAAGTTATTAATCACATCGTGTGCCTTTGAAGAAATTTCTGGCTGTATAACTTGCGTCTCATTTTTATTTCTTCTAAACTGAACATATGAGAATCAGCGATAGCTGCCCTTACAACAGATGGTGCCTGATAGCGTTACGCGATGTGTGCAGTCGCGAAATTATTAATTTTTGCATGTGGATCTTCTGATTGGTGAAAATCTGCACTTTAATCAAAATGTATACTTTAATGAGGTCCATAAAAGTGCAGCTGTCAGAAGTATAATTACTACATTTAGGCAGGGTCGAATGAGGTGAGGTATTTATTTTCTAATAGCAGCAGATATTGTGTAATCATTACAATAAAATTTATATTGTATTCAAAATAGCAGGCAATGTGCATCAGAAATCTGAGCGAGAAGATCTATAACGTTTTCAAAACTCGATTCATTTAGTACTTTCTGGAAATTCTCATGAAGTTTACATGCAACGCTCATGTATGCATAAGAAGACTAGCGTGTTTATCTGCGCCATTCTCCAGTCAAAAGCTATGTAGGTAATTATCCAGATTGTTGCATTTGCGAGATATGTATGTGGCATGCAGATCATTAAAGCCGATGTAAGTTGCTGTATCGTGACATGCACTATGTTTAGTTTGAGGTGCGGAACGAATGCGATTATCTCGTCAGTCCTTTATTTGCAAAACTAAACAAACTGGGTTCGATTCTCGGGAGGGAAATCTTTCTTTAACTAGAATTATTTCCTACGCTCCACAAAGTAGGAAGTAAGAAACACAGTGAGTGTTTTTAGTTGTAAACTTTTAACGTTATAAATTTCTACTCTAACATTTATTGTCTAGACAAACTATTTTTACGAAACCTCATGTACTTTCTGTTTAATTTTAAGCTAGATAAACTTTTACATAAATAGCTGCTTTACACATTTCGTTATAGATACAAAAAGGACAGTGATAGTAAAGGTTTAAAAATTGGATGTTATACTATATACTGGCATTAAAATTACACATCCTTTCTGTGTAAACCTGAGGAATAATTGAAAAATATGTAATGTACACATAGATAAAACTTTAAATTATACATTTACTAACAACTTTATGCAGTATACAAACATTGAACCAAATTAATGTTCATCTCAATATCTCGAATATTTTCTAGATATTATTTAATTAATAATTTTAATTTTAAGCATACAAGTGCATACGAAAACTTAAAATGACAACAATATAAATATTTCTTTTGTCTCTAAAGTAAATTTGATTAGAACGCATTGGAAACATTTTATTGGAATTCTTCTTTTTGAGAAAACAATTATAGATAAACGGTATTTTTCACTATATTAGCGTGTAATTAGATATGCTGTTTGGTATTTACCTTATAATAATTAACAAAAATATTCCCAGATTGATTATATTTATTGTTTTGTTTGTTTCTCTCTTATATTTGAAAGAAATTTAAAAAATGTATACTGAAGTGATAGTACGCGTCCCACTATTTTACCAACTTCTAGCATTTGTGGTGTTTGTATATCCCGTGCCGGCGCAGCAGTACAATGTAGAAGACAGTGTATAAATATGCTATAAAAGTTGGTGTGCAACGGCCCATGACTATTGCAATACACGAATGGATACATAGTACATAGAAACTTATTCTAGAACAGATACATAAAATTCAGTTGGTGAAAAGAGAAAGATGTTTATATGAAGTTCCACCAGAAATATTTAGAAAGAAATTTCAAGGAAGCATGAGGGGGCATTTTAGTTTTCTGTAATGTCCGCTTAAGGACAAATTTAGCGTCAAGTTGATGAATTTAGCATAAATGGGCATCATTTAAAATTATACTGCAGACTGAGAAGATATTTAATACAAAGTGATTAGAACCACTATCTTAATAGCATGCAACATTTTTGGAATAAACCTAAGATTGTTAAAATCCGTCGAATAAATGTGTTAACCCTCTCTCCTTGAGACGTTGCAGACGCCGTGTGGGCTAGGCAACTTCTCCGCCACAGATGTACTACACCACGTCCTACGCCTTAGAACATCCCTGACTTCAGGACACTTTAGATTAATGCTAGATTTGACTCTGAGAATACCTAAATATGTGCAAACCTGGTGACATATTTGAAAATTCATTATTATTAAGAATATAGTGGGTGATTGGCTGTATTATTTTGTCAAACTGCAGCTCGTTTTCAACCACGAACACACTGGATGCATAAACCGTTCTTAACTAGGTATTAGACACCTTTAAGCGCATTTAGTCGGTGCAGCGTTAGTAAAGTTTCGCAAAGAAGAGCAAATGTATTTTAAAATGGCGCATTTAATCATTTTGTAAGTTTGAACAGATTTTACAAGCTAGTCAGTAGAATAGTCTTTGATAAGCTAACAGTTATAGTGCTTGCAGAACTTACAGTTTCTGGATAATTAATGTTCCAAGAACTATTCTAAGCCTCGTAAAACTCTTTATCCAGAAAACTCACCCGAACTGAGATTGTAACTTGAGGTATAAAGCCACCGATATGTATTTTTGACGTGTGTAACTTCTATGGATATTCATACATTACTTTATAAAACATGCATCATTTATTGCTTTTCGAATGTACGTAAATTTTGAAATGCTAAAAGGGGATTCAAAATGTCTCCGAAATTGTAAGTTTGCTTCATTATTTGAAATATATACAGACATTTACAAAATATGCTTAGGTCCCGTTTCACGAGATCAACAAGTAGGTGTAATACATTATAGTTGTTACTGAAATTTTCAGATCTAGCAGCCCAGAGCATTTTATTATGAACTACCAGAAAACGGAGGAGCACACTGCTTTAGACCCAACGCGGATTTTCTGTACTTTCCACCTCCAAGAAGAATAGAAGAGTAAGAACCGGTAACAGGCCAGACGAAAGAGACGAACAGAGGTGTTTAACAATTTCAAGGTTGCTGCGGATTGCTCTGAGAGACTTCCCTCTGGCGGAATTTGGGAGAACTCGACGAACTTGTGGAGACTTAGAGAATGCTGCCATCTGGCAGATTCGAGAATACCTTTCCACGAACAAAAATATGCAGCATCTGCCTGACACCAAGCCTAAGCTCCTGATACTTGAAAAGGGAAGCAAAATTATATGCAGGGAAGGAAAAAGGGAATTGAAATTGTGGTAGAAAAGAAACCACCCAGTGTTCAGTAAAAAGCAGGGTAAATTCATGATTAAAGTGATCGGCTACTGGAAAATGAAACAAAGACTTTACTAATGCGAGCCTCGAACGTTACTATGGAGTCATCTTTTTCGGCTAAAATCAACCAAAGTACTATGTATATTTTTCTTGTGTCAGAAAATAAATTAATAACAAAAACACCTCAACGCAAAACAATGACTTTCTAAGACACTTATATATACTGAAAATGCATAGTTTACAAAACTGTGGTCGACAACTTGTTTGTTTAATAAGGACAACTTTTAAAGCTGTACTTAATAAAAATATTGACTAAATGTTTCTGAATTAATAGTAGTCTCTGAAAAATCATTGTTTTACTGTATAAAGCATTGCTTTTTATACATAATGAAGTTGAAGTTAACAGTGTGATAAATAGCTAGCGCATTCCAAAGCATTGTATCATCGAATTTAAATGCTCTTCCACTTTGTTTATAACCTGAATACGCCCTTCGTTATCATGGCAGCGGTGTACATAATTTCAAGTTAAATGGAGGAAAAGGTAGTAAACGTGTTATTACAATTATTGTTGATAAACTCATATTAATATTTGTGTGCACTATTTAATAGCGTTACAACATGTTTACCTTCTTAACCGTAATACATTTTAATCTGCATTATATCTAACTAACGCGATCAGAAATCTGTTTTTCATCAATCATCGAATGCTGCACGATGGGGCCTGTTCCGTCTCCTGGATTTAGCTGGTCTTTTTCCAATGTTTCTCTGGTCTGCCTATGTTTCTCCTTTCTCGTGTGTGTAGTTAAGGGACTTATGTTTTCTCGCTCCGGGTATTCTGATCACATGATCGTGCCAACATCTTGTGTATACATCTACAATTGAGTGACTGGGTGCAACACGGGTGTTAAAGGCTAACGCTGTTTATTGCGTAAAAGCATGCATTGTATTCTTCAAACATTCAACTATCGTCTGTCCAAAAATTAGTTTGATATAATGTCTCTAGATTGCAGGAGGTCCATAAAAAGAAGATCGCACGCTACGCTTATGTTGCACCCATGTCCATGCTATTGTTCACTGACAGTATGAGCGCCACATAGTAAAGAAAGTTGGTAAAGAATGTTGAAAGAAACTGCTACTGAATATGTGAAAATTATGGAAGATTTTATTAATGCTGCTTATAAAAGGTTGATCAAGGGCACCTGCTCCAATGTTTTTAAGACACCACGTGCCAAAGGTCACAGATTTTCTATTTAGAACTATTGTCATGTACACTTTTCTTCAAAGGCTGTAATATCAGGACCAAGTACATATATTGCATTATAATAATCATTTACTTCTTTAAATGATACTTCCCCTTTTCTAAATTGCATAGTCCTTAATTTGATTGATGAGCCAAAATTAGAAGTAAATCTTTCTAAAAAACAGATGAGTTGCTACTATGTAAATTTTTGAAGCCGTAAAATGTTCAATGGCTTACTTGTGTCCTAAACATTCAATGTGTCAATGCTGGTGACCCAAGTAAAATTTCATATGTTGAATCAGAATCTGAGACTTAAAGATCGTTGAATAATCCAAAATCGTTTAAAATTCAAATAATTATAAAACAAAAAGACTCAATGAACTAGTGCTTCTTTAAACGATCCTTACAGTTTTAAAATTTTCTGACCATTTATCTCAAAATAGTATATTTTTTCACCCTAATGCTCCTGTTTCACCAAGTTATTCGACTGTAGTTCTGTTTTGCATATTTAATTTGTTGTGTATGTCATCACTTCTTTGATGATAAATATGTGCACCACTTCTTAATTTTCCCAGGAGTCGTATCTATGGTGCTTCGAGTCTTCTGAACTGTGTTGAGGTGGATGTTAAAGCTTTGGATAATTTAAATAATTATAATATTATCATAGAAAATCACGTGCACATTAAAAATCTAACCTTATTGTAATATAGAAAAAATAGTAAAAAACTTACCTGAAAGCTTAAAATGGCATATAATACTAATTAAAAAGATAGCTATAATACTAAAGGAACTGGTAAATCTTGATATTTAGATTTAGCCAGAATTATTTAAACTTTTGGACACAATGTTTCTGTTGAAATGAAACGCAGTTTCTTCTGTTTCAGTTATATCCTAGTCCAAATCCTCAATCGTTATCCATTTTTGTTTGAAACTAAAGTGAGTCAAGGGGATAGCTGACTTAATAAAGAAGATTTACTTTACAAACTACGTGGTAATTAAAAATTATGAATATCAAAATGTTTGCCGTTAAAAATTAAAAGTTTATAAAGTATAAAGAATTAGTATAAATAAACATGTATTTGCTCAGTGGAGTAATATGATACATGTTAACTATACTTTGAATAAATAAGTCCCAAATTGGTAAACCTTGTATCTTTATCAAAACTTCTATTGTTCTTCTTCACTTACATCATAGGATGCATTTACCGTTAATATGTGTAATGTTAATGGTTGGGGATAAAAATATATGTAAATGCTAGGTGCACATAAATGTAAATGAAATATAACTTTACCTTTTTCGCAAATTTGAATTTCTTAGCAATACACATTGTTTTTGTCACTGTTTCGTACATAGAGCATAAGTAGAGAATATATTGCATTCAAACCAAATATTCGATACCGTGATTTCACTGGAAATACATATTTAGGAATCCTCTAAAACAATAGTCAGAAAAAGGACCCGTGTGTGTGTCCCTGGACACGACAACTCAAAAACTAAAAGTCGGCTAAATACCAAATTTGATATTTAAGTTCAGCATCTTCCAAGCCAAGCTATGCTTTATATGGAACATTTTTTGAACATTTTTATTTTCATAAATTTGACTTTCACAATTTTAATTAAAGTACTGTATATTAAAGGTCTTACATGGAAAATATATATTGAATTTTCTGTGAATAGCTTCTGTATTTCTCTTCATTCAAATACTTTTGCATAGATTGTAGACTATAAAAGCTAGATAAAACCTTAGTACACATACCTTAGTACACATACCTTAGTACATATACAGCAATCATTTACATCATATACACTTTTTGTAGAGCTAACAATTTCAGAAGATATTCACTTTTATTGGTTTTAATTTTAAAACACTTATACTTTTCTAAAATAGGAAATCGTCATTCCTTTTTCTGTCGTTTTACTCTTGGTCATGCAAAGAGAACCTAATTCCATTCGCTGGCATTTCAATGACTTTTATACCGTTTGACTGTTGATTTTACCTTTATTTTTCTTCTACTATAATGAATAAAACCATTTCTGCTAATATTTATCTTGATTTGCATGAAGTAGTTAGAAGAATAATCCTTTTACGAATAGTTTGTTTGCAGAACAGGTAAACAAAGTAATGTGAATGAAATATATAACCTGTTTATCAACAGGAAAGCATAGTCCTAATTAACTTGAATAAAAGTTTCTTACTTTAGTACTCCACAATTTATTTTTATTTTACTGTTACCTCTTCTGAAAGCTTACAAACAGTCTTGAGCCACAAACAAGAAGAACACTCACGATCTATTTACACATCTAACTCCTCAGACTATATACATCATAAGGGCTTTGTCATTTACATGGTATAATGAGAGTTTTAAGTGCATTAGTTCCATTCTACGTTATTTGTTGGACATTTATTGGACGTACTTAATTGTTGGAAATATTTCCATATTTTAAAAAAGTTCTGCTGGCAAATTTCCATGACTGTCCGGAACACAAAGGACTCATATTCGTGCTGAATGAATCCGTAAATTCTCAAGTACATACTCGTTGGTGATTTTAACTCTTAATACTGGGTGAACAAGCTATTAATAATGAACGCCCTGCCTGATGTTGCATATGTAATCTGTCAGTATGTTTAGGGGATATTAATTGCTCAACCAAGACAGCGGATGGTACAAGGAAAAGGAGGTTAGACCATAAAACACATCAACAGCAAGGAACGCTTTTTATGAAATCGAAAGTGAACTCCCATATATTTCATATGGTTTTCTACAGAATGGATTAAATGTTTTACGGATAACATATGTGTAGTTAATTCTGAAAAAGCCAACAGATTTTTGCCTTACTTAAAAATGATACATTGTAATTATGGTCGCATTAAATCAACAATTATTCATATAAAGGTGACAAAATAAAAGAAATAATTGCGATTTAATTCTCACCTTAAAAGCAACCAAAAGTTAAACAATCACAAGTTTTTATTCTGTTTTAGCAAATCAATGTAAAAATGGACAAGTTAGAATTTTGTTAGCGTATAGAAGCCATTAGTAAAGTTATATTGGAGGAAGGAACTAGCTTGAAGTCAGAACAGTGAAGGTAATTAAGTTCCGTAAAACACAGTCGCACCGTCGCAGAGCGACCCGGGCTCGATCTCAAGCGGGCGCATGTGGGATTTTTGGTGGACGAAGAGGCGTCTGCGTGGATTTTCTCCGGGTCCTCCGGTTTCCCCCGCCACATTTCCTATCATGTATTTCGCTTGCATTTCATATAATCCACTCCCTCACGCTCATGCCTGGCCTACCATTTGTTTCAAGTTCTCCATTCTGTGGTTTCGTGCTGGGTCAGTCCTTTATAAGGGGAGAGTAAGCCGATTACGAAACATAGTAACTAAGAGCTCCATTAAAATCAAAGCTCAATTCACGGGAAATTGGAACGTTCTAAATTTAAAGGTTGTTGAAAAAATCGCTCTATCATTTCCGGCAGCTAGCAATGAAAAGATTAAATAGAATTGAGCGGTCAAAAAGAATGAAGAGTGTATCAGATGCTAATGCGAAGTGTAAAATGTAACAGCGTAGAACGTAAGAGTTGCGGTAGTTAAGAGCAGTCGGGACTTTGTTTAATAAATCAGCATGAACAGTACAGTTTAGTTCACTCACTCTCTCTCTCCCTCTCTCTCTCTCTCTCTCTCTTGCTCTAAGTTATTGTTGCTAATGCATTCGGTAGACTAGCCCTAGGCTCAATATTTGTTTAGTGATGGCCGGTAAGGGGTTGCCGTGTCACTGCAACAAACTGGTAAGTTTATTATGGAAACGAATTATGCCTACAGCGCAAAGTTCTTAATACTCTGGAAGTGAACATTTCAAATAGATGCAGTTGTAATTACTCGCATTTATTCACCTTAAAACAATCCGCAACTCGTTCAAAATAGGTAAGCTATGTGTTTCCATTTAACATTCTCAGTAAATTTAACGATTGTTATCCGTTCTCGCCCCACCAACGTGCACTCTGAGAAAAAGATGTCACAACCCAATGTTAATTCAGCTAGCTGGCAACAGAAGACAATATGACAATACAGGGCAGATGATCGTAAAAGGAGAGTTTGGAAAAGCTAAATTGTTCATGTATAACGTCCTATCTTTGAACTATTTCCAATACTGTATACCGAATAAAAAAATACAGGTATCATCTAGAATCTAGATAAAGATTGCAAAAGTACATGAACATTGCTATGGTCATGTTTAGACCAAACAAATCTGATACGTTCCATTTATATGACTTTCTCTACATCTCTGCAACAAATTATGGTTAAAAAGTTTATTCTTCCATTTCTTTCATGCCAATCGAGAAAAATTAGCAGAAATGGTCTTTCTCACTTGCTTTCTTGTAATTAGAAGGGAATATATTAGGCTAAAGTGATAGCCAAATCTTTTAAAAGGTGGTTGCTATATGATGAAAGTGCCTTTGCTTGTATGGCCAAGGGTTGAGAAATTCCCATATGAGAAAAGAATAAGTATTTTAAAGCTGAAACCATTAACAAGAAGTACCTCAAAAGCACCCAACTTCACGAAAAAAATGTTTGTAACAAAAATTGTGTTTTAACGACCTCTACAAGTTTATGTAGTAAGGTTTTGTCTATCTGTTACGGTTTACTAGTTATGTGAAATTCTGCCAAACTCATCCGAAATAAAGAGGTCTTCAGAGGCCATTCCCAGAAAATTCAAAGTGCAAATTTTATTAGTGATGTGAATATATTTTTTTGAAAATATTTGTCATGTAAGTTTGCTTTTTAAATCTTGGTGTTGCATAATAATAATAACAATAATAAAAATAATAATAATAATAATAATAATAATAATAATAATAATAATAAATAGAGCCGATAACATTCCTTCAGGGTAAGGGCCTTCTACTTGTGCAGAAATAGCTCGGAATTTGTACTATGACATGCTGAACCAATTCATGAGAGTTTGGTTATTTTTTTTTTTCAATATTTTAAACTTTCCTGATTATTTATTCAACTTGTTCACTTTAGGCTAAAGTCACATCATTGGAAGATACTAAACATGAGTACCAAGTTTGGTCTTTTCGTTTTTGAGCTATGCTGTCCACAGACATACACACACTTATAGACACACACGCGGACCTTTTTTTTCTAAAAATGCTTTTGCGGACTCAGGGGATCTCAAAATATATTTCCGGTAAAATATGGACAAAGACTTTTTGGGTGGAATGCAGTATCTTCTCCAACTACTAATTCTTTGTATAGACGTGCTAGAGAAATTAAAAAGATTTTTTTATAATACTAACACCTTCAGTTAAACAGACCAGAGTTTTGAGGTACGATGACCACCGTTTTCGTGAGCTTAAGAGAATTAGTATTGTCTCCTAACAAGGAATTGCTACAGGTGCTACTCGTCGCCTCAATGCAGCAGAATCTGCTGCTCTTGCGGGTGAAGCAAACTTCTGCCTATTGTCTAGGGGTCGACAATTAACATCTCTGAGAGCTGCGGTTGGAACTTCTCCCAGAATAGCTCGAGTTATACAGTTCCCAAAACATTCTCCTCCAAAAGCCTTGCTCCATTTGGCAAGCGCTGAGGTCTGCATTTCTTGCTTTACTTTCCAAGTACCTGTTAAATGTAAAAACTTAAGACCTGAGCTATTATATTTCCGAGCTCAAAGAAATGGGCTGCCAAAATTTTAAAATAACCTCCAACACAGCTGTGACCTGCGATATCGGAATGGTCGTATTAAATTAAAAACTATTTTATAAATAAATACTGAGGAAATTGAAAAATAATTGCGATATATATTTTCATAATAGTATTATAAAAATAATGTAAGATATTACTAAGATTTAATGTTAAAGGAACACATTTGAAATTCTGTTTATATGTAGAACTCATTTGTCAAGGCAAGACTTTAAGGCAAGCGATTAACTCAGACATAGTAGTAAAGGTAATTAAGTCCCGGGAATATCAGCATCAAGAATTCTGATTAGCTTTAAGTTCAATTAATGGGAATTTGGCACGTTCAAAGATCTAGGGGTTGAGCATGGAAAGCGTGTGTATGTAGAATTATGTATGAAATTAGCAACATAAACGGAAATATTGACAAGTTTAACATGATATAAATAGTGTCTCAGATGATAATGTGAGGTGCAAAATTTGACAACGTAGAACACAGGAACTGTGGTCGGATAGGCAATAGTAGGTGATAGTTACTCTGGCGTATATTACGCTTCAAGTTACACATTCCCTTACACTTAAAATAGTTCTTGTTATCGTGTTAACAAGTTACGGAAGTGATATAATGACCGTAGCATAGAAATGGTGACATCATCCGATTAGTAGAGATTGATAGGGGATTCGCCGTGTAGCAGTTTAGCCAAGTCACGAAAAACAGTTTAAACTACTACAGCAACAATGTTTGCTTACAAAGTTCTTAATTCTATGGAAGTTAGCGCCATATTATCTCTTAACACATACAGACAACCCACTATGCCACTTCACTCATCCACCCATTACTAAATCACGAATCTGTGGGTTAGTTGATGAATATTAGATATATAGTAATTACGCTTTATACAACTTGAGGTAGAGGTTCGATACATCCAGGATGAACTGGAATATTCGTATAACACACTGTAGAGCAAATGCAAACAAATGTGCCACATTTACCTTTAGTGGCGAAATGTACATATTGCAGACAGAAAAGGGGAGTATGCATGAAGCATGAAAATAGTGAACGCTATTGTATATAGCCATAGGGTTACACAAAGTAATGGAAACACTACCGTTTCAGGCATATTTGTAGATGAGGTTGCCTCTTCTGAAATTATGATACAAGCTGCATTTGTTCGTTTGTTAATTAATAACTATTCGCCGTAGAAGTGTTTTCAAGGAGTTTTTCTTTCAGACTTGCAAAGGAGTTAAATTTTTGGTGTCAGGCTACCAGGAGCCACAGTGCCTGAAATTGACAATTTAGTAAGGATTTCAAGAATTACAGCTTCTAATGTTATATAAGAATATTTGACAAAAGGTAGAATATCTTCTGCAAAAAATAAAGTCACTAAATGAAATACACAGAAGCTAAATCAAAGATACAGCAGATTCTATCAACAAAGTATACATCTATTGCAAGTAAAGTGACTGCAAAACTGAATATATGTATCATACCTGCATATATGTATCATCTGTTTCTACCAGAACTGAAAGGAGTGAGCTTCACCAGTTAGACATGCATGGCGGCAGTAATTGTCAAATCATTTATCTCTGAGACTAAGGCAACGATGGTATGACGAACATAGAACCTGAACACATGACGGTAAACATCTGATGCGTCCATTCACATTACTTTCTCTAACTTCTGCAAATAAACTATTGTTGCAAACGGTTATTCTTCTTTCTATATCACACTAATGGAAATAAACATTAGCAGCCATTGTCCTATTAATTTTTATAAGCAAAAGGAAACAAGGGAATGCAGTAGGTTAAAGTGACAGTCAAATATTTAAAAAGCTGACTGAAATGTGTACAACTGAAGTTTTCTTTGCAATGGTAGTAAAACAAAAGAGACGAAACGCAAGAAGATCCGGAATATCTCGGAAACGGTTAATTCTACAACAAAATGTATATGACATAAATTGTGTTTCTTAAGGAGATCAACATTTCTGTGTACTAAGTTTTAGTCTATTTGTTACGGTTTATCTGTTATGCAAACTTCAGCAAAATTCATTCTATATGACATAATGTGTGTGTTTTAAGATCAAAATGTTTGTGAAGTACGTTTTATTCTATTTGTTACGGTTTAATTCAAAATGAAGAGGTCTTCAGAAGCTATTCCCAGAAAATTAAAGGTATTCAGTTTATTTGTCCTGCAAGTATTATTAGAAATGAGCTATAAGTAATATAATAGCTCCTTAGAGTCATTTTTAGAAAAACAAAATTTTCAAACATTTTTCCATGTAAAGGTTAGTTTGGGGTGGGGTGATTTTCTTGAAAATCTTTGTCTCACACACATATTTTAAAGATACTAAACTTAAAAAACAAGATTGGTATTTAACAGTCTTTTCGTTTTGAGCTATACTGCCCTCAGGTGCACACACGCAGAAACACGGACCTGTTTACAAAAGTTTTTGGACTCGGGGGCCACAAAACATGCTTCCGTGAAATCTCAACATCGAATTTTTGGATGGAATACGATATATTCTCCACATGATATATTTATAGTACCTGCAGAGAAAGTAAAATGTATTGTGGACTAATGAATCATCTTACAAACTAATAGTAGAGTACATCTATGGAGAACACCTAAAGAAGCTTATGATCATGACTGTTTAAGGGCTACTGAAAAGCATACTGGAGGGTCAGTCATTGTTTGAACTGCAATGTCTTGGTATTCTGTAGATATTATCTTCATTATGATAGGTAAAAAGACTGCTAACATTTACAGAAATATTTGCCACGTTTCCATTAGAAATACCAATGGAATGGAGTACACATTTTGTCCTAAATACTGCACAGTAACGCTGATTCAGAACATATTGAATCTTGGATTCGATCCACATAGAAAGTAGGATCGGAACGAGATCGGAACGAGATTGGAACGAGATCGGAACGAGATCGGATCGAAAAATGTTATAAGGAAGCACATCCGTATCCAAATTGTATTGAAATCGCCAAAGATATACTCGACTCTACTCTATGAAGTACACTGCACTTACGTCATTTAGCTTTTTTCAATAAATTTTCCAGGAATGGGTTCCTAAAGCACAGAACTGAGCCATTTTTACAGTTTTCATAATCCTACATTTAGTACTCTCAAAAAGAATTACGGACTTTAAAATTTGCTTATAATTTACAGAACTATGTTAAAAGATTCGCTAATTTAGGTAAATTTAGGTCGATCAACATAAAAGCTTGAATCATCTATTTTGGAACCTTGCGTATTTAAAATGGTCTCAATTCGTACTGAATAAAACATGTGAAAAACGGGTTATATTTAGGTGGCATTGGACTTAAAATCAATTTCAACTCGATTGAACGTGGAAATTCTTGGAAGCCATGTTTATTTGATGTTGAAAAACTATCCTTTTCTTTCTCAGGCAATGCAGTATTTCATGGCAATGCCCCTGTTCGTACTGCTGGATGTGAAATGAAGTGGTTTGAAGAAGTTAAACATCAAAATAAGCAGCTCAATCTCCAGATATAAGCTTAATTTTTTTTACCTTGTTTTTCTGTATTATTACTGGATTGCTGTTTTCTTACTTTTACAACACACACATAAACACAAACATATAACACCCATGCCCACGATCCCCAGCGCTACGAAGCACCAAAGCGGGACGCCTTGGCGAGCGCGGCCATGGGGACCGGCATAAATAAATATTTCTTCTCTGTAGCATATAATATAATTTTGGATCATAACTTAAGTTGATGTGCAGATTTTATTTTATTTTTAGTCCTAATAACGAAATAAAGAAAAAAATTGCAATAGCTCCCGTCCAACTCCCTTGGGAGTTTGTACTTTACATTAAAGGTCTCTGTTTCTGCTGTGTGAGACCACTTGGAAGCACATCAATTGCCAAGGTACACACATCTCCTATTCATCATAATCCATCAAAGCCTTGATAATATCTCCTAAGAAAAATGCCAAAGCCAAAATTGATATGGATTATTTGTCTGCTTTGGAAGTTAATGATTATGTGGCAGAGACTAAATTTTTGTTTAACGAATTGTCTCAAATGTTTTGACACACACTTCACCTAGCGTAATTTGCCAAATTAAGACAAGATTACAGCATCATTATGAGTGCCTTCTACTTTTGCAGTCATCTAAATTTGCCATAAAGGACAGCATTGTGCCACATTTAAACAAAATTCAGTTGTTACTAGCCTCAGAAATGATGTATAAAACATCTAATATTCCCAAGATGCTACTTTTCGATTCTCAAGATAAACATGAAAACTTAAATCTTATACAAATTATGATTCTTTTCTTAATTTGAGCACTTATTGAGCGAGTTGGAAAATAGCTGGAGAACATTTTTCTCTTCAGGAGTTTAAAACCAGCCTTCAAAAAGTGAGTGTTATTTAATATATAGAAAGAATTATATAGATCAATTACAGTGTTCAAGGGCACATGGACACACACGCACCTTTTTCTAAAAATACTTTTTATTTGGATACAAGGGACCCTGTGTTTCGGTGAAATATTGGTGCCGAATTGTTAGGTGGAATGCGATACCTTCTGTATATACTATGTACAGTACTTGGAGAGAAAGTGTATATTAAATTAAGGCTCTCAAAACATGTATTACTGTAACATCTCGAAGTTTAATTCATGGATGGATCCAATAATTTCTCTACTTACTAAAGTAAGTAGTACCGAAAAAGAAACTTCAAATTTTCTTCTAACCAATGTGTGAAGTTCTATTTTACCAAGAGTAAGTAATTAACGCTAACCTTCCTTATTTAAAAAGTATTTGCTGTTGTATACGCGGAGACATTTTCTGCATGTGTCTTTACCAGTACCCTTTACGAACTAGTTTCGCTCCTGGTATAACGGTTAATCCGGCCAGCAGAGCATGCTGATCCTAACATCCCACCACATTAAATGTGTTAACCCCACGCTAGTACCGCAGATCGAAGTCCTAACTCCTGTCTCTCAGAAATGGGACAACTACATGTGTGGAACATTCAACTTTCTTTGCAGGTTTATATTTCCTTCAGCCTACATTTTCTCCCAGTAGCTGTGTAAATAATATGTTATAACAAGCCTTGTTTCATTTAATTGTTTTTTTTTTCCACAAACGTGTGCAGCACAGGAGTTGGATAGGTAGAGTCAGACTGAAACATTTAATGTCATAGCTGGGATTTGAACCACGGATCTTCAGATCTTTAATCGGTTGCTCTACCACTGATCTACCATGGTAACGTGCCGGTATAGCATTGAATTTCTCAACTGACTCGCATGTTTCCCGGTAAACCACATAAAGTATAAAATGAATCCTGGAACTTAAGTACCTACAATATTGTAAGTCGCCATTGGGGCATTTCATCTCACAATAATTTCAGATCAACTCGTGGTTTACCAGGAAACATGTGAGTCAGTCGAGAAATTCAATGCTATGCAAGCATATTGGCACGGTAGATCAGTGGTAGAGCAACCGGCAACCGGCTAGGGACCGGAAGATCCGTGGTTCAAATCCCAGCTATGATATTGAATTTTTCAGTGTGACTCTACCTATCCAACTATTATTTGTCTAACTAGCCATTTGATGTTCTTTGCCTTATCACTAGTTACACAAAGTATGATTAAATGTTATACGTTAAAGTCATTATATAGTAAATTCGCATTATAAGTAATTTTTTTGGTCCTCTTAATGTAACTCTTTATTAACATTAGTTTATTACCATGATGTTTTGCCTTTGTTGTTTGTTCTTATAGGTTGAAACAAATTACGTTGGGTTTATTTTGCCTAAAACCATTTTTTATTATAATTTGTTGAGACTGAATTAACCAATTGGAGGAAGAGAGCAGTTTTATTTAAGTACAGTGTAACTGAATATTTGGTTCCATGTGATCAAAGGTCTTACTGCACTTCTTAAGGGTATGTATGACTGAACTTTCAAGAAAAATAAGTTACTCTTTTTATTTCATTCTAGACATTCTTGAGCTTCAAGGCAGGTGTAATGATGATGAATCCACCCTGGCCTAGAGGTAAAATACTGGCCTGTAGTTTAGACGGTCGCGGACTCAAACTCGACGGATAGTGATGGATTTTTTTTTTTATGACTCTTCATCATTACACCTGGCTTGAAGCTCGAGAACGTCTAGAATATGTTCGTCGCCAGGAAAGCTTCAGATCCTATTTCTTTTTATTTTAATTCCATAAATTAATTTAAACGTTCTTGAATATAAAAATATATAATTCGCTAGCATTTTAAATACCTTAAATGGAGCTACAGCAAAGCATAAGAGGTGAAACTGTACTGGACTAGACAAGCAAAACTTCAGTATGTCGAGATCTCATTCGCATTAAGCAAAGTAAAAGACGAAACTGTGCAAAAGAGGAGCAGCAATGCAAGAGGAAAACAACAGATGACGTAAAAGCAGAGGAGAGGAAAAGGAAAACTGGGTCCAACCTAGCAATCTGGTGGATTTTAATGTGAGCCATGTATTCAAGTCTTTCCTTGTTTTCTCGCGATTGATATTTTCAGAAATTTTCTTTCTGTAAAATGCTCATTGCGGGATAGTTTCTCTAGTACACAAATAAAAGTTTCTGTATATGTTCTCAGAGGGACAATGGTCAAAAATTGTCTGAGGTTCTACTGTCAGATGTATT
This sequence comes from Hymenopus coronatus, assembly GCA_030762935.1. Lineage (NCBI taxonomy): Eukaryota > Metazoa > Arthropoda > Insecta > Mantodea > Hymenopodidae > Hymenopus > Hymenopus coronatus. The sequence goes on along the minus strand of CM060898.1, from coordinate 79,492,251 downwards.
TAAAGATATGTTTTCAATTTTCAAACAAACATTTTATGACAAGAAAAGCACATTCATAACCCTAAATATTTTGGACCCTAAACTAAAAGAAATACAGAAAAACCTAGGGCATTTTAAAAAAAAACTAGATGTATTGTGGACCTAAGGTTAAATTATTGGACCAAAATGTTTTTTTTTTTTTTTTTTTTTTGTCGCAAGAAAATATTTTAGTGATCTGAAAAAAATTACACACAAATTTTAACATAACCTCCAACCATTAGAAAAAAATGTATGAAACTGAACTGAACTGAACTTATAAACTGTGGTATAAATTTCAAAAAGTTAGCATTATTAGTTTGGAATTTCAAACTTTCTAGTTATGCATGTCCTTGAAATTAAGCTATTAACTGTCAAAATATTACATGCATTTGTCTTAAAAATTGGAATCTCCTTTTTGACTTTATATATAATTTTACTTTAGGCACAATACTCGATTTTAACTCATTAGTAATAGCACCTCACACTGTAAAACGCAACTCGTCAGGAAAGCTTATCTTTGTTATATGGCTGAAATTCGTGGTACCTTTATATTACTCCTTCATTTAAACATTACACCAGGAAGCAACTTAACAGTTAACCTATTTTTACTTTCTCTATACGAGCTATGTACATAGTGTATAGAGAAGTTATTGTATTCCTCCCAAATAGTCAATACGAAGATTTCACTGGAAATATGTTTTCAGATCCCCTGAATACAAAAACAATATTTTTAGAATAATATCCGTATATGTGTGTGTGTCTATCTGGGGGCAACATAGCTCAAAAAACGAGAAGTCCGTTAAATACCAAACTTGGTATTTAAGTTCAGTAGCTTCCAATGATACAACAGGAAGATTTAATCCCTCAACCCCAAACTACCTTTTACTTGAAAAATTATCTAAAATTTTGAATTTCTCAAAATAATTGTAACGATTTTGATTAAAATACCATACATTTAAGATATTTACATGACAAATAGAATATTTTTTTTAATTTTCTGGGAACAGTCTCTGAAAACTTAATTCTGGATGAATTATGCTGAATTTTTTAAAACTGGTCAACCGTAATAGATGGAGAAAAAGTTATTGCACAAAACATATACATCTAATTAAAATTAATTTTTTTCATATACGCCTTTTCGAGGAATTGACCATTTTTGAGATAATTCTTGTTATTGGTTTCAGTTTTAAATACTTAAAACTTTTCTCATACAGGAATTTGTTAACTCCTGGCAATACAAAGATATGAATTCTAACCAAAAGGCATTTAAAATATTTGGCTATCGGTTCAGCCTAATGTATTCCCTTATTTCCCCTCTTCTTATAAGAAACCAAACAGTAACACCATTTCTGCTAATTTAAATGTTTATTTCCATTAGCATGAGGTAAATAGAAAAGCATTTTAGCAATAATTTGCTACAAAGACGTAAATAACTTAGTAAGTATAACCCGGAGTGTTCCCAGTATTACACATCTTCGTTAAAATTGGTAACACTTGTTATAAATACCGCTCTTTCCTTATAAGTCAATCTATTGTGTAATACACTGAAAAGCAATAATATGTTAACACATTGTCGTCCACAATTCTTATATTATGATCATTGGCACTATTCATAAGAACAAACGTGAGCTTACTCCAGGATTTGTGAATGTGAAGAAGCGAGAAGTAAATAGCAGCTTGTTTGGATTTTAAAAAGATAAAACAATCTTCTCCTATAATTATACTATCACAAAAAAGTCATTCTACTTTAATCAATATATTTCAATGAAAAAAATTATGCCAAATCTGGAGACAGAAAGAATTCTGAGGTAATTCACTATGCATAATCTCACTAAAGCAAGAGTAGATACGTTCATGCTAATCGAGACAAAATTAGCAGAAATAGTCCTATTACTTTCTCCCCTGTAAGTAGGAGCGAAATAAGGGAGCACGGTAGGTTAAAGTGATAGTCAAAAGCTGGTTGCTAAGTGACTGAAGTTTGTATGGACAGGAGTTGACAAATACTTGTATGAGAAAAGTATAAGGTTTTCGAAGCTGAAACCAAAGACAAGGAATATGTCAAAAAAGATAAATTGCACAAAAAATGTATATAACAAATTGTGTGTTTTAACGTGCTCTACATTTTTTGTTTGGTAAGTTGTTGTCTATCTCTTACGGTCTACCAGCTATGCAAACTTCCGAAAATTCATCCAGAATAAAGACCTCTTCAGAGGATATTCCTAGAAAATTCAAGATATACAAGTTATTTGATATGCAAATATCTTTAATAAACGACATTTTAATCCAAATCCTTAGAGATAGTTTTGAAACAATTAACATTTTTGAATTTTTTTTCATATAAAAGGTAATTGGGGCTGGGGATATTTTCTTGAAAATCTCCGTGTCGCATTCTTAGATAATACTGAACTTAAATACCAAGTTTGTTATTTTACCGACTTTTCGTTTTTGAGCTATGCTGTCCACAGACATACAACATACACACAGAGACATACTGACAGACAAACAGACACACGGAAATGCTTTTTTTTTATTCAGGGGGTGTTAAAACATATATTTCCGGTGAAATCTCGGTATCGACTTTTTGGGTGCAATACAACACCTTCTTTATACACTATGTACATAGTACGTGTAATATGGAGAAAGTAACTAGACGATGGCCTGCTGTTATATTTTTTCATATTCGGACATAACAGGAATAAAAGCCCAAGTTATACTTCAAGAAATGATCCAAATAATACTGTTGTGAGGAGCAGGTTTCTTCGTGAAATTGCTGTTGGACTAATTACGCCTAGCATCCATAAAAGGGCAACACTGACTTGTCTGCTACAGTCCATCAAGAGGAAGGTATCCAAGATGACAAAGAGGGAAGGCCCGAATCGAGGATCTTCAATAAAATAACAGAACGAAATATTTTGCTTCAAGAAAGGAAAGAGGAAAACATAAGACCTGGAAAATATCTGAAATGTCCTAGAAGTAAAGATATTAAAACGAAGTGTTTTTGTGTAAAGTCCATTTGGAAAAAGTTTCTTTCTCATGTGATAACTGTTTGTGTTGACAGTGACAATGAACAGGTTCATAAAAACAAACCATATAAAATATTAATTTGTGTTTCTTGCATATAATAATAATGCCTTCTAACAAAAAAGTAATAACTCAGAAATTCTGTTTATTTGTGGGTAAAATACAACAGTGCTTGTTTTTATTTTCATTAGGTTCATGTAATAAAGCCATATTTACCTCAATATAAAGTTAACATTTTGAAAATTGTATAACATGAAAAAATTGAGGGGTGCTAGGAACACCCCTCGTCAGTACTGTTACGAAATTGCAGGTTAAATGCACTTTGCAAACCTGATGTTTTATATTCTCGAGACTTTATATATTGAAAAAAATCTTCTATATATTAGGTGTTAATCGAGATAAATATTTTCAGAAACATTTTACTACACGGTTTCTTTCAAATCCAATCAGAATAGGGGAATAAACTAATCTAAAGCGATAGTAAAATTAAAGACATTACACTTGGTAGCTATGAGATGAATGAAGTTATCTAATTTTTTCTGACAAGTTAAACAGTTACTTGGGCATCGCTGGGTAAATCAGCTAGTATTCAATTATAAACAAACAAAGACGTTTTCTTATCGTATTCCGAAATTAAAACATTCACTTATGGCCATGATATTAAAGAGAAGTGAGCAGACACATATACAAATCATCTTTCATGGAAAGTGATAAAAATCGTTTACATGAATGTGGTTTATTACATTCATATGTCTTTCTCCTCTTTATGCTAATAAGCATCTTCTCTATGTACATAAAACAAACATTAGCAGAAATTGCTTTATTATATAGGATTTATTTGTTTGAGAGAAACAATAAAATACAATTAGCTAAGACGATAATCAAATAGTTTAAAGCCGGTCAGAAACTGAAATCTTTACTTGACGGGAACTAAAAACATGAATAACAACTCGCAATAAGAAACGTATAATCATTTGAAAATTTAAACCTATAACAAACAATATCTTGGAATTGGTTACCTTCACAACAATAATGTATTTGGTATAATTTGTGAGTTTAACGAGATCTACATTTGTGAGTAGTAAGTTTTTATGTATTACTTACAGTTTTCCACTTATGCAAAAGTCATTCAGAATGAAGAGGACTTCAGATGCTATTCCCAGGAAATCCAAAATATACATGTTATTTGTAATTTAAATATCATTAATATACAGTATTTTAATCAAAATCGTTAGCCATTTTTTAGAAAATCACAATTTTGGAAAAAATGTTCCATGTAAGAGGTAGTTGGGGCTGGAGGGATTTCTTAAACAGAGCTTAAAATCAAGTTTGGTAATTAACTGACTTTTAGTTTTTGAGTTATGCTTTTTATAAACATACATACACGAGCACAAGCACATATACACATGTGAATCTTCTTCTAAAAAAAATTGTTTTCTATCCAGACGACTCTAAAATCAGTGTTTCCACGATGTAATCTCGGAACAGAATTATTGAGTGGAATGAAATAACTTCTGTATCTTCGTTACTATATACGAAGTAGAGGAAGTAAAAACTGCAGTTATCTTAGCCACCAAAAATGACCTTCCAAGATATAATTAACGTGCTTATAGAGAGACTACAACTTTTATCTGTCTTGTTATGAATGAGAAACTATTTCCATGGTAACTATGCATATCCATTAAGGGCATAGCAATGAGGTGAAGGTTTCAGGACGGCACAGCTTTTAAGGTGAAGCCAGCTGTGAGAAGAGACGTATTAGCAATGAGGCGTGTTGTCCCCCGAACCGACCTAAACGTCATCCGGGCGATAAGGATGCCAACTTAAACTGCTCCTCATCCAACAGCAATGATCAATCATTCCATAAACTTCCTGCTCAAGTTACCTCCTGGATGCCGTGGAAAGCATCAAAACGATTTAACCCTCATCATCCTGACAGAACTGACCTGTTGCAGTGCCAACCTCAAGCTTGTGTTTCTATAAATTCTCTCTTTGTTTCTGACAGATGCTAAAGTATGATAATTACTTATTATTATGTGCATGTTCAAAAGCTTAATTTGTAATTTTTCAAGTCTGTCATAAAATAGCAGGAAGGATTTCTTAACACTTAAATACAGGAGAGTCCTTAAGACATAAAATAATCTCATGTTTTGCACATACCTGAAGTTCTCTTCACTCCTCAATAAGTTATTCTTAAAAAATACAGCGCTACTTTAAATTATTTTCCGGATTAAAAACTTAAATAACTATCTTTAGAAGAAATTTAGAAACATGATATTGGTATCATTGCGAAATGAAACTTTGTTATGTTGGTGAACCTGTTGCACATGTATTAATTTCGTTGTCAGGAGACGATATAACAGGAAAGTGGCCGCAACCGAAGACAGGAAGGCATTTTGTGTGGTAGATTTTCACATATAGCAGTCTGTTGTCACTGTACAATGCAATTTTAGAAGAAAATTTGGTGTTGATGCCCAGTGGGCCCAGTATCCGTAAGTGGTACACAGACTTCAAAACGAGGGGATGCATCTGTAGCGGAAGTCTACCGGTCGTCCATCAATAAGTGAGGCAAATTTGGAGCGTGTGAAAGAGAGTTTCACACGAGCTCCACAGATTTCGCCGTAAAAGTCAGCAGAGAATTAAACATCCCCCAACAAACTAAGTGGGAGATTTTACAGAAACGTTTGAAGTTCCATCCAATAATTCACACTGGAAATGACTGTTTTCATTTGGTTTATTACAATGTTAATATATGTAACTCAGATTGGAAGCTGAAGGTATCATCGGATCATTTGTGTTTAGCGATGAAGCCACTTCCCATCTGTCAGGAAAAGTGTACAAACACAGGCGAGCTTTGCAAAATCCTAACATTTATATGGAAAATGTACGCAACTCGTTTCCGTAAAATAGTCCAAACTAATTGCTGAGGGGTGTTTAACTCTCTACTGGTTTTACAGTGCATTCATTTCTGTGTACTTCATGTAAAACTCTATCTCTCATGCTCCATATTTGCCTCACTGATAGACGACCGGTTGACTTTCGCTTACAGATGCATCCACACGTTTTGAAGTCAGTGCCCGTTACGGATACTGGGTCCCCTGTCTGGATCCTAAAATTGCGTTGTTTAAGAGTCAACAGACTGGAATGTGTGAAAATATAGCACACAAGATGCCCTCCTGACTTCGTTTGCAGCCATTTCTTCGTTATATTCTCATAGCAAGGAAATTAATCAATATTCAATGGGTTCATCAACATAACAAAAAATATTTAAATCTCCTTTTTCATTGGTACCAATTTCATATTTCTAAGTGTTTACTAATTATAGTTATTCCCAATTGAACTCAATTTTTATTCGAAAATATGGTTTATATAACACTGTACTATGCTTCTACATACTTCTTATTAATTGAGATAAACTTTGATAAGTTTATACTCTTCACTGTAGGTATAAGAACAATAAAGGGAAATAAATGGATGGAAAAGTATTTTAAGAGGTTAATATGTTATGCCTTTAAAAGTTCATGTTCATTGTTCATGACATAAAAGGAATTACTGCATCATGAAATAAAAGCATTTGAAAATGAAATCTAAAATGGAATATTACGGAATTCATTTATTCACAGAATAATATTGTAAATATGCCCTGGACCGTAATCGTCGAATATCTGTGTAGGGCTTGCTTTGCACGTCATAGTTAATGAAGTAAGTTCTTTAGACATCGTAATTGTGGTTGTTTCACCCATGCGAGTGGAAACTTGTTCCTTATGAAGGATCTTTGACGTAGAAATTGAGCTTTATTAAGCCTGTGAAAATTTGTGAATATTGGCGGTGTACTGCACGTGCGGCAACTTCTGGAAATTTCCAGTGAAGTGACCAACAGATATAAGAAGGGGAAACGAAGCCCTGCAATTTGCTCAGTATTCACCAAGAATTCTAGGTTCCACAAACAAAGTTTTCTTAAAAAAGTTTATTAGGACATGCTAATTTAGATAAACATTGGTAAAATTGGTCTCATTACTTGCTTCCTTACGAGTAGGAGGCAAATAAGTACATTATGCTAAAGCGATTGTCCAATCTTTTAAAAGTTTATCGCAAGGTGAAACAATTGAGACTGGGTTCGCTTTGCATGGTACCGTTTGAGAAAAATTAAGTGGATTAAAAATGAAACCAATAACAAGGAATATCTAAAAGGGCCAACTATACAAGAAAGATATATATAATATAAGTTATGTGTTATAATGAGATCTAAATTTTGTGTGCTGTAAGATTTTATCAATTTCTTAACGTTTAACCCTTAGGTGCCTGCATTAGTATACCACATATGCCATTTTTCCTTTAATTCAAGTTTAAAAGTGGAGTTCTAGTAAAAATATATGGGAATAAACCTATAAAATTATTATATAAATAATAGAAAAAATAATAGAAATGAAATATATGTAGATCCTTTACTAATCTTTTTCTTCCCAATTAAAAGTTTAAATTTGTCTAAACCAGTTTTCATAATCTTGCCAAAGGCGCTACCAAAAAGAGGTTCAAATGGCCATGAGTATTAGCTGATAGGTAATGTACTGGCCATCGATTCAAAGCCCAATGTTGCAATTCCAAATCTCAGTGTCTTGTAAAGGACGAGGAGAGCCCAAATAAAATAGTGTGATGCTTGGGAGCTAATCGGGTTATGTTTGACTGTAGTTATGTGGGTTTTACTCTTTTATTTACTTTAAAAATCACTGCAATTTTTACAATATAAAATTCTTGATTACTTGTATTTTATGGTTGAAGGTTAGTATAACATGAAATTAATCCTAGAGTACTACTCTATTTTTATAGTTACGCTTAAAAGATGCGGAACTACTAGATACCGACAGGCAACAAAGGATTAAACTTTATGAAAAATTCTGCAAAACGTATCTAGAATAAGAGGCTACACCCAGAAAATTAAAAATGTACATTTTATTTATGATATAAGTATATTCGACATACTCATCTTAATGAAATTCGTTAGAGCCGTTTTTGAGAAAAACATTTTAAAAACATTTTTCATGCAATAGGTAAATTGTGGTTGGGGATTTTCTTGAAAATATTCGTATTGCATCCTTAGAAGATACTGAACTTAAATGCCAAGTTTGGTATTTAACTAATTTTTAGTTTTTTCCTATGTGTCCACACACACACACACACAGAGGGACACATACACACATATACACTTACACAAAAATTTCTCAAAAATGCTTTGTTTCGGATTCATGGGACCACAAAAGATATGTTTGCGGTGAAATCTAGGTATCGAATTTTTGGGTGGAATAAAATACCTTCTCTATCCAATTCGATACCGAGATTTAACCGGAAATTCACATTTAAGGTCCCTGTATCCAAAAGAATTTAGAAAATGGTCCTTGTGTGTGAGTGTGTCTGAGTGTCGTGTTTCTGTGAATACACTAACTCCAAAACGAAAAATCAGTAAAATACCAAACTAGGTATTTAAGCTTAATATCTCCCAAGGATGACACGAAGATTTTCAAGAATATAACTCTCCGCAAACTACCCTTTACATGGAATAAATTTTCAAATGTTTCATTGTCTCAAAAATGAGCATAGATTTAAATTAAAATACCGTAAATTTGCCACATTTGGCAGCGCTATGGCCGAGTGCTTAACAACTTAACCTCCCAGCCAGGGATCCGGGTTCAATCCCAAGCGCCCACAGGTGGTATTTGTGGTGAACGAAGTGGAATCTGTCGGGTTTTAGCCTGGTGTTGCAGTTTCCCCCGCCACTCATTCCACCAATTGTTTCATCATCACCTTTCTTATCATCCATTTCGCTCGTATTTCATATCATCCACTTAATCACGCACACGCCTGGCTACGGGCTGACCACTCTTTCAGGTTATCCATTCTGTGGTTTCATGCCGTTGGCTCCCCGACAGGCTTCTGACCCTTAGGCATCCGCTTGTAAGTCCTATAGGGTGTCAGTACTGATTACGGGGAGGGTAAGCCGACTATGAAAAAATGTTTAACACATTAAATAGACAAATAGATTTTATATCTTGAATTCTCCGAGAATAGTCTCTGATGGCTTCTTCATTCTGGATGACTTTTGAATAACTAGTAAACCGCAAGAGATAGACAACATCTTACTACACAAGAATGTATATATCCTTAAAACACAATTTATGCCATATATATTCTTTTTTCGTAGAGTCGACCATTTCTGAGATATTCCTCATTAATGATTTCAGTTTTAAAATACTTAAACTTTTCTCATATGAGAATTTGTCATGGCCATGCAAAATAGAAATTTCAATCGCATAGTAACCAGTTTTTTAAATTTTTGACTATCGCTTAAGCGTATTTCTCTTCTACTTAGAAGGCAGCAAGTAATAAGATAATTTCTGCTGTTTATTTGTATTAGCATGAAGCAGGTAGAAGAACAAGATTTTTAACAATAATTTGTTACAGATGCAGAGAAAGTCATTGAATGGAACACATAAGCTTTTTTATTTACTTATTTTTCACACTTGACACGCATACATTCAAATTCTCATTCCAAAGAGCCATTCACATTGAAAATTAACCGTAGACGCACTGACTTAGAATATAGATGCAGAATTAAATGCACCATGAGCTTTCTCACTGACAAATGTAAGCGCAGGTAATAATCAATCACAAATTAAAACAAGTGAACTGCGTCTTGCGAGTGAATAGCAAACTAAAATGGCTGGCTTGGTGTTTTATATTTTAAAGAACGGTTGACTCGTCGTAAATGATGGATTCGTCCCCTTAGTCAAAGACGAATTAACGGAGGAGATAGAGAGAATCATTAAGCGAAGCCATTTTAATAACACGTCGAGCAAAGGCTCTCATTGATTCCTACGCTGATGTTAACATTGACGCAAAAGCTTAGCGTTTACAACCTTTTATGTTAACGTACTACGGTTATATCTACGTCAATGTTATGTAACCACCGTAATGAGTCTATACATTTATTGGCTGCAAGTTTCTGTATCTACGTTACGTCCACGGTTGAATGGTCCTTTACTTAAAGACTATGGAGACGATAGAAAATATTCTTGGCTACAGCAAGTTTCTCGTCCCCAGCCGGGAATCGTACGGGAGGTAGATGCTCTACTGGCTCAGTCTCTCAGATCACCCTGAGCAAATGTATTGTACCCAAATTATATCCTATAACACACACACATTTTTTGTACAGTACGATTTTGTCCAACTCTTATGTTGCACCTGTGATATGAAATTCGTTCAGAGTGACTAGTGCCCAAAAAATTAAAAATACACATTTTTCATTCAATATCTTAAACATATGATACGTTCATCAAAATCTTTAGTAAAAAATCAAAGGAATCATGTATAGGGTAGTTAATGTTGAGGATTCTTTTTTAATCTCTTCTAGTCGCATCTATGAAAGATGGTAAACTTAAATACCAGTGTGGTAGTTATTTCTCTCGCTCTCTCTCTCTCTCTCTCTCTCTCTCTCTCTGTCACGCCAAGCGCGCGAGAAGAGAACTTTTTAAAAAATATATACATATATTTACATATTTTTTTATACAATACCTTCTCTATCCACAATGTACATTGTGCATATTGGCTTACGCAAGCATAAAAATGATTGCAAAGGAAAAATTGCTGAACTTCGGTGGGGGATATCGACTAGCACGTGTCTAACAGCTCTCCAGGTTGGTACCGGAGGAGGTTAAGACGTCTCAAACACGCTTGAGCTTCTCCCAGACATATTCGGTTTACCCACCATAGGTGCAGGGAACCATTGTCTGGCCGCGTCCAACTCAATCCAAACAGCTCCCTTCCGGAAAGGGCTCAGTTGTTCGGAGTGTGTACTGATGATGTCAGAAGTACCACAAGTGCTAGTGGTTCACAGCGCTCTCACCACTGCCGCTGAAGGTTCGAGCCCATGGAGATGCCTCGTTGGGGGTTTGTCACACCTAGGTCAGGACAGAGTTAAAGTAAATTACACCGTCTCAGGCCTTGCCGTCCTATAGCCTAGCTCTGTGGCAATGAAGCGTGACAAACATGACAAATCTCCTCAAAATTTGGCTACCGAACTTGGAACGACCCAAGAAAAAAAACCAGACAACTCTAGAATACGATCCTTAAAGTTTTCATGGAACGCGCTTTTCTATTAAACATTTATAATATTTAATTGAAAATTTAAGCCTAAAGTTTACATTTATTGAATTATTGTTGTGTGCTGCGTTTATGGATAAACGCAATTTGGGGAACTAATGTATCTCAATACATACAAACTTAAACAATCCGGTATATACCAGATTAATTATAAAAACTATGAAGGTATATACATAGTTTAAAAAAATAGGAATTTGAAAATACGTTTAAGAGAACATTTCAGAAAAATTAAATTAAAACAAACAGAAAGGTCAGTTGTAGCTCATAATTTTTGAGATAAGCAACATGATTGGACAACAAATGAAAGTTTTCAAACCATTACAAAACACGGGGGATTTAGAGACTTCCGAAGAAAACATTATTCTCAAAAATCAAAATCATAACTTTAAAATTTTGGAAATACCGCCTTGGAATTTATTTATATTAAATACTCAAATGTGATACAGTATTAACAATAACCCACAGATGGCTTAGTGAGAAGAAATATCCATTCACTTGAAGCTACAAAACAGTACCACTATTAACCTGCAGAGTGCAAGTCAACCCTAGACGATAGGCAGCCTAGAATTTGGAAAACCAACAGCTCCATTGTGCCTGAAGATCTTGCTGAAAATGGACCTACTGAGGTCCAGAATCTGAATACAGCTTTGGGGAACATCACATAAAAACGAACGAGTAATCTTAAAACTTGGCACAATCATTTCTTCACATACGAGTACATACATATCTGTTCACTGTTTGGGCGAAATGTATTTCTCCTTCAATTGACAACAACCAGTTGAAAGAGAAAACAATACTGTGTGTTATAACTGAAACGGCCTCTTATGATTTTGATGATAATAAAAGTAATGATATGAATTTAGAAAATGAGATTCATGTGCAGACATTTCTGCAGATATGTGGAACTATAGAAAGAATACTGAATATTAAAATAAGCAAACAAAGACATTAAATCTTTATGATAGTCCCAATGCTCCCGTATGGAAACCAGTTATGGATACTAAAAGAAAGGGACAAAAGCAAACTACAGGCAGCAAAATTTAGGTTTTTAAAAAGTGTTAAAGGGTGCTGAGACGAGATTTAATAAGATATTAAAGAATTCGAGAGAAATTAGCATATATAAATTACAAGATAGAATAGAAGGAAAAAAACGGATGTGGCAAGAATACAGAAATAAAACAATTGAAGAAACATTAGAAGTTTTAATTAGAAGATACAATCTTGGCGGAAGAAGGGATGTGGACGTCCCAAAATAAAATGGGAGTAATTGTTGGAAGGGAAAAAAATGAAACGGGCAGAAATACTAATTCCCGAAGTGCAGATGATGATGATCTTAATAGTAATAATGACGATGATTATTATAATAATGTAGCAAATGTTTTTAAGGTTCACAAATTAGCTAAATAAAGTCTTTAATTCACTGCAGCAAACAATTCACTCGACGCTACAATGCGTAGACAGTTAACGCTTTTCTCACTCCACTTCTCACCCGCCACTGCGCGCTAACACTCTGGGCGAAGTCTAACTCACCACTCACCACCCACTAAATTGGCTTGCAATTCTTTCTTCCATTTATAGCTAGAAGTGACGTCACAGAACATTCTGAAAAATTGTGGAAGCCGAAGGTACTGGAAGAGTCTGGCGAGTCTCTTCAAAACTGATTAGTTTGAGAGTGGAACGTTTAAAATTAAACAAGGGCTATTATTATTACTATTATTATTATTATTATTATTATTATTATTATTATTATTAAGGTGCCACCATGACAGATTGGCTACACCACTTGCCTCCCACCTAGGCAGCTGGGGTTTGATACCAAGCTCCGGCATGTGGGATTTGTTGTGGACGAAACAACATCTGGGCGGATTTTCTCCGGTTCCTCCGATTTCCCCCGCCACCCATCCCAACAATTGCTCCATAATCACCTTTCCTATCATCCATTTCGCTTCCTTTTCATATCATGCATTTCCTCATGCTCATGCGCCCAGCAGCCGACTAGTCGTTCCGGGTTCTCCATTCTGTGGTCCCGTGCCGTTGGCTCCCCGACAGGCTTCTGACCCGTAGTTACCCGCTTGTAAGCCTAGAGGGGTGTCAATCTGACTATAAAAGGGAGAGTAAGCCTACTATAAAAAATAACTAACTACGAAAATATATTTTATTTATGCAAGTATAAAATAAGTAAATAAGTAGTTAATAAGGTCTAAAATCAAAACGTTTAGGAAATATAAGCCGACAAATACTACATGCTTTAAAGAGCTGCTTGCAAAGTGTAGATATTTAAGAACCTTAGTTATAAACTAAAGAAGAAATTTTATCACAGGAAAGTGCCAATATCAATTCGATATTCCTCCAGAGCTCCGTAACCCCCGCCTCTCCCCATGCTCGATGACGTGCAAGCCGATTTGAACATTTTATATCGATATCCCATGGGGAGGAATATGGAGCGAGGTTGGTAGCCCTGCACTTGAGTTCCTTTCAGCCACTACACAAGGCTACTCTTACCTGCTTCACTCAGTGGATTTGAGATCGGAATTCTTTCGCAACAAAACGTTCTTTTTGCTGCTGTACACAGAAACTTGCCTCTTGAGAGGTTTCTGTATTTACCACCGACTTTACAGTGTGCTCCAGGATTCAGGGAATCTATCGGACTCCTAGCTTTGGGAATTAGGTTTGGAAACCCTCGATTAACTTTATTCCCTTCAAAGAAGCTGTCTACGCGTCAGGATTCTTTTGAATTGGTGCTTGCGGTATAGTAACTCCTTCAATATTGTAACAAAAATCTAATGTATTCCATAATGTATTCTCTACAACAAATCTCCGCAACAATATTGTCACATGCAGAATGTGGTACTACTGCGTTAGGATCCACATTCTAAGTGTGGCATGATTGACTAATTAATTTTTATTGTTTTGGCTGTACTGTAGAAAATGTTAGTTTAATATAACCACGGGAGCGTGGCTTTTCGGCCTCTTTGCCAGGGGGACGACGTGGGGTGCGCATCGCACGTTTTTAGTAATCATGTAATTAATAATGGAGCTATAGTATTCACCCAGATTTTGGCTACGCATCATCCAGCGTCAACATAACAGGTAAAAGTTTAATATATCAATTAGCTGGAATTACTCTTGAATTAACATGTTTTAATTTAGTAGTTTGATTTTGTTCCCACATTTCCTTGTTTTACTCCTGAGTTTGCTAATTTCCCATAAGTTAGCATGGGGGATACGTCCCTCATGTCGCATCCAGTTAGAATAGTTTTGTATTTGCCTTTCGCAGCCACAGCGAGTTCCCCGAGTTATTAGTAGAAAAGGCGGTTGCGACATATTGGTGGAGGCGCCGGGTACCGATCCCGGTACGTTTTTAGTAATCATGTAATTAATAATGGAGCTATAGTATTCACCCAGATTTTAGCTACGCATCATCCAGCGTCAACATAACAGGTAAAAGTTTAATATATCAATTAGCTGGAATTACTCTTGAATTAACATGTTTTAATTTAGTAATTTGATTTTGTTCCCACATTTCCTTGTTTTACTCCTGAGTTTGCTAATTTCCCATAAGTTAGCATGGGGGATACGTCCCTCATGTCGCATCCAGTTAGAATAGTTTTGTATTTGCCTTTCGCAGCCACAGCGAGTTCCCCGAGTTATTAGTAGAAAAGGCGGTTGCGACAATATCTACACCAAATAATTAAAAAGCTTACTCTTTTATCTACTTCATGCTAATCAATATAAACGGTAGCAGAAATGGTCTTAATTAGTTTCTTATAAGTAGAACGGAAATAATGAAGTACATTAGGCTAAAACGATAGTAATATCATTTAAAATAAGGTTGCTATGTAACTGAAATTCATTTTTTGCATGACAAGAAGCTGAAAAATTCCGGTATAAGAAAGTTTAAAAAGTTTTCAAACTGAAATCAATAAAAAACAATCTCCGAAATGTTTAACTCCAGGAAAGAAATGTGTATGACATAAATTGTGTGCCTAACGAGATCAACATATCTTGTAGAATAAGTTTTTGTCTACTTCTTACCGTTTACCAGTTATGTAAAGACATCCAGAATGAAGAGGTAATATAAATATATTTAATATACGGTACTGTAATCAAATACACAGAGCCTTTTTGATAAAATAAAATTTTTCTAACATTTTTCCATATAAAGATAAGTACGGGAGGAGGGGATTTTCCTCAAAATCTTCGTGTTGCATCTTTCGAAAATACTAAACTTCAATAACAAGTTTGGCATTTTATCGAATTTTCTTTATGGAGTTATCGTCTTCACTGACATGCACGGACCTTTAACTAAATATATATGTATATATAATATATATATTAAATATATATATAATATACACATAATTATATATTATACAGGGGACCATAAAACTTGTATTTCTGGTGAAGTATCGGTAAATATTGAACTTTTGTGTGGAGTTAATACCTTCTATGTCGATGCACTAAGTAGAGAAAGTAAAAATTGGTTACAGATAAAGACTTTAATTCAGTGCTGCACAACAATTTAGCCAGGTGAAGGCTCTCACGACGCTCGTCTCATACCACTTAGCGCCAAGACACCTAAACTGTCTTGGAACTCCTCCTTATAAAGCTGTGAATGAGCCATAAAAGTTTCCAAAAGCCAGTCGAGGCTAGTGGAAGATTCTGTGATGTTCTGATTGATGTCTCACATCCCAAGGCTTCCGGTTACCGACGCGTCGCTTCCTATGTTTACCGCATTCCCAGGCGCCCACCCCTGCCGATTCACATACCAAGGTGAACGTGAGAACGGCTGCACACGGTACTGTCACAATATATATTTAGGCTGTACTTTATATAAATGAACAAGAGACTGTTAATTTTTTGAAACATCGGAATCAATATATTATAGTTAAACCCCCTTATTCACTTCTAACTTTTCCCAGATATACTTCTCCTTCGATATCGAACTTCGTCAACCTAATTTAAGGTGAATTATACATACTTACATTCTCTTCGATGTAGAGTGGGCCCTATTAGTGGAACAGGTATTGCATTCCACCCGAGCATTTGATGCCGACATATCAGCGGAAATACATATTTTGAAGCCCCCTGAAGAAAGAAATAATTACTGCTGCTTTTTCCGCTACGTGTAATTAGCAGGGTAAGCACTTTATCCTCGATGTCGAGATTTTAGCGGAAATATATGTTTTAAGGTCCGAATGTATGTGTGTGTGCGTGAGAACACCGTAATTAAAAAACTAAAACTCGGTTACATACCAAACTTGATATTTACGTTTAGTGACTTTCAAGAATGCTGCGCATAGACTTTCAAAAAGCCCTACCTCAGAGTACCCTTTAAATGAAATAGTTTTTAGGAATTTGTCTGACGATTTTGATTAAAATAGCACATATTAACTATATTTACATGAAAAATAATGTGTAAAACTTGAATTATATTGGAATAGCCATTGAAGCCATCTCCATTCTGAGTTTACTACTACATAACAAGTAAACCTGGCAAAAACTTTTTAGACAAAAAGTGTACAACTCGTTAAAATACACAATTAATGTCAATTACAGTTTTTGTGGAGTAGATAAACCATTTTCGAAATGTTCTTTATCATTAGTTTCAATGTTAAACCATTTATAAAATTCTCAAATCGGAAGTTATTTATTTTTCCCTCCTGATCATGCAAAGAAAACGGAATGGCATCGTCATCAGATAGCGACTAACACTTTAAAAGATTTGATTGTAGCTTTAGCCTGGTGTATTCTCTTATTCCTGGGGATCTACAGGAAATATGTAATCAAATTATTTATGCAATGTTTTATATCAATAAGCGTGAAGCAGATAAAAAACCTGATGTGTTCCGTTCACCAATTAGCAGAAATGGTCTCACTAATTGTTTTCTTGTAAGCAGAAGGAAAATAAGGTATAAGTATTTTAAGTATGAAACCAATAACAAGTAATATTTCAAAAACGGTCAACTCCACGAAAATAAAGTATATAACATAAATTGTGTGTTTTAAATGTTCTGTTAAGAAGCTTTTGTCTCTCTCCCAGTTATGCAAAATTTCGCAAAATTCATCCAGAATAAAGATATCTTCAGAGGCTATTCTCAGAAAAAGATATACATTTTATTGGTGACGTAAATAGCTTTAACAAACGAAATTTTAATCAAGATCGTTAGAGCCATTTTTGAGAAAATCCACATTTCGAAAAAATTTCTATGTAAAAGTTAGTTGAGGGTAAGGGATTTTCTTCAAAATCTTCGTACCGCATCTTTGGAAGATGCTGAACTTAAATAGGAAGTTTGATGTTTAACGGACTTTTTGTTTTCGAGTTATTCTGTGGAAAACATACACACAGACAGTGTTTTTTGGATTTAGGGGGTCTCAAAGCATATATTTCCGGTGAAATCTGGTATCGAACTTTTGGGTGCAATACAATACCTTCTCTATACACTAAGTACATAGTATGTGTAGAGAAAGTAATAAACTTCTGTAAAATTAGCAGCCGACAGATTCCTGGTATATCCTTTCAAAACCCAACCTGTTTCAAAGCATTCTTAATCTTGGTTACAATATCAGAGTAATAAATAAACGTGTGTACTTTATACATGATTTAGACGAAACTAGGAAAATCTCTTATAATTACAGGCCTAACTAAGCTTCTGTTGCGGTAGACCGCTTCAAATCTGAACTCAGCCTGCCTAGTGGAAAACCGCATTGCTCCCTTTCTGAGGAATGAAGCATGTAGTGGCTTCAGGCGGTTCTGCTCCAAGGCTCTGATGATCTCAGCATTGGCCATTAGACGTTTTCCCTGAATGAATAAATGTAATGAAGTCCTTCTTTCCCTTATCTGTGCAGTGAGCCACAGTAATCACATTAAAGGCTGAATGAAACGCTGTTCAGATTAGAGACTAAGCCCATTGGCTCCGAAGCCTGTTTACTCGCTCCAAGAATAATAACCTTCATTTATTACTTTCTTTTCCCACTTGGTATCTCTTAGGGAAGAGAAAGTATTGCCCTCCAAACAAAACCATGCGTAAATTTTACGTATTTTTTTTTCTACTCAATCTTCATGAAACTATGCTTGGACCCAGAGAGAAGAAAAAATTGTCGCCCTTCGTAGTGTAATGGTTACCATGCTAACTTCATATACCCAAGATCGCGGGTTCAAACCCGGCGGAGGACGATTGTATTTTTCGGGCGTAAAAATCCTTAGCATTGCTTCCTTCCGAAAGGAAGTAAAGCCGTTGGTCCCGTGTCGATTTACGACACGGAAAATAACCTCAAGTCTAATAGAGATACCTCTGAGCAAAATTAAGCGGTCTTTCACGCCCAATATAGAATAGAACACCGAGAACTACAGCAGTTAAAGAGCGCCCATAAATAAAAAAAAAACTCAATTTTTCGGGAAAGACATTAAATTTTCTATAGAACTTTGAAATAAAAAATCTGATGTGTTGCATTCACATGACTTTCTCTTTATATTTGTAAGAAATTATTCTTAAAAAGCTTATTTTTCTATATACTTAATGCTAATCGAAATAAACAGTAGCATAAATTATCTTATTTATTGCTTCCCTGTAAGTAGAAGAAAATGGAGTACACTAGGCTAATGCGATAGTCAAATATTTTAAAAGTTGGTTGCCATGTGGTTAAAATCAGTTTCTTTGCTTAGCCAGGAGTTTACGAATTCCTGTATGAGAAAGTCTAGTATTTTAAAATTGAAAACAATAATACGCATATCTCGGAAATCGTCAATTCCACGAAAAAATGTATGGGACATAAATTTAAATTGTTAATTTTAACGAGATCTTCATTTCTCTGTATTTCTGTCTATCTATAAGGTTTAGCAATTTGCAAAATTCGGAAAAAATCATCCAGAATAAAGAAGTCTTCAGAGGTTATTCCCAGAAAATTCAAGATATACATTTTATTTGTCAAATAAATATTTTAAACTTATGGTATTTTAATAAAAATTGTTAGACCCATTTTTGAGAAAATCAATATTTTCAAAACTCTTTTCCATGTAAAAAATAGTTTGGAGTGAGGGAACTTTTCTCAAAATTTTTGTGTCACATCCTTGTAGGATTTACTAATCTTAAATATCAGGTTGGTATTTTCCTGACTTTGGTTTTGAGTTATCGTTGTACACCTACATATGGACACATATGGACATTTTTTTAAAATACTTTTTTTTATACAGGGGACCCTAAAATGCGAATTTCCGGTGAAATCTTGGTATCGAAATTTTGGGTGAGTGCGATACCTACATACCTTGCATTATGTAGAGAAAATGAAACACAGCTTTTCAAAGAAATTAGCTTCAGACACTGAAATGGTTATTAGACATTTTAATAAACTATTTATATTGCTAATAAACCATTTAATATAGCTATCGAGGATAAAAGTTTCCACTTAAATGTGTGACATTTCGCTATACTACACTTGTTATTTTGCTGTTATTTTCCTTTTATGTTTTTCCTAAAAATTTTTGTTAATGCCATTTTGTTCTAAACTGATATTCTTTGTCTACGGACAATTTCCTCATTCACGAAAAGCAAACAAATATAAGCTGAATAAATACAAATAAGTTGATATTTAGTAGAGAAAAATACGAACAGAAAACAAATATAAGCTGAATAAGTACACGTAACTTGATATTTAGCAGAGAAAATAGGAAAAGCAAACAAATATAAGCTGAACAAGTAGAAATAATTTGATATTTAGTGCAGAAAAAAAGTATAACATACAAGTGTATCTCATTTTGTTCGCTTATTAATAACATTATCATAAATGATGCACAAATTTCAGGGTCTAATATGCTTTGAATGGCGCTAAACTATGTCTCTGCTGTTTTCACTACCATCTGACTACCTGTACTCGGGTAGGGTAAAGGGCAGAGAAGGGTACACCGTGTGACCTGTTAACTGAACAACCAAACGTCTGAGATAGGCAATAATAAACATCCTATAAACATTGTGAAATTGTCTTCATGAATTATTATGTTATGCACTATTTTAACTCTTCAGCAGGAAGCTTAATTTTTAATAGGCATTTGGTACATACATACAATTTTTTAGATATCACATATGTTTAAACAGGAATGAAAATGCTAATATGTATGTCTGTCCTTATACTTTTGTTAGACACTGCACATAATTAATTTTCCAGAGCGACTTCCAAATTTATTAGGTAAACAGCAAGAGTAGAATTTAAAAGCAGCTGAACTTCAAGCTAAAGGTAGAACAGTGGTTACATAATTATTCATGTCCGTATTTAAACAGATAGTGGGGGTTTAAATTTTGGAGAAAACTCAACTGAATCCTAAACTTGTACTCCCTTCCGTCTGACCTTAACACTGTATTATAGTTCTATGTTGCGTTTTGTTTGAATTTAAAAATAATTAACACTGCATCAGAACAATAACATTAATGCTTTTGATAGAAAGATATTAAATGAATGTAAGATTCTATATCACCACATATTATGCAGTAATCGGTTGTTTCTGATCCCTGGAAATGAATTTCCTAATAAATTTGTCTTAGGAAATTCCCAGTCTCCAATGGTTATGCCCAATTCCTGTCCTTTTCTTATAGCCATAACTTGCACCTTAATTTCCATTGTGAAGTCTTTTATGGAGTACAAAAATAACAATTCCTTCCCAGTCCTCTTCATGGCTTACCTTAAGTGAAAGCCTATCTCCCAAAGCTTTTTTCAGAAGTAAAAAATCATAGGAGATGTATCAGATGTTGCTGAAAGGAATAGCACGCAATCCTGATTATGGCTTCATTGTCTCCTGAGGCTTGGGGCCGATGTGTGACTGGAAGCTTTATCCTGCTACACCCCGACCATATTTGTGTCTACCTCACACTGGGATATCATTTCGGTAAATTGTAATCAGAACTTTGTATTCATATTACTGGAAGTTGATTTTCGTTTATTTAGCAACTCAGCGGATCTTTAATTGGAGATGTTCAAATTTATAACGTTATTGTAACCGCTCACGCTTTCATTATAATTTTCTTCATAGTCATACCTATCAGTCAATTTTCCATTGTAACATAATACTTTGAAACAAATTTCCTTACATTCAGAGTACCACTTTTGGAAATTGTTCTCTGCTTTTGGAAATTAGTAAATTGCATGGGGTTTATTGCAATAATTTACATAGATGTGTGCCTCCAATGTGGATAGACAGCTAAGTATGCCTCATCAAATATCACACCAATCTTCCATCTTTTGCTCAAAAACGACCAACTCCACGAAAAAATGTATATAACATAAATTGTGTGTTTTAACGTGCTCTACATTTTTTGTGGGTTAAGTTTTTGTCCATCTCTTACGGTTTAGTAGTTATGAAAAATTCATCCAGAATAAAGTAAATTTAAAATCAAATTAATACATAATCTCTCTTCAAAATCAATAAATTTAAAGGTAATCAATGTAACATAAGCAATAAATATTCACGACAATAACCTCTTACTCTTCTAGGTGTCTCTCGTACAATTTCCTAGTGTTTGTATGACGCTCTGAAAAGTGATGAGACAACAATTTGTGACACTTTTCCAAGTTAAAATTCCTGTTGATTATCGTACTGTTTTTAAATATGTTCCTAACTTGTATGTAGTGTTTCTTTGTATGGCTGGGTTACTGCCTGAGACAACGGTTTTTGTTTCACCATGACTGCAGGTCGTGGGTTTGCCCTTTTTTGTTTCTTTTTGGGATTAACCCTATATATTTTTATTTTTACTGAGCAAGAACTTGTCCCTTTCTTGGAAACAATGAAATTTCGCTTCTTGCCCATCTCAATACTAGCGGAATAGCTGTAGTTTGCATGGAAAAGAGCGACAATGTAACCATCGCAAAAAAGGTTCGATTTGCTTCGGGATGATTGCAACTGCACATGCTGTCTCTAAGCAGGCAAAGCTTGTGAATGATGTATGTTTATCGCGCAAAGCATTGACTTTGACTCGCAAACGTAGTACCACAACACACTTGGAAACTCGTTTCCAGAGATCGGAAACGGCCTTCCGTATATGATAAAAATTGTAATCAGGTGATAGCATTTACAGTGAGTAATAAACTGAATGCCTTTTTCATGTTCTATCACTATGATGTGCATAGTAAGTACAGGAGCTACTACATTCCACCCAAAATTTGTATACCAAACTTTCTTCGGAAATACAAAATTTAAGGACTCATGAAAGAAAACTAATTTAGCTTCTCTAATATGAATGTACAATGCAGATAATCGGTAGAGAATGTATTGTATTCACCCAAAATATTTAACTGTAAATACATATTATGGGTCTCCTGAATCCCCCTCACCCCCCCCCAAAAAAAAAGAAATCGAGAAAGGTCCGTGTAAGTGTGCTTGAACAGCTTAGCTCAAATCGTTTTTCAGTTTAACTACCAAATTGCTATTTAAATTTAAATTCTTAAAAGAAAACTTTAAAGAATATTTACCCTCCCAAACTACTGTTACATCAGACTGATGCAACTCGACTCATGAGAGTAAGAGTAAACGCACGTACTCAGCCTCAAAACTTGGTGCAGGGCTGTAGGGAAAGCATGGTAGCCAACACTTCACTGAGCAAAGGTCAAACCACAATTATTGCGTCCTGCTATTTTATTTCAAATATTGGATTCAACCCTCAGTATTTCATGCTAGAATGTTGCCTCAGTGAATAACTATTTATTCCTAACTCACTTAGGGCCCCACCCCAAGATGAAATAGCATGAAACATTTTCTAAATTTTGGATTTTCTCAAATATGGTTCTACGATCTTTATTAAAAATGATAAGATTTTACAATCACTTTAGCATACAGTATTTTCTTATTCCATTTGAACATATAAGAAAGTACGTAATAACACTACTTCTGCCTATGTTTATTTTGATAAGCATGAAGAAAAGGTTTTTTCTAGAACATATATTAAATGTACATAGAAGATAGAGAACACATTGTATTCCACCCGAAAGTTCAATACCGAGAGCTCCACTGAATCCAAAATGAAGCATTTTTAGAAAAACGTCCTCCGCTGTATGTTTGTGTGTGTGTGCGTGTGTGTGTGAACAACATAGCTCAAAAATGAAAATTCGATTCAATACTAACCTTGGTATATAGTTTGAATGTCTACCAAACATGTGACATGAAAATTGTCAGAAAAATCCCCGCAATCCATATAATGGGTACATGGAACATTTTTTCGAAAGTTTCGATTTTCTAAAAATTGCTATAAAGATTTTGATTCAACATTTTAAATATGATTACATGGCAAATAAAATGCATATCCTGAATTTCTTCGGAATAGCCCCTGAGTCCTCTTCATTCTGAATGACTTTTGCATAACTGGGAAACCGTATTATCAAGGCCAAATGTAATCAATGATGTCACTGTTGCTGAAGTGCTTCATATATGAGTACCCCTATAAAATAATTAATTATCCAGATGACATCTACTGCTGACATCTGTAGACACTTCCCAAAAAAAGGGTCTACCGCGATATCCAGATCCTAATCCGATTGACGTGGTTGTGGGCCTACCTTAAAGAACGAATTTTCCTGATGCATTTACAATCCGCCGCAAACTGAAAGATGCTATCTCGTAAGAAATTGTTAATTTCCGAGACATCATCTGCTGTGGAGTCATGGAGTCGCAAAAAAGAATCGTGTACATTGAACAAGAGAATGGAAGACATCTTCCCAATTCTTATAAATTCCCATTGTTTCTACGGTATAAAACGTCCGGTAAAATATTTTTAGCGGTTTAAAGCTTGATGCGACATTTTGAAAGAGAATCCAGATAGCATGAGTGAGTTTTTTAAACTTTTCCGCACAATGGGCAAACTACGTTTTTAAAAGAAAACAGATATTGTACATAAGCTGTGTAATTCTAACATGTGTACAGTAAAGGAGAAATATCATCAGCATTGTGCCTGACAAACTTATTCTAATTCATTCCGCTCATGAATTCAGTTGTGAACACATGCATGATGGCAATAATGGCATTCTGTAGCGTATACTAGCAACAATAACAGAATGCCTGTTCATTCGGCTAATCCGGTTTATTGTCAACCGAGATCATCAAGACCTTGGTACCCACACTCTCTAAAACTATTGGCCTGTATTAACATATTAAAAGTAGGCTTGACAATGGAGGGAGACACCTCAAGCACTGCGATCTATACATATGCATTGTGTGCTAGATTCCCCAGAAGGAAAGGATGGAGTGAGGATACCACAGGAGACGTTAGGCCTTTTGCAGACAGGCTACAGAAACGCGCAGAAGTCCCTAACTCATTCCGGCAGCAGGTTCCGCCGTGCAGCCGCCAACACCACAGTTTTCTTGTCTCGTGAAACGCCCCACCTCTGGGGAGACGGCAACCATAACTTCACCTTAACGTCAAGAACAGTATTTGCATGGCGCATGCATCCGCGCATCTGCCAGCGGTATCATAATGAGCCTATAAGCAGATATGAAGGATAAGGAATTGGAACGAAAAATTCCAAATCAGAGTGGGCGGTAGAAGGAAATCAAACCCAAATGTGAATCACACACGTTACCATCGGGGCACCTCATTGCATTGTTTCAGTACTTAACTATGTATTATTTCCTAATCGTAAACACAAATATACGTTTAAAAATGTTTTATAAAAGTTGGAAAAATTGAAGTTTATAAACTGAACACTTTTATGGTTATAAGCTTCGCAGTCAAACTACATAAATTCCACAGTATTGTTAATTTTGCTGACTCACTATTCATAAGACATTTTGCTGGCTTATGTGAAGCATCTGTGAAAATTGACCAAAAATTGTGGAAAATTAAAAAATTACTTTGTTTAATAATAAAATACTATGAAGTCTAAACCTTAAGAAAACATATCATGTTCCCCAATTTGTGGGGAAGATATAAATGGGTAGGCGCATGTTTATTAATACGCATTCCCAACTTCAAATTTTATTTTCTTGCAAACCTTTTTCCGATTCTAACCACATTCAAAATGCTCCACACGATGCAATTTTTACTAATATATTTCAACTTTTTTACACTGCTTCTTAAAAGCACATTAAAGAAAATTACTTTTTCGAAATAATACTCCAATTTTTATAAATTAATTATCAAATTGTGAAAAATCGTGGGTTTTGGAACATACAAAAAGTAATAATTTTCTCCACTAATTAGGGTTAATATTAAAAATTATAATATGACATATCTATTTATAAACTCCTTTTCTGTAAAAGTAGATATTTGTATGAACATATTGTTAAAAATGTGGCACATTTTTATAAGAACAATCACCTTAAACAATAAAAAGTATTATTTAAATAACCATGTAGCCTATAATTTTGATACATTGAAAAGTAATCATTATTGTTGTGTATAATAACTAGTATAAATTTGAATCAGATATATTGAATTCTGTGATTTCTCAAAGTTCACAGGTGCATTCATTCATGATTGTTATGAAATTAAAGATATAAACTAGGATTAGATACCTAGTTTATATCTTTAATTTCATAACAATCATACTATTAATATTCATATAACATCCTCAAAATAATATAAATTTCACCCTAAATTCTTAACAACTAAAACGTAGACTGTATATTATACTAAGTCAAAGCTATAAACACTCACCAAGAAGAGTTCCGCGGTGGTCAGTTCCAGCCCGGCACTCCTTCATTTCGGTCATGCCCACATTTCTCCGAAGTCCTTTATCTGTAATAAAAACAGAACAAGCCTCTTGAAACTAGTTTTATTGCGAGTTTTATAGGGCACTAAATAATCCTATTTGCCGGGTGATAAATCCTTTATGGCAAGGTGGTGTTTCAGTGCTACTAACAACACTTATTTTCAGAGTTGCTTGGTATCCAATCACCTATAATGAGCACTGAAACATCTAGTTAATTTCTAAGCAACGAAATATAATATGAAGTACATATATATTGTAAGAACTGTACTCACTATCAGTATTTTGGACGTTTTCACCCGACAACTCACATTTATGAAAAATAGAAAACAGGCGAAATTTACAATACAGGATCAACACGATAGCAGCAGACACAAATTATATATGTGTTGCCTGGCTTACTATAATAAACAAATGGGATCCAATATAACTTTTATAACAGTAATTTGTTTCATTACTAAACTATAAACATTTTAACAATAACAATAAATAATAATGAGCGTAACATAGTTACATTCCTATTTAACTGGAAGAGTGATTACAGAATTCTCCTAAATTTAACTTATTAACAAAGAGGAAAATAATAAAATGCAGTATAGATCGTCGTTATGTGACATATTACTTCACTTAACTGGCAATGAAATAAACAAATGACAAATCACGGTAGTTAACCCAAATGAATTTAAATATTCGTTTTACCAAGCAATCACGTCCACGTAACACAAAGGAGGTCAGTTTAGCCCTTACAATGAAGAATTAACGGCGAATGACGTCATATGAAAACTCTTACTCACTCTGAGAAAGGCCCAACCTAAGACTAAGTGACAGACTGCATTCCCTCTTTAGTCCCGAAGAAAAAACAAATGCAGCTCCTGCGGCAAAAGGCCGAACTAAATAACAAGTGTGTCTACAAATAGCGATGAGCGTGAGAAAGGTGTTGCCACATTATTTTGTACCAGAATGGTACAAAATTTAAACGTACTTTGCATATATTTTGGTCAGTTCATCCACAAAGCAACGTTAATGGTAACGCTGAGCATAGGGCCAATGGCTACAGAAAAATCTTATGTGTTCCATTCACATGACTTTCACTTCATCGCTGTAGAAAATTATTGTTAAAAACATATTCTTATATCTAATTTATGATAATCAAGATAAAAACTTACATAATTGTCTTATAAGTAGAAGGAAAACAAGGAAATACACGAGGCTAAAATGATAGTTAAATCTTTTGAAAGCTGGTCACCATGTGGATGAACTCCATTCAATCTTTCGTGTGAAAAAAGTTTGAGAATTTTAAATCTGAAACAAATAACTAGGAATGTCTCATAAATATCTCAGAATAACTCAACTCCACGAAAAAAACATATATGACATAAATTGTGTTTTTTAACGTGATCTAAGATTTTTGCGTAGTGATTTTTGCTATCTCTACACGTACTATGGACATAGTGTATAGAGAATTTATTGCACCCACCAAAATATTCGATACCGACATTCACCTGAAATATATGTTTTAGAGTCCCCAGTCTTTTCAGAAAAAGGTCCGTGTGTGTATGTGTGTGTGTCTCCGTGTGTCCGTGAACACGATAACTTAAAAACGAAAAGTCGGTAAAGTACCAAACTTGGTATTTAAGTTTAGTATCTTCCCGGGATACGACATGAAGATTTTGAGAAAAATCCCCCCTCCCTAAACTACACTTTGCATGGAGGTTTTTCAAAAATTTTGATTTTGAAAAAAAATGGCTCTAACGATTTTGATTAAAATATGTACGTTAAAGATATTTGCCTAACATATAAAATGCATATCTTTATTTTCTGGAAATAGCCTCTGAAGACTACTTTTCTCATACAGCATTGTGCCAACTCCTGTCCATACAAATAAAGGAACTTCAGTCACATAGCAACCAGCTTTTGACTATCACTTTAACCTATGGTATTCCCTTATATCGCTTCTACTTTCAAGGCAGCAAGTAATAAGAATATTTCTGCTAATGTTTTGTTGATTAGCATGAAATAAATAGAAGCATAAGCTTTTTAACAATAATTTGTTGCAAGATGTAGAGAAAGTCATGTGAATGAAACATATCAGATTTTTTGTCTATCTCTTACGGTTTACCAGTTACGTAAAATTGGCCAGAATTCTTACAGAATAAAGAGGTCTTCATAATATATCCCCAGAAAATTCAAGATATACAATTTATTTTCCATATATGGTACTTTTATCAAAATTGTAAGTGCTTTTTGTGACAATTAAAGTTTTCAAAAATTTTTTGCCAGAAAAGGGTAAAATGCAATAAGGGTTTTGTTCTCAAAATCTTCGTGTCGCATCCCTGGAAGATACTAAACTTAAATATCAGGTCTGGCATTTTACCGACTTTTCGTTTTTGAGTTATCGTGTTCGCAGAAACACACGGACACACACACTGACCTTTTTCTGCAAATGCTTTTTTGGCTACAGAGGACTCTAAAACGTGTATTTCTCGGTATCGAATTTTTGAGTGGAATGCAAAACCTTCTCTATACACTATGTGCATAGCACGTATACTGAAAGTTGTAAACCCTTGGCCATGGATAGAAACGGATTTTATCCACATGGCAACCGGCATTTAAAAGATTTGACTATAGTTTGAGAAGTATTACTTTCTCTACACGTACTATGTACATAGTGTATAAAGAAGGTATTGTACTGCACCCAAAAACTGATACCTAGATTTTACCGGAAATACATATATTCGAGGCCCACTGGATCCAAAAATAGCGTTTTTAGAAAAATGTCCGTGGTGCATCCGTGGTTGTTTGTGTGAATGTGTAAATTTATGTGTGTGACTTTAGGCAGCATAGCTCCAAAACGAAAAGTCGGCTAAATAATAAACTTGATATTTAAGGGCAGTATCTTCCATAGATGCGACACGAAGATTTTCAAGAAACCAAACCCCTACCGCAACTACCTTTTACATGGGAAAAATGAAACGATTTTGAGTAAAATTTCTTGCATTTAAAGGTTTACATCATAAATAAAATGTATATCTTGAATTATCTGGGAATAGCCTCTGAAGTTCTGTTTATTCTGGATGAATGTTTCTGAATTTTGCATAACTGATAAACCATAAGATATAGACAAAAATTTGTTGCACTAAAATGCAGATCTCGTTAAACATACATTCATGTAAAAGTGGAGCTGACCAATTTTTAAATATTTCTTGTTAATGTTTCAGTTTTAAAATACTTAAACTTTTGTCATATGGAAACCTCTAACTAGTGGCCTCGAAAAGAAACAGATTTCAGTCGCCTAGCCACCATATTTTAAAACATTTGAATGTCGCTTTAGCCTAGTGTATTTCCTTATTTCCCTTCTACTTATAAAGAACTAGGTAATAAGACCGTTTCTGCTAGTGTTTATCTGGATTAACATGAAGTAGAATAATAAGCTTATTAACAATAATTTGCTACAGAGATGTACAGAAAGTCATATGAATGGAACACATCACATTTTTGTTATGGTAATATGAATACTAAATATCATGGATAACTCCTTTGGAAAATATGCATAAACACAATGTTCCACGCGCCTCGATATTTGAGAAAATTCTTTAGCATTTTCTAAACTGACCTTTTGAAGAACACAAAAAAATCACTCAAGCGGGATACGTAATCAAGTTTGATTACGCAATTAATATACTTTTTAAGAGTTCAGAAATGTTACTCTCTTAATTTTTTTCTCAGAAACATTACTATTTTAAACATTACTATTGCTGTTGGGATAATTTTGTCCTTTGTAATATTAAAATAGATATTCCGCAAATTCTGTGGAATTTTAGTTGTGTTAATCAAAAATATGTTGTGTTCCATTCACATAACTTTCATTATTAAAGATTATTCCTTTATCTCATATTAATCGAGTTAAAGATTAGCAGAATTAGTCTTATTACTTCCTTACTTATAAGTAAAAGGAAATAAGGGAATTTAAGATGGCCCAAATACATAGTCAAATACTTTAAAAGCACATCAATAACGGAAAGAATTAAAATTTAATGTTCTTTTCCATTCCCGGAAGTAAAACAAAAGAGATGAAACGAAAGCTAACTTCCCGCTTGAGAAAAATGTTAAACCGTTTAAAACTGAAACCAAAGAGTGTATGTCATAGATTGTATGTTTTAACAAGATCTATATTTTTTGTGTAGTAGGTTTTGTCTATCTCATATGGTTTACCAGTTTCACAAAAAACATCCAGAATTAAGAGATGCTCAAAGACTATTCCCAGAAAATTCAAGATAGGCATTTTGTTTGTTTTGAAAACTATTAAATATATGGTATTTTTAATAAAAATAGAGCCATTTTTAACAAAATAAACATTTTCCAAAAAATGTTCCATGTGAAGGATAGTTGAGAATAGAAATGTGTTCTTGAAGATCTTCGTATCGCATCCTTGGAAGATACTGAACTAAAATACCAATGTTGGTATTAACTGGCTTTCATTTTTATCTATGCTGCCCACAGACAGACGCAGATAACACGCGCATGGGCGCGCTTACATTTTTCTACAAATGCTTTTTCTGTATTCAGGGATTCATAAAACATACATTTCCGGTGAAATCTCGATCGAATTTTGGATGGAATACAGATCCTTTTCCATCCACTATTTAAATTGGGTATAGGTCTTACAGAAACTAACAACGAGATGTGTGTAACATTTGAAGGTATAAAAATGTAGTTTTGAGAAAAACGCTGTTAAATGAAATTGTATGCTAGGAAGCAGCTGTTGTGTAATATTTAAATGGCTATAGAGCGCTAAAGAAGGAGAAGACTGTTAAATACTGGTTGTCTATAGATTTTCAAAGATTTCAGCATATATTTGTAACAAAAAAGCTATTTTTGGCTTTCTGACCGATTGTAGTCAAAACTTCACCCCAGGGAACTTTAAACGTTTAAATATGTACTACTTAATTTAATTATTTTCAACACTAGCATTAACTGAAGTTATTCTGAGTTGCTATAAAACTATGTTGAGCACGATAATTAGTGTAGATAGTAATTACCCAAAAGTTAAGTTATAAGAGATAAAATCTGTACATATAAATATTACATCAACAAATAATTACGAAAATTTACTCAGCGCTTACGGTTCAAATTTGAATTATAATTCCTTTCATTTTTTCTTTCTCTACACGCACTATGTAAATGTGCATAGAGATGATATTGTATTGCACCCAAAAATTCCATACCGAGACTTCACTGGAAATATATGTTTCGAGACTCCCTGAAAAAAAAATTTGAAACATGCCTGTGTGTGTGCGCCTGTGGGCAGCATGGCTAAAAAACTAACAGTCCATTAAATACCAAACTTGGTGTTTAAGTTCAGTATCTTCCAAGGATACCACACGAAGATGTTCAAGAAAATCCCCCTATTCCCAACTACCCTTCACATGGAAACATTTTCGAAAATTTTGATTTTATAAAAAATGGCTAACGATTTTGATTAAAATACCAAATATTAAAGATGTTTATATTGCAAATAAAGTGCATATCTGGAATTTTCTGGGAATGCTTCTTTGTTCTGAGTGAATGTTGTTGAATCTTACCTAACTTAAACCGTAAGAGATAGACAAAGGCATACTACACAAAAAGATTAGATCACGTCAAAACACACAATGCTGTCCTCTATGCGTTTGTTGTGGAGGTAACCGTTTCCGAGATTATCCTTGTTATTGATTTCCATTATGAAACACTTATGCTTTTCTCAGACAGGAGGTGTACGTTTTTCTTTTGTTCTATTCCTGGCCAAGCAAAGAAGAGATTTGCAATGAAAATTGCATAGCAATAGTTTTTAAGACATTTGACTATCCCTTTAGTCCAGTGCATTCCCTTAGTTCCTTTCTGCTTATAAGGAACTAAGCAATAAGAACATTCTACTAATTTTGATCTCATTAGCATTGTGTAGAAAGAAGAATAATATTTTAAAAGAAGTTTGTAGAGCAGCTAGAGAAAGTCATGTGAGTGTAACGCATCAGATTTTTTCATACGGGAACTTGTCAACTCCTGGCTACGCAAAGAAATGGGTTTAAATCCCATAGCAACCACATTTTAAAACATTTGACTGTAGGTTTAGTCTAGTGCATTCCTTTATTTCCCTTCTTTTTATAAGGAACTAAGTAATAAACCATTTGCGCAACATTTTTGTCTTTATTATAATAAAATAGATAGAAGAATAACCTTATTAATTATAATTTGTTACAGAGATGCAGAGAAAGTCATGTGAATGGAGCACATCAGATTTTTCTTATACAGTTTTGTACAAAATGTATTTTATGATAATGATTCACAATTGTTGCCCCTTGCCAAAAAGAAGCAAATAATAATGGAACGTTAATGCACATCTCCTGCCACCAGTAGTTGTTAATTGCTGTTTTTGCCAGCGGGAAGTAATCACGATGAAAATGATTGTCATATAAATAATGTTTTATCATATTTCTGACTAAGCATTTTATATTCGCTTATTAAAATGTATTTTAAAAACAATGTGTTTTTATTTGAAAATGAAAATTATGATCACAAACCAGTAGAAAGTCTAGTCAAATGAATAGCATATTTTGGAAAGCTATTTTACTAGGGTGGGTTGATAAGTCCCGAAGCTCACACAAATATGGCGTGTTAGACGGTAGCATCATATAGCTTCAAATAGTTTAACTCTAGACTAACTTGTATCCATAATTACAGGTTAATAGCTTGTTTAGTTTGTGAATGACAGCATTTTAAACAAGAAAATTTTAGAGTTTCACGAAAATGGAAAGTTTGGAAAAACGAGTAGTGTTTAAATGCTTCCATTTGAAAGGCTTAACGCCTAAAGAAATCAAGGATAAAATGGACAGTACATTGACCGATTCTGCCCCTTCATATTCAATGATTTAAAGATGGGTAGTAGAGTTTAAAATGAGCCGTACGAGCACTAGTGATGAGCCTCGCTATGGACGCTCTATAGAAGTGACAACCCCGGAGATCATTGAAAAAATCGTTTAGTACTGGAAGACCGCAGATTAAAGTTGCCTAAGATAGCAGAGGCTGTAAACATATCAAAAGAACGTGAGGGTAATATTTTAAGTAATGTTTTGGGCTTTCACAAGATATGTCAAGATGGGTACCGCGTTTGTTGGTATCTGATCAAAAGTTGCAAAGAAAAAATATTTCTGTTAAGAATGTGGAGTTCTACCGTAAAACTCCCTGTGAATTTTTGAGACGGCTTATTACCATGGATTAAACTTGGATACATCACTACACTCCAGAAAGTAAATCACAGTCAAACAGTGGATTGCGCCAGGTGAACCAACTTCAAAAAAGGCAAAGTCAACTTTGTCAGATAACAAGGTTATGGCGAGTGTTTTCTGGGATGATTACTTGGAAAACTGTGTATCACTGGTGACTACAACGCAAGCTTGCTGCAAAGTTTGAGTGATGAGATGAAAAGATAAAGGCCTCATTTGGCCAAAAAAATACAAAATCATGTCATCACGACAATGCTCCGGCCCATCGTTCAGTCATTGCACTGGGTAAAATGTACGAATTAAAGTTGGAACTGCCTAAACATCCACCCTATTCACCAGATCTGGCACCCAGGGACCACTTATCTGTTCCTAAACCTCAAAAATGTCTTAGAGGACGAAGATTTCACAGCAAAGAGGAAGTCATTGATGCGGTAAACAGCATTTTGAGAACCTTGATAAATCGCACTACAGAACTGGTTTAATTAAATTAGAACACCGATATGACAAATGTATTAGCCTTTTCGGGGGTTATGTTGAGAAATATGGCAAAAAAAGAATTTAAATGCTGTTTTCATTGAGAGGCCCGGGACTTATCAGCCAACCCTCATATTAAGGGATCACCACAAACTACAGACAGCCAGGTCCAAATCTTCTCGAGACTGTTCGTGTACTTGTGGCCACAGTGCTTGGAGCTCGACTGAAAGGGTAGGGGAATGCAAATATGTCACTCGGTGAAGATCATTACACAATACCTTGCAGTTAAATGTAACCCCATTAGTATCCAAGTATACCATCACACCGGATCTTTATTGTGAGACCTCCTCGTCCTTTAACATAGGTACATTAGATTGCAGTTGCTGGGATTTGAACTCAAATAGTCTTTCAAGTCTTTATTTAACAAACATGACTATTTGGATCACTTTTGTTATGGTGCCAGTGAAAGTGATTTAAGCCGGTTTTGGAATTAGAGTAAGAGTGGCATACTTAATATCAAATTCTGACGCTGTACATATAAGTATGGATGTTTTGCCTTTAGTAAGTCAATGGAACTACATTGTAATCTGAAAAGACCAAATTAATACCACATTTTGACATTAATTGCTTATAAGTATAAACACTAAGTGATATGACGCGGACTACAAGTCAAGTGAAGTTGTTTTATGCTCTCTAACTGTTAACTAAGTGGTGCAGAAAAGTAATATTTATTACACCATTTTGGCCAGTAATTTCAAATGTATATCTTTTGTATGTAATTTTGAGAGTATTAATTAACAATTTAAAAATGACATTGAAAATCTTCAGGTACATATTTAATATTTTGAGAATGCAGTAGATCTTTGCGTTAAAATTGGACTTCTCACTGTGTAGTAACAAAGGCTGTAAAAGCCAGCTGATCTAATTTTAACTATCTTTTTATTTATTAATTTTATTTATAAATTGTTAGTTAATTTAAATTCCTGTCTTAAGTTTTAATGCACTTACACGTTTAAGATGTTTACTATTAATTGTAAATTTGCATACCAGTTATATGTAATTTTGTTATGTTTTGACATGTTCAATGTTCAAGACCTGCTTTGCCT
This sequence comes from Hymenopus coronatus, assembly GCA_030762935.1. Classification (NCBI taxonomy): domain Eukaryota; kingdom Metazoa; phylum Arthropoda; class Insecta; order Mantodea; family Hymenopodidae; genus Hymenopus; species Hymenopus coronatus. The sequence goes on along the minus strand of CM060898.1, from coordinate 79,457,534 downwards.
TCATGCATATACAAAACGCAATTTACTTTTATCTGTAGAAAAATAAATCCGGCAATAAGGGTACCTACGTTTTTTTCAGAAAACAAAAATAATGAAAGGTTTTCCTTGAAAACCTTTGTGTCCAATCTATGGAAGACAAAGGTATACAGGATGGTTCAAAACGACACGAAGATGTGGACCTTGTTGGTCATACCGTACGTGAAACGTGAATATAATTTTCAGCTCTAAATTCGTCATATACAAAAACTGCCATAAAATCATCATGGATTAGGCAGTAGTACATAACCAGATGGCACGTGCCTGGCTCACTCCAAGAGAGATGCTGGTTGGTAGCGAAGGTCCCATTCGCGTGGTGTAAGCGTGGTTTGACAGACAAGTCAGTGCGGGACAGGTCATCTTAGTAATGGAGCATGTGGTTGTGGCGTTTGACAACCGTTGTTCTTTCGCTGCCTAATCCCAAATGTGTGCGATCTTTAAACACACACAAAGCTTTATATAGAAGATTTTGAAAGTTGCGACATCAAGTTTCAGACAAGGCAAAGTGTAAGCTAATCGACTGCTATCTTCGTTTGGTGTCGTTTTGAAACGACCTGTGTATCTACTAATTTTGATATTACACTTACGCTTTGTTTTTTTTAGTTGTGCTGTTTATAGATGAATAAGGATACAAAAACAATACGCCTGCAACTACATTTCTCTAAAATGTTATTATTTATTTATATATTTCATCAGAGGAGCATACACGAGTACTTCCAGTGAAATCTCTGCGCCAACATATTTGATGAAATGCAATACTTTGTCTACCTTCTATTCATAAGTAATAAAAAAGTACACAACAGTGCAACACATCTGCAAATGTAAAAGAAATAACTATTGAGGTGAATGAATATGAAGAAAACAACCCATCACTTTAATGCTGACATGAGTACAGCTGCGAATGTATTTCCAATTTTTTACTGGATACAAAGGACTTCTAATATTATGTTTATCCAATCCTGTGTGAATATCTGGATGTCATAATTTCAGCAAGCTCTTACGAAGATTAAAGAGAAAGAAAAAACTAAACAAACTAAGGGGAAGCGTAAATAAAGAATGGAATAGAGAACAAGGATTAAAATTGCTACATAACAATTAAAAAAACGCAATGTTTCACATTTATATGAATTGCATTATATGCTGTCGTTTATTACTTTTCTAGCACGTAAGTTCAATGTACTAGAAGACAGAGAATGTATTGTGTTGTACCCAAAAATTCCATACCAAGATTTCACCGAAAGTACATTTTTTCAGGACCCCAGGCGTTCCAAGAAAGCACGATTATAAAATGGTTTCTGTATGTGTTTGGGGGTAGGGGAAAAATACCTGCAGAGTTATTTGGGATTTTGCCTCAAAATGTAATTTGCTTTAAAAAGAGACCAAGAAAAATGATTTATAGTCAGGATAGCCAATATATTGTACTCGTTAGTTTAACTATGAAACATTAAATCGTAAAGATTTTTAATATTGTGTTTATCTTTTAGACTGTGCTAGTATATTGACACTATAACTATGACATCGTATTATTAGCCAGGGTGTTATTATTATTACTATTATAATTCAAATTTTTATCAACTATTACACGACAACGCTACCACCAAGCCATGCCCTATGCAGTGAAATAAGAATCGAATCCATCCGTCCGTCCGTCCGTCCGTCCGTCCGTCTATATTTAAAAAGATTGCTGTATTCATTGCCTAAGTTAATTTCACTTTTATTAAATAGTTTTAAGAAACTAAACTGAAAGTGGCACAAAAGCTGCCTTACGAATAAAAGTTCTAAATTCGCTTAAAGAAATACGTTTTTTTTTATATATATATATATATATATATATATATATGCATGAAACACATTAGATGTTTAATACATTGTTTGTAAAGCACTCTTCATGCATAAGGAGTTAGCTATAACTTTATGTGATTGGTAAACTATAAAACAGGACGTTTCAACATGACCCCTCTAGTGTGAGTACACACTCGTACTCAACCACAAAACTTGGAACGGAGATCTAGGAATATATAGATATTATATATATATATATATATATATTATACATAGATTTTATAGATAAAGCTAATAACTTATTAGCTACCATTCCTCGATCGAGTTTTGTGGTTGAGTGCGAGCGTATACTCATACCTGGAGGGGTCATGTTGAAACAATCTATTTTATAGTTTACCAATTACATAAAATTATAGTTAACTCCTTATGCATGAAGAGTACTTTACAAACAATGTATTAAACATCGAATGTGTTCCATTCATATAGGCTTCTCTACATCTCTGTAACAAATTGGTGTTAAAAAAATTATTATGTATCGACTTCATTCAATTCGAGAAAAACATTAGTTGAAACGGTCTGATTACTTGCTTTCTTGTAAATAGAAAGGAAATAACGGAGTACACTAAGCTAAAGCAATGTCCAATGTTTTTAAAAGGTGGTTGCAATGTGGTTGAAATCAGTTTTTTGCATGGCCAGGAGTTTAAAAGCTCCCGTATGAGAAAAGTATTTTGAAACTGAAACCAATAACAAGAAATAGCTCGGAAATTGTCAACTTCACGAAAAAAAAGTCTATGTCATAAATTCTGGGATCTACATTTTTGTGTAGTAAATTATTGTCAATACATTATGCTTTACCAGTTATGCAAATGTCATCCTGAATAAAGAGGTCTTCAGTGGCTATTCCCAGAAAATTCAAGATAGATATGCATTTTATTTGCCATGTAAATATGTATCTTTAATATGTTATATTTTAATCAAAATCGTTAGTCAATTTTGAGAAAATAACAAATTTCGAATTTTTTTCCATGTAAAGGAGTTTGGGCTGGGAGATATTCCTCAGCATCTGTTTGTCGTATCCTTGGAAGATACTAAACTTAAATACCAAGTTTGATATTTTACCAACTTTACGTTTTTGAGTCATCGTGTTCATAGACACACACGGAGTAATTTGTAAAAAAAGATGTTTTGATACAGGGGGCCCTAAAACGCATATTATTGGTGAAATCTTGATATAGAATTTCTATCTATGTGCCATGTATTATGTACAGAAGTAAAAATTAAAGATATAAATTGGAGTTCTTTTTTTTTTACACTCCATTATCTTAAACATGTGATATTTAATAAAAATTGTTAAAACCAAATTTAATAACGAAGATTTGAATAAATACTCCAAGTAAATGTTACTTTGGGTCACAGACTGTGCGTACTTTGTGACGCATATTTGGTGCATAATGAACCTTAATACACAGTTCGCAATTTATAGAAAATTTGGTTTTTGAGTTATGCTGTTACAGATGCATGATACAGACGCACACACATACAGACACATACTCACACAGATTTTTTTTTGTTATAGTATATCTTTGGGATTCAGCAATCTCCGGTGAAATCTTCATCAAAATTTTGAGTATATCCAACGTATTCTCTGTTTACTATGTATATGATTCATAAAAGTAATAAAACTCAATAGGAACGAATAACACGTAACAATATCTGTAAAATATTGAGAAAGCAAAGCGTCATATACTCGGAAACCTTGACCTCAGCGGCGACATGAGACTATAAATAGTTTGTGTTCATGATTATTCTACACTAGTCAAATAGGTATAACTATTATGTCGTTACGTAAAATTTGAGAGTGCTCTATAACTCACTTTGTTCTGTCTAGCCTGGAGAGTAGCTTATATTTGTAACTAAGATTGAAAATATCTACTCAAGTTTATGAATGATATAGATATATTTTTACTTTCTCTAGCACGTTGTATAATGTACATAGAAGTAGAGAATTTATTGTGCAATGTGTATATGTTTGTAAAAGAAACAGTAAAACCAGTAAACCAGTAATCAGTAAAACCTACGGGGGGAAATGTAAATAGGGATACAGTACTGGAGTCCTGATCAGACTCCGTTACTGTTTTTAAAAAAAAAGACCCAAAAAGAGATTTCACCGAAAATAAATATTTCGAGAACCCTGAGTCCCTCAAAAATTTATTTCACGCCCAATGGAACGCTGAGAACTACAGCAGTTAAAGAGCGTCCATAAATAAAATGCCATTTCCATTTTTCCCCCAAAAATTTGAAAACTGGCCCGTGTGTGTGTGGACAGTGTAACTCAAAAAGGAAATTATATACTAAACTTCGTATATATAAAATGGTTCTTACGATTTTGATTAAAACTACACTAAAGCTATTTAGTCACAAATAAAATGTATATCTTGAATTTTCTAGGATTAGTCTCTTTAGCCCTCTTCATTCTTGAGGGCTTTTGTATAGCTGTAAACCGTAAGAGAAAAAACAAAATATTAGTATACAAACATGTATATCTGTTAAAACACACATTTATGATTTAAATGTATGATTTTTGTGTAGTTAACTAGTTTCAGGATATCATTTATTATTAGTTTTAATTTAAAATACTAATAATTTCGTACTAATACTTTGCAGTCATTATTTTTTTTATGCTCCTAGTCAAGCAAATAGTACAACCTTCCACAAAAATGGCAGCTTTTAAAAAAATTAACTATCGCTTTAGCCTATGTGTTCCATTTTTCCTTTGCATTTGCAAGTAAATATACAATAATTTTTTTATGTAAATGCTTATTTGGGTTAACATGAAGTAGAATAGATTGTTGCAGAATAAGTACAGAAAGCCTTGCGAGTGTAACACATCACATTTTTTTTTTTCTAGCATTAAATATAAGGTAGCCAAACTGCCCTATATTTGACGTTTGGAAATATCCCTTCGTACATTAAAAGAGCTGCGCGACCTTCGTTTTACTCCTCTCATTGAACACGACCCGCTTATCGTACCCGCTGATAAGTATGAGGAGTAAAATGAAGGTGACTCAGCCATTTCCCCACCTACTGGTTTTAACTTCAAATAGCCCCGTCGAATTCTGCAACTCTTTTAACGCTCGAAGGGATATTTGTGCGCGTCAAAATACGGGACAATTGGGCCAAATGGTAAATGGAAACGATCTATAAACTATCCATTCCTCACCTCAGTGAGAGATATATAGTATTACTGCAAATGCGTAGGCTCGTGGGTGCTGTTATAATTATTAAGTGACCACACAAGTACCTAAACTGCCTCGTATCTTATCAAACCACTTCAGGACATTCGTGTACATATCTTAAAGGATTCGTTAACAATGTTAAATAATAATTTATACTCCAAGTTGTAAATTTTGTACATGTATGATTGTTTTAGTGAAATTCCATTTTTACTTTCTCTAGCCGTATATACATAAAATGTGCATAGCAGCTAGAGAGGGTATTGTATTCCACCCTAAAATTCGATGTCGAAATTTCACCAAAATGGTATTATTTGACGTTCCCTAAGTATGATTTTTTTTTAAGGAAAAGGTCTTTGTGTGTGCGTCTGCCTGTGGACAGCATAAACGAAAAAACCGTTAAATACCAAGAAGATTTTCAAGAAAATTCCTCAAACCAAACTACCCTTTACATGTAAAAATATTTTAAAATTTCGTTTTTCCTTTAAAATGGCTGTAACGATTTTGATTAAAATAACGTATATTACAGATACATCACAAATAAAATGTATATTTTGAAAGTTCTAGGTATATCCTCCGAAGACTTATTGAAGCACCTTTCACCATTGCAGATTCAGTTTTTGGTTCATCCTTTTTGGATGAGGTTTGTAGAATTTTGCATAACGGTTAAACAAATATGGACAACAGTTTTTTGCACAAAATATAAATCTCGATAATTCACAATTTATTTCATATATGTTTTTCTTGTACAGTTGACCGTTTTAAGATATTCCTTGTTATTGGCTTCATTTTTAAGCCATCTAACTTTCCTCAAACGAGACTATCTAAAGCGAAACGAACCTAAATTGCTTCACATAAAGACCAATATTAAAAGATTTGACTATCGCTATAGCTTAATGTATTCCCTTGTTTCTCTTCTAATTACAAGGAAGCAAGAATTAAGATAAATTCTGCAAATGTATATCTCGATTAGCATCATGTAGATAAAAGAACAATCTTTGGTAAGAATAGTTATGTATATGGAACAGCGAGAGAAAATTGTGTGAATGGAACGCCTCAAATTTTTGCTACTGCATTATTATTATTGTTGTTTCGCTTAAATAAAATGAGTGAAATGAACTAGCTTACTAAATATTTTGAAGGTCTAAAGTGCCCTGTTAATAAGAAAGCTAATATACATGGGTACAATTTGCGCACATCACATAACACTCCGAATGGAGTACATATCACTTTTGTAACTGATATGATTTTACTCTTGGCGTTAGTTCCTTCTCCACAATATTAGTACTAGGATAATAAATTAGAGTATCTGGGACTTTTAACACGAGATGCTTTTTTATAGTTTTTACTATTATGGCACCGCAGGCGATGACACTGATGATACATCGAATGAAGATGGAGCACCGGTAGAATGTGATGGCGGGGGAAACCGGAGAACCCGGAGAAAACCCACCCCTGCGCCACTTTATCCACCACACATCTTACATGCGGTCGCTTGGGATCGTGCCCGGGCCGTCTAGGTGAGAGGCGAGCGGTCTAATCCCTCGGTCACAGCGCGGCCACACCGAGACGTGAACTTTACTCAGTGAAATTAAAAAAATAATTAAATACGATTTTAAATCAAGCTTTTCAAAATAGCTGCCTTCCCAAAAATAAGATATTTAATAATTAGGATGTATTTTAAGATATCTTATACGCAATAATTTCAGTAGCTTACAAGAAAAAAATACTTTGTAAATAACAATAGCAGAGACATATTTAAACAATAAATTCCATACATGCCATACACTAACAAAGCAAGAGTGTGTTTACACACCAACAACCTGAAGATCAATAGGAAGACCAAGATTGCGATTGGAAGATAGTCTATGAGGCGCAACTGACTTTAAAGTGTATCCTTAAACTGTAAGAAGAAAATGGTTTGTAGAACAGTGAGTGGACAGTCATATAAATGCAACGTATCGGCAATTCTACATGTAAATATTACTTTCTTCAGCACGTATGTACAAGATAGAAGGTAGAGGTGATAATGTTTTCCACCTATTAGTTCGATACCAAGGTTTCAGCGGAAATACATGTTTTGAGGACGATTGAACCCAGAAAAGGCATTTTAAAAAAAAGGCAGTGTGAGTTTGGACAGCATAATTCAAAAACCAAACTTGGTTTTTGATTTTAGTATTTTTCAAGGATACGACAGGAAGTCGACTACTCTTTATGTAGAATGGTTCGATTTTTCAAAAAAAATGGCTGTCACTGTTTCAGTAAAATGCCATATATTAAATATGTTTACATGAAAAATGAAGTGAATTCCTAAATTTTATCAGAATTGTCACCTGAAGTACTCTTCAATCTGAATTGCTTTTGTGTAACTGGTAAACCGTAAGAGATAGACAAAACCTTGCTACAAAAAACGGCAGGTCTCGTTATACCACATGGTTTATGTCATATACTATTTTTGTAGAACTAAGCATTTCCCGGTTATTATTTTCAATTTTAAAATACTTAAGTTTTATTTTCAAACGGGGAACTCTGATTCGTTTTTTACTCCTGGCCATGGAAAGAAAACCTTCGCTTTAGCCAAATGTAATTACTTATTTTGTTTCTACTTATAAGGAACTACGTAATAAGGCATTTTAATGATGTTTATTTTGATTAGCATTATTAGATGGAATAATAAGAATAGTTTGTTTGGAGATCAGATAGAAAAAGGCATTAAATGAAATAGTAAGATTTTTGTTCTGAAGTCTAGAACCTGTATCGCTCCTAGTGAGCGAAAAGCCCGACTTAGAAGGCGATTTTGTTTGTCTGACTGGATCCAACACAAGTCTTAACTTTACTTATAATTCTGAATACTGGTGAACATCGCATGAATGGAAACATATCCAAAAGTTTACCGATACAACTTTGAAAAGGTAATAACACAGAAAGTTGCAGTGCGACATAACGGGCTGAAAGATATGGCGTAGCAATCGATACTACAGACCCTAAAGGGTTATGCAACACTCCTCAACTCTTGACTTTCTTTGTTGCGCCTGCATGTCTCCTTCCTGTTTGAGTAGCGTTCATAAATATTTCAATGCTTCAACTACCTGTGGAGGCTTTATCAATACCAGGGTCATATGAGACTGTGCATGGTCACCGACTTACCGTTAGCACACCTTTCATTTTATTCTGGATGCCACATTTATGTGATTATTACTGTTTCTGAAACTACCCCTTTAAACTAATGCACCTGCGAAATTTTGAAAACATTAATGAAGATATGTTGCTGAAGTTTATACCAGTTATTACACACAGTGATAATAATATTTTACCTCATATCAAAAACTAGCTTTCTTCGTTATTTAAATAATAATTTCTATTCTTAAAATTCATTGTTCCAATAAAATGTGTCACGTCATGTAATTTTAAAACTTTTGATAAAAATACAAGTTTTACAGTAAATGCGTTTTCAATCTGTAATATTATATTTCTTATATTAAGGGTAGTATTACAGAAAAAACTTAGTTTTTGTACTCCTCAAAAATACTTGATTCTTCAAAATGTAATAATTTATTTCTCAATACTGAAGCATTATTTCGAGAGAAAAAATATATATATATACTTTTTCTTTAATATACTTTTGAGAGATAGTATAAAAATCTTGAAACAAATTAGTAAAATATTTCATCGTGTGGAGCATTTTGAGTATGGAAAGTGCGGCAAATAAGTTTGCGAAAAAACATGGTTTAAATTTGGGATTGCCTATTAATAAGCATGCATCTTCACATTTATATCTTCAGTTAATTCGTATTTTAGGTGTGTCAAGGGTAAAAATGCTATTCTCTTAATTCGTTCAAATTTCACAGATACATTATTTTAAGTTATAAACTCCTTTTTACTTTGTATAATTTGTATGCACACCGATCCGACACGAAAATGTCAATCGAAAATGGAATAACGTGATATTCTCAGAAGACGAGGTAATATTTTCTTCCACACGTAAGGGAAAGGGGTCCCGATACGATGCAAAATACTTGGCTTTACAATATTTCATCTGTATCGTGTTGGGGATGGATTTAAGGGTGTGCTGTGTTAGCTTTACGATACACTGAACGGTGTGCAGTACACGGTAATAGTAGATAATATTTTGATTCCCGTGAGCATGAGATATCCTGATGGAATTGTTGTTTTTGTGCAGGATAATCATTCTGTCTACACATCTCGAAAAGTCTCAAATTGGTGTTCATAGAGGCGGGTATCAGAGTGGTAGAATGTCAGAATCTGTGGGTTCAGGTGAAAAGCGAGATGCGCTCCATCTATCTGTAGATGGGCGAAGGACAAAAGAGACCTCCTAGGCACAAATTCAAGGAGACTGGGATCTAGTAGCTTCTTGTCCACATTAGTGTAGGCATTTAATTTTATATTCCCGAAGCATGAAAACACTTTTACAGGCTGAGGGTTAATTCGCCGGATATTAATTTAGTTTATTTTTTAGCCTTTAGTTTTAGAAGATAACAGTTTATTTACACATTTTTAGTTATTTAACGCTATTGATAATAGAATTATGTTTTTGTATACATAGATAAGCCCATAACTTCAACTGCCAAAATAATATTAATGCAATATATTCTGCATATCCAGTCATAAAATTAACAAATGTAAAAAAAATGAAAAGCACTGTAAGATTTGAACTTAAGAACTTATGAGTGGAGGCAAGACCTTATTAACCTCTTGGCCACTGGAACGTAAAATTTGTGGCCTATTTTCAGCACTCGTAAGTTGAGTATTACGCTGTCAGTCACAGACCATTGTACAGTTTTTCGTGGGTATTGAGCTTTTACGAAGATACACGAAGCTCTTCGATTGACACGGATTCTGGGGATGACTCATTTTATGTGTCCACGTGTGTACATATTAGACTGAGAAGGCTTTCCACCCCATCTAAATTTTTATTTCGAGATTTCACTATAAATACATGTTTTGAGGACACATAAGTATAAAAGAATCGATATACTCCATTCACATAATGCTCTGTATATATTAGGTAACTCTCTATTCTTACATTATATACTTCTGCTAATTGATATAAACATTAGCAAAGCAGTCTTATTACCCGCTTCCTATAAGTAGAAAGCAAATAATATGCTATCTAAAGTGATGATCAAATAATTTAAAAGCTAGTTGGCATTTGATTGAAATTCAATTCTCTTTGCATGATCAGGAGTAAAACACAATGTAAATGTTTAAGGAAGATTAAATACTTATTTTAAAATTGCAATCAATAACAATGAATATTTTGGAAAAGGTAAATTCCACAAAATATCTGACCTAAATTGTGGTTTAATTAGCTCCTCATTTTTGGTGTAGACGTTTTTGTCTCTCTCTTACAATTTACTAGTTATACAAAATTAAGAATGAAGAGTCTTCAGAAGATATTTAGGGAATTCATTTTTGTTTTGTAAATAGTTGTAATTTATGGTATTTTAAAAACTGTTAGAAGCACTTTTCGGTGTATCAATATTTTTTTAAAATTGTCCCATTTAAAGGGTAGTTTAGGATGGGGAGATTTTCTTGAAAAGCTTTGTATCGTATCCTTGAAATATACTGAAATAAAAGAACAAAGTTGGTGTTTAACTGACTTAGGTTTTGAGTTATGATGTCCACAGACACATAGACACAAAAACACACACACATACACACACACTTATGGAATATTTTCCAGAAATTCTTTTCTTTTTTTAGAAGTCCTCTTCCCTACCATCCGTTCTGTTTTACTTCCCTGCTGGCCAGGAAAGAGAACTCAACTTTAATTTTATTGCGGTTGCACAGCAAAAGCTATTTAAAAATGTGGCTAGCGCTTTAGTCATTCCCTTATTCCCTTCTACTAATAAGGAACTGAGTAATAGCACTATTTAAGGTAATAGCTATCTGAATAGGATTATATAAATAAAAGAGTAATCTTTTGCAAGAATAGTTTGCAGAAAAGATAGAGAAAGTGATGTAAATAGCACATCTCTCATTTTTAGGAAAAAGCTGTTTGGGCAGAGTGTCCAATATTTCATTATCAGATTTATGTAAAATCCGCCCAAGCTATTAAGAATGTAAGAGCACGTAGTAAGATAAGAAAAAGTATATAAATATTCTAATAATATTGGTGTTAAGCGGTAGACACAAGAGTACAATTAAAGCGAAACTCTTTCTGTATGCTTGGAATAATTTTCTGCGTATAAAACATAGTCGTAAAGCACACACCTAATCCAGATAAAAGTTTCGTTGTATAGCTATAGAATTCTTTTTAATTAACTATGCATTTTCGATCAGCAATAAGATTTATTTGGGTGAATGAAAAGGAAGAAGCAATGAAAATTGCATTTCATTCCGAGCTGAACTAGTCTGCTATAATCCACTACTAAAGACAGTAGATAAGAGTGCCTTACCATTAATTCATTCCAACCTCATAATTGCTTTTATTAAATTGGAATATTTCTTATACTTTTGCGCATTAAAAATGTTCCAAACGATATAGCTTTTAACCATTTCATATAAACTTTCAGTGGAACTTTAGAGAAAATGAAGCTAGAATGTTCTAACGTGATACATTTACATGCCGTTGTTGTTACAAAAGCTTATTCTTCTATGTACTTCACGCTAATTTAGATAAACTTTAGCAGCAATCGTTTTATTTAATATTTCTTAAAGGTACAAAAGGAATAATATATACTTTGCTAAAGAGAAAGATAATTATTTTAGAAGTGGGTTGCCATATGGTGAATTTGAAATGTCATTTACTTTACATGACGGATGAAAATAAAATTGGGATATGTTGCATTTACATGACCCTTTTCACCTATTCTGTGGCGAACAATTCTTAAAACTGCTGTTTTTCTTTTTACTTCTTGCTAATCGAGGTAGGTTAAAGGTGAATAAGAGACTACACTAGGCTAAAGCGATAGAAAAATCTTTTAAGAGCTAGTTCTTTTGTGATGGCATTGAAATATCGTTCTCCTTGTATGACCCAGTGAAAAGAAATGAACGAAAACTCTATATTTTAGAAAACTATAGATATTGTAAAATGCACACCAATATAAAGTAATGTCTTGAAAATTGTTAACTCCGCAAACAATGTACTTCACATAAATTATGTGGTTTAATAGGATCTATAGTGTGGTAAGTTTTTGTCTACTCTTATGGTTTACCAGTTATACAAAAGTCAGCCAGAATAAAACGGGAATTAAGATACTATTCCCAGAAAATTCAGAATATACATTTCATTTCTAAGGAAAATATCTTAAACATTTGGTATTTTAATCAAAATTGTTAGAGTCGTTTTTGAGAAAATCAAAACTTTTATAAAATGCTTTTTATATCGGATAATTACGGATTTTATGATTTAAGATCTTTATAGACTCTCAGGCTGTAACGTTAAGCAAACGCGCGAGCACCTTTTTCTAAAAATGTGGTTTTATTAAGGCATCAAATTTTGGGTGGAAATCAAGGCTTCCCTTAAGAGAGAAAGCAACATCAGATACATATTTTATAATTTATGCCACATCTTTAAATTCCTCATGATATGCTATAGTAATTAATTCTACCACCAACCATTAATTATTACTAAAATTATATTTAGAGGTTTAAATGTTTCCAGACACAACAAAAGAGTGAAAAATATGGATATTGGTGTTTTATATATTAGTATTTCAATAATTTTCAGATATTTTTAATCTTTCAAACTTAAGATTTTTCCATCGTGTGTGGTACCTGATTAATTTGTATAATAAAAGTAAAACTATGCATAAAACCGATTTTATATATATATATATATATATATATATATATATATATATATATATATATATATGTGTGTGTGTGTGTGTGTGTGTGTGCGTGTGTGTGTGTGTGTGTGTGTGTAACGTGAAAATATTTACATGAACAAATGAAAACTTAAGAATTGTGTACTTAACGTTAACAAAAAAAAGTGTTTTTTTTAGTGACTTTCGCCTTAAATGTGCATTTTTTTATCTTTTCTACACATATTATGTACATAGTGTATAGAGAAAGTATTACATTCTACCAAAAATTTGATAGCGAGATTTCACCAGAAATACACGTTTGCGGGTCCCCCTATATCCAAAAAATGATCAGTTTTAGAAAAATATCCACGATATTTTCGTTTTAGAGCACGACGACTCAAAAACGAAATGTCGGTTCAATACCAAACTTGGAATTTAAGTTCAGTACCTCCTAAGAATACAACTAATTTTAAGCAAAATTCCACACTCAAAACTATTCCTTACATTAAAAAAATCGAAAACTTTGATCTTCTCGAAAATGGCTAACGATTTTGAATAATATACAGTATATTAAGGATATATACATGACAAATAAAATGAATATCTTGAATTTTCTAGGAATAGCCTCTGAAGATCTCTTTATTTTGGATGCATTTTGCATAATTGCTAAACCATAAGAGATAGACAAAAACTTACTATACACACTTTTTCGTCGAGTTGAACATTTTTTAAATATTTCTTGTTATTGGTTTCAGTTTTGAAACTTTTCATGCAGGAGTTTGTCAACTTGCATAGAAACTTGACAAGCAGCTTTTAAAAGATATGACTATCGCTTTAGCCTGATGTATTCATTATTTCCCTTTTCCTTATGAGAAAGCAAGTAGTAAGACAAGTCCTGCTAATGCTTATTTCAATTAGCATGAAGATGCTTTTTAGAAATAAATTGTCACAGATGTGAGGAGAATAATGTAAATGGAATTCATCAGATTTAAAAAAAAATGTCCCTGTGTGTGTGTGTGTGGGAGGGGGCAGTATAGTTCTAAAATGAAAAGTTCGTTACGTGCAAAACTTGATATTTAAATTTGGTATCTTCTAACTATGTGACATGAAGATTTTGAAACCAATCCCCCCATCCTAAACTACCCTTTGCATTTAAAGAAAGTCTGATATTCTAAAAAATGGCGCTAATAATTTTGATTAAAATACCGTAAACCAAGATATTTACATTACACATAAAATATATACTTAGGAATAACCCATGAAAATCTCTTTGTTCGAGATGATTTTTTTCTGAATTTTGCATAACCCTAAGAGTTAACCCCAAGAATGAGACAAAAACTTACTTCACCATAAATATAGTTCTCGTTAAAGCACACAATTGTTATCACATTTTTTCGTGGAGTTGGCCATTTACAAGATATGTCTTAGTATTTGTTTCACTTTTAAATTACTTCCATTTTTCTGCGCGAATTTATCAAACAATGGCCATGAAAAAAAAAAACCAACTGCAATCAAATAGCAATCAGCCTTTTAAATACCTGGTTATCGCTTTAATTTAGTGTACTCCCTTATTTCCCTTCTACTTACAAGAAAGCAAATAATAAACACAATCATTTCTGCTGATGTTTATTGTGATTATGGTGAAATAATAGATGAATAAGTTTTTTTTAATAATAATTTGCTATAAAAGTATAAAAAAATTAATGTGAATGGAGTACACGAGGTATCTATTCTTTCAAAATTAAGATTTTCTGCATCTTGTGTAAAACATGATTAAGTTATATAATAGCAAAATTAATTAATTAATTTTAATAATTTAATTTTTATTATTTATAAAGCTTATTATCTATATATATAAATTTTGTTGTCTTCATATGTTTATGTAAATATATATATTCACACACTCGTGAAATCTAAAACTTCCTTATAACTGTGCTACAGTAGCTTGGACAAAATTACATATATTCACACAATTCCGAAAATATTTACATAAACATATGAAGACAAAAATTGCACTTAAGGTTATTCTTAAGAGGATATAGATATGCTCTTTAGCACTTCGGCCCAAAATTAAATTGTTTTTAAATTTACGTTGCAAAACATGTAGTTATGTTAGTTTAATAAATATTAGGAGTTTTTTATTCTCCTACAGCGTATATAAGACGTGTTTTGGACACCATTTTAAAACGTTGAGCTGGCTAAATGACGTCAAACTTAAAACCCGTTTTCGTCATGTTTACTTTATTTATTATTTCCCATATTCAAAATCTAGCTCTTCCATAAAAATACAATTAGAGGTATAAAAATGTCTCCCAAAACACTGATGAGTGTGTGCAATAAAGCGTCTGGTTGAAAATGTGATAATGGTAGATTCGTTTTATAAACTAATTAGCATAATAATGCACTTTTTGCAGTATTTTGACTTTGTGATATCAAATATTTAAAAAAAATATCAATCTACTATATAAAAACTACAACTATACAGCTTTATATAAAAGGAACAAAAATGTTCTTTAAAAATATTCTTGTAGCTTAATATCTGTAGGAAAAATAGATTTTGATTCCAGCTAATTAAATTGAATCAATATATCCAGAATGAAAAGACAGATTTGAGTTTGTTTTGTTACCAATAGTACTTGTATAAAAATACTAGCTGTAGTTCTTTAGAACATCTCTTTCATAGTACGGTATACCCTCAATAAAATTAGTTTACGCGTAAAGTAAATTACGACGTAGAGGACTTATTAGGTGAATGGCTAGGGCGCAAAATATCCCAAAGGGTATACCTCTGGAATGCTGGTTTCGCAAAATGTCACAACGGTTCAATGCGCTTAAGAGCAAAGAATAATTTTACGCTACGCGTACGTTTTCTCCAGCAGTGCATGGACAATCTGTGGTTATTTATAACTACCTCACCTCAGTGGAAAATTACATGTTCCTTTACTGTATTGTACATTTCAAGTCCAAAGCTAAGGAGCAATTGTCATATTGACGTCGCAGATTGGGCCGCAAATGTTTGTAATTCTTGTCGGGACTCTGGCGCTGTATTCCTTTTTCCTCCTTTTTCACCTTTATTTGTTTTATAATTTATTTTTTTCCATTAGATAACCGTTTGCTTCTAATATACACACAAACCACATTTACACAAATTACCCAAGCCCAAGGCGGGACTCCAACCCACGATCCTCTGCGCCACGACACACCACCTATTTTAAATTGTAACAAATGCCTGGTACAGTATTTGCGCGTTTTCAATGTAGGTTGCAACCAAAATTTCAAGAAGGTAGAGAAACTCAAAAAGAGATTCTTAAAAAGAGCTCTCTCAGTCTAAAAATTCACGAGAAACATCTATGCCTATAAAATAGCGCAGGGGCCCTTCTTCATCGAAAACATAAGACACACCTTAGGATTATCCTAAACACAAACAGATAAAACAGTCCTCACAAAAAAGCTGGCGAGATACCGGAAAAATTAATGGAGACCGAAGCTATGAAGAAGGTACCAAACTTCGAGCTTCGAGCTTCGCCACCTGTATACACGTTTCGCCGCCATGGATTTCACGGGAGGATCTGCCAGAACGAGTGCTACCCTGAACCCATGGAGGAATGTGTCTGCAAGAATTGCAATAAAGCACGCCCTAAGCACCATCTAACGAAGTGTCAAAGCAGATTTCAATCACTGATAATTCAAGACTGGTAAAAAATGTAATCTCAATTGAACACATTATGTTTGATAAATAAAAGCATTTCAGGTGGCGAAGAAAAAATGAGCTACAATTAAGTTTTATTTTTCCCCAAGGAAAGAAAATAATTTTATGGGCGCCATTCACATGACTTTCTCCACCTAATCTGTAACTATACCTGTTAAGTACACCGAAATTTCGAAACATCTTCTGTCATACGCGGGGAAGTTAAGAACCACAAAAGCTTGACATAAACCACTTCTGAGATATATTTATTTCCGGTCAAATAATGAATATTTAAGTAAAAAGTTCTCCTCGTGTTGTCGTGGAAGGGGTATGGCATTTCATGGGCGTCATATAGCGTACAGTTCTTAAACGGTTGACCATCGCTATTATCATTAATAAAAACATATCCCTCTTCAAACAAAGTAGATAAAAAATCTGATGTGTTCAATTTACATGACTTTCTCTATCCGTTCCTCAAACATCTCATTCTTACAAAAGATTACTATTCCTTTATATACATCATGCTATTTGAGAAAAACATTACTACTAGTCTACTTGCACGTAGATGGAAATAAGGAGTATGCTAAGCATAAGCGATAGTCAAATATTTTAAAATCTGAAAGTATGAGGACTCTACTTGAGAACATTTTAAATATTTCGAAATTGAAACAAATAACAAGGAATATCTCGAAAATTATTAATTCTACAAAAAAATTACATGACAAATTGTGTGTAAGCGATATATTTTTTCTTTGTAGCATGTTCTTTTCTATTTCGTAAGCTCTTACGGTTCATCAGTTATAAAATCATGCAGAATGAAGAGGTTTTCAAAGCCTATTGCAAGTCAATTGAAGATACAAATGTTATTTGCCATGTAATTATCTTTAATATGCGCTATTTCAATCAAACGCATTAGAGCCATTTTTGAGAAAATAATCTTTTTTCCATACAAAAGGAAGTTTGGAGTATGGACTTTTTCTTGAAAATATTTACGACATCATCCTTGGATAACACTGAACTTAAGTATCAAGTTAGGTATTTAAAGTTCAATATTTTCCAAGGATGTGACACAAAGATTTTCGGGAAAATTCTTGCACCCCAAACCATCCTTTACATGAGAGATTGATTAACATCCCGTTTATTAAATATATTTATATGAATTTCTTGGGAAATGCCGCTGTAGTCCTCTTCATTCTGAATGATTGTATTACCGGTAAACCCTAAAGGATAGACAAAAAAGTTGATCTAGACAGAAAACTGTTTCAGAGACATTTTCTGTTATTGTTTTCAATTTTAAAATATTTAAAATATTATAAAACTGGATGTTTTTATCCGTTTCATATGTCCTTTATTATGAAGAAAAAACTAAAATAAAAGTAACAATGCTTGCCTCCGTGGTCGAGTGACCGGGAAGCTGACTCCTCACCCGGATGTCCCGGGTCCTCGGCTGGGGTGGAGAACTTTTCCTTAACCGTGTAATTCTCTATATCCCACAGTATGATTGTGGGAGTGAATATGCGACCGTATAAAGATATAAAATTATTAAAAAACTTAAAGTCAATAACCTAGTTAATATAAAGTTGCTTCACAAGTTAATAGTCTCCCATTTGACCATAATAGTTAACACAAAAAATTAATGCAATAAAAGTATAAACGCATACAAAGAAATTTACACGAAAAAGTAACAAGTTAAAAGGCCAGCAATATGACAAAAAGACACATATGTAGTATATACACTTTCATAGTAAATGTTGGCATAATATGATTTTTAAAATCACTAAAGGCGCTTTGATTGCGATGAGCGCAGTGTTGTAGATGAATTCATTTTTGATTTTGAATATGCTGCAGAAGTCAACAAAAAACCGTAGAAGTGAGCCTCTATCTCCATTATTCCTGGCAATGAAAATATAACCAAATTTCAATGGCAATCACATAGCAAGAGTTTTCAAAGTTTGAAGATTGCGTTTTAGCCTAATTTAGTGTCTTGTTTTCCTTCTATGTATAAGGAACTTAGTGAAAGTATTTCTGGTAGTATTTATCTTGATTAGCATTATTAGCTTGTTTGTAGCATAGATAGAGAATGTGATATGAAATGAATGTATGTGTTTTGTTTGTTTTTATGTAGCAACGATATCTTACAAACTATACACATTAATTCAGAATGAAGAGTGCTGTACAAACTATTCATAAAAAATTCAAGATCACACATTTAATTTTGCATGAAAATGTTTTAAACCAATGATATTCTAATCAAAATCATTAGAGGCATATTTGAGAATTTAAAAAATCAGGAAAATGTTTCTATGCTTTACGATGGAAAGCTTTACTTGAAAATATTCGTCTGGTCTTTGAAGATTCTGGAATATCAAGTTTGGCACTGGACCAGCTCAAATATCAGTGGTTTTTTCAGCAACTGAAGAGAGATTTAAGGTAAAGCACTATGAATTTTCTTTCTAGTTAACTCAATTTATGATAGAACATGAAAAATTAAAATCTACTAGGAACGCTTTAAAGTAATTTATTCATATGAAACATTATTTTCCTGTCTAAACTGTTGTCAAAATACATCTATTTACTTTTTGAGTGTGATGTTTTATATATGGCAAAAGGATATATAATTTAGAACATCTTAGTTTCAGTCAAATATCTTTTGCACCACCTAGATATTTTAAAGAGAATTTTATTGCATAAGTTAAATAAATTTATTAATTACGTTTTCAACAATGTGATCTAATTGTTTTACAGTTACTTATTTAATCACTTGTATATGGGATATTGATACTGTTATAATGATTTAAATAGAGGTCTTAACGTCCTTTCGGAAGTTAGGGCTAAAACGTTTGGAGAATACTTTTAAATAATTTGGAGAATAATTTCATTTTTAATACTGTTATTCGCTCATACAGGCTAAAAATATATTGGGGGAACCATTGGGCTTCAAATATGTATTTTTGTAAAATTCCATTTAAAATTTTTCGGTGAAACACACGCTGGACCTGCTTACTATTGAGTAATGTAGAATAAACTAAAATTTTATCAACTATCCAGTTATAACAATCATGCGCAACCTCCATATCTAAAGAGACAGCACATTTTACTTAAACCGCTATTAATCAAAAGAAACAATTATCACTCAGATAGGAACATTACTCAAGACCTTAATTTACAAAATCACTTGTAGACACTCACTATTATCAAGAAATAATAAAAACCATACATCTGCTGCAGTCAGAAGGTAATCCAATTTAGTTGTATAACTTATATCATACTTAATGTGGCAATATTTCTCGTTAATACGAGACTTTATTATACAGGGTTACTACAAAAGAAATAGACAAATTCAACTGCCTGTAAAACAAAAGCTATTAGAGATAGCAATTATTTTGGAGGTATGTTGAGAAACTCTCAAAGTTTCGTTTGTTACTATTGGTAACCTGTAGTGTTTTGTTTGTTGTTGCAGAAGCTGAAATGGCGGAAAATCCTGTGGAAAAGGCATATTGCGTGTTGGAATTTGCTAGAACGCAATCAGCAACTGTTGTCCAACGACATTGTTACCACAAAACGCCACCGACTAGACAGTCAATCTACGACTGGTATAGAAAATTCGAGACAACAGGATGTTTGTGCAAAGGCAAGAGCTCGGGAAGACCAAGAGTTTCGGAAGAAAACGTTGAACGTGTTCGTTCTGCCTACATAAGAAGCCCACAGAAATCGACATCTAGGGCAAGCATGCAATTACAAATTCCACAGCAAACTGTATGGAAAATCTTGCGGAAGCGACTGCACATGATGCCTTACAGATTACAGATGTTGCAGTTTCTGAGTGAAGAAGATAAGGTCATACGGCGTGACTTTTGCATCGACATGTTGCGACATGATGAAGACGATGCTGGTTTTTGTGAGCGCATCATTTCATTTTTGTGGTAACGTGTTCTAAAATGTCGTTGGATAACAGTTGCTGATTGCGTTCTAGCAAATTCCAACACGTAATATGCCTTTTTCACAGGATTTTACGCCATTTCAGCTTCTGCAACAACAAACAAAACACTACAGCGTTACCGATAGTAACAAACGAAACTTTGAGAATTTCTGAACATACCTCCAAAATAATTAGGTTGCTATCTTTAATACTTTTTGTTTTACCGGCAGTTGAAGTTGTCTATTTCTTTTGTAGTAACCCTGTATATAGAAGTAGCAAATTTGCACTTCAATTTTTCCTTACAGACACAGCTTAACCACATTTTGCACAATATCCTTAAAGAAACAAATGGTAACTAGATAATATTACAGTAAAAGAAAGAAATCCAGGATAACATACAGTCTTGCATAATAGCCTGTAATATTTAGTGTTTAAAATTTCTAACATACCGCGTTTTGAAAATCATCACTAAAAACAAAAGGAATATTCTCCATACTACATACCGTGGACGTTAAGAGCCTACTTAAATTATACCATGCAAATTACTGATTAGGCATTTTTCAGTTTTAGCATTCAGAAAGAAGAAGCATCATTACAGATTACGTATTCCACCAGTATTTCCAGATTTTATTATTTTATTCTGTAATACATTTTTAAATATTCTCAAAATGTTTAAAAATGTTTCATGTGCATCTGTTTACGAATGTATTTGTATGACTTTAGTTCAGCAATTTTACTTTCTCCATTACCTACCTATACTAAGACAAACTATTTAATTTCCATATATTCACGTAAATATGTGTTTTGAGGCTCCTCAAATACAAACCGGTTTCAAAAAAGATTCACCTTTAAGCAGGGTAACTAAAAAACCACATGTCGCTTAAATACCCTTCCTGGAATATAAATGTATCTCTCAAAAATACGGCATGAAATTAATGACAAGTAATATCATAAGAATTTGATCTAACCAATAAATTCTCGAAAAGAGCAAGAGAATTTATCGGGGAAGTTTAGAACTTTCGAATTATATTTATCTGTATATTTCATAAATAAAATATTAATTTAAACATCATATCACAAGGATTTGACCAGAAAGTTTACATTTATAAAACAATAATCTAAAACACTAACCAAATAAAAGAATGACCTAATGGTAAATGGTACAAAATAAAATAAATGAAGTAGTAAATCACATATGACAAATTAATGCCTCCTGAATGAAATGATCAACAAAATCCTCCATCCCAAACTACTATTCATATTGGAAATGTTTCTACTTATTTATTTATTTGTTTGTTTAAAATGTTTCTAAAGACTATTGAAATTCAATATTTTACTTATTTACATGAATATTAATGTATTATTAATGTATTAACAAATTTAAAGACAGCAAAAGATATATGAAGTTGTGGAGCTATGCATTTCCGAAGTATTAAATGATAGGTTCTTGAATTTTGAAATATATTTATTTTTCTCAAATAGGAAGTCGTTATTCTTTTTTATCGTGGTCCTGCAAAGATTATGCCAGTTTAAGGTAATACATAATACTCTGTTTAAAACCATATCTCTCGCTTTCCCATTACAACATTTTTAAATGCAATTTTGCAGTTTATCTGAATTAAGAAGAACTGGAATAATACACTTTCGTACAAATAGTATGTAGAAGAGTGGGTAGCAAAAGTTTAGTAAATTCAGTACTTTTGATTTTGTTATGATATACGATGTCAAATACATATTTTTTAAACAAATGGAGAGTGAACTCGTAAAAGCTGAGGCAATAATTCTGAAGTTCAATGAAAGTTATCATATTTTTTTTTAATTTGAAATTCATCCTCAGATCATCACACAATTTCGAAGCGCTTTCAGACATTACGTAAAAAAATATTTCTGCCAAACCCATACAAAATTATTTTTGTAAACATCATACGCTGGAAAGTTTGGTTTTAGAAAGTTACATACAGATAAAATAAAAAAAAATCTAGAAAAATGACAGAACAAGTTAGTTCATTTATGTATTATTTCGGTGTAATAATATGTTAATGTGTTCCATTCCCATGATTTTCTCTACCTATTACGCAAACAAACTTCTAACAAAACTCGTCAATACACACAATTTTGGAACTGTTTTTAAAGAGTACGGTCATCACAAAAGAACTACGTCTTAAAATATTTGACTAATGCTTAAGTCTGATATTAATTATGAGCAGAGGATGCAATTTCAATGTCATCACGTAGCAGTCAGCATTTAAAAGTTTTGACTATCCTTTTAGTTATTTGTATTTCCTTTATGGTTCTTGTACCCCTCCCTAATGAAATGATTAATAGAATTATTTCAGTTTGTGTTTATCTCGATTAGCATGGGGTAGATAGAAGAATAAGCTTCTGTAAGAATACTTTGTTACACAGAAGGTCATTTGGAAATAAATCAGATTTTTATGTTACTTGTTGAACGTTATTTAATTTTGCGTGATTTTTAGTGATTCATGATAAAATAATTTTCCGGAAGAAAATGTTGTTAAGAGATTGTAGTATTACTTTTGATTCCAACTGCACACACGTCGATTATATTTAGTTGTGTTTTTGTTAATCCTGTGCTGTTTGGTTATAGGAACGTCAGTTAAATGACGTGTATCACCTGTGGAAGGTAAAAGTTAATAGCCGCATTGCACAGTAAACTCACCTCACCGCATGCCGGACTGTTGCCCGCCCACACTCTAGTGGCTGGGCTCACTGCCAGCTGAAGAAATGCACCCCGTTCACAACACTGCACACTTCAACCAGCTGCTTTTCAATCACTGTAACCACACGCCGGTCCTCTACCATCCATCAGTCCTTATTCCCTCACCTCTATCATACCCGTTCATCATGACACTACTTTATTTCTTTTTTCTTAACCCCCCGGAATTCCTTCGTCTGTCAGGGTAGGTCGAGCGATCGACCTCAACTGTCAGCCGGCCGGCTACGGTAGCGCCACTTGAAAATTCGCGGCGCGGTAGCGAAGCGTTGAGTCATGCTCCGAAATGTATTCTGTAGTTTAAACGCAAGGGTTCGCCGGTGTCGTACAAACAATCGCACCATTTCGACAATCGGACGTGCATTCTTCATTATAGATACAGATAATAAATTACTTGGCATAAATAGTAAATATCCTGATTTTGAACTACTAAAACACGCTTACAAACTAAGTCCCTAATTAATTATTATTTATTATTTTATTAAGCAATTGCTTTATTTATATTAATGGCTTTGTAACACTGATATCAGTTTTAATGTAGTTTTCCTGTTCTCTGCAGCAGAAAAAAGAAGTTGATGTGCTTCATTCACCGAATTTTCTCCACCTATTCTAGAAACAAATTATTTTACATCTTATTCTTCTATCTATTTCATGGAATAAACATTAGCAGAAATTCTATTTTTATTTGATTTCTTTAAGTAGAAAGCAAATAAGAGGAAATACTAGGCTAAGGTGATTGTGAAATATTTTGAAAGCTGTCACTATGTGATTGAATTTTGAAATTCGGAGTTCTTTACATAGCCAGGAGTAAAACAAATGAAAAATAGATCACAAATTTCTGTTTTAGAAAATTGAAACTAGTAAGGAATATCTCGGAGATCGTTAACGCTACAAAAAGAAAGTATGTGATAAAACTTGTATGTCCTAACCAGATGTGCATTTTACTTTCTCTGGCACTATGTACAATCTACATACTAGATAGAAAAGGTATTGTATCCCACTCAAAATTGATATCAAGAGTTATCCATAAATGCATGTTTTGAGAGCCGCTTTATCCAACAAACATATTCTAGAAACAGGTTAATATGTGTGTTTGTGTCTGTGGACAGCATAACTCAAACATGAAAACTCAGTTAAACACGAGCTTGCATTTCAATTCAATATCTTCCAAGGATGCCAAAAAAAGATTTTCAGGAAAACTTCGCATCCCAAATACCCAAATACATTTCCAAATTTTATATTTTCTCAAACATAGACTAAACGATATGATTAATATGCCACATATGACTTTAAATGTCAAATAAAATGATTATTCTGAATTTCTTGGAAATAAGGCCTAAGTCCTCTTCATTCAAATAGCTCTCATAATTGGTAAATCTTAAGAGATAGACAAAAACTTACTGCAGGGAAAATTTAGTCTCGTTAAAACGCGAAATTTATGTAATATAAACTTTTTTGCAGAACTATCCATTTTCGATAATTTCCCTGTTAGTGACTTCACTAAAATACTAAAACGTTTATCAAATACGAATTACTCATCCGCTTCAAATATCTTTTGTCTTACTACTGGCTTTGGAAGGAGAACCGAATTTCAATGACAATCGCATTCAAAAAATTTGACTGCCGCTTTAGACGTGTATTTCTTTATTACCTTTCCACTTTCAAGAAAGAAAGTAATAAGAACATTTGGTATTACAAAAGATCACATTATCATGATGTAAATAAAAGAATAGTCGTTTGTAAGGATAGTTTGTTTGCAGAACAGATAAGAAAAGTTATGTGAATAGAACACAGATTATTTTTATAACTTTCTAAAGCAATTCCTTCTTTTATATTAATGACCTTGTAGCATTAATCTTACTTTTAATACATACAGTTTTTCTGTCTCTGCAACAGAAAAAAAAGTTTGATTTGTTCTATTCACAGGACTTTCTCTACCTATTCCATAAACAAACTATTCTTACAAAAAGTTTATTTTTTATCTCTTCATGCTAATCGAGATAAAAATTGTATACGACAGAAATGTTTTGTTTTAATAAGCTCTACACTTTACCCTATATCTTACGGTTTATTAGATATGCAAAATCCATTCACAGTGAAGAGGAAGTAACAGGCTGTTCCCAGAAAATTCAAGATATACATTTAATTTGTCATATAAGTATCTTTAATGTATGACAGTTTTATCAAAATCGTTAGAGCCATTTTGTGAAAATAAAAGTTTTTGAATTGTTTTTCATATTTAGGGTGTTTGGGGTGATGGAATTTTTTTGAAACTCCTTGTGTTGTATAACTGGAAGATGATGAACTTAAATATCAAGTTTGGTTATTTAACAAACTTTTCATTTTTGAGTTATCGTGTAAACAGACGGACGCGCTAAAACGCTTTTTTATACAGAAGATCCTAAAACGTTTATTTCCAGCAAAATCTCGGTAACGAATGTTTGGATGGATTGCAGCACTTTTCTAGCCAGGTACTATTTACGTAGTATTTAATTTATGTATTAGTTTAAGTGCTTGGCCGAATGTTTAGATCATTTGCCTCTTACTTTGCAGGCCTGCGTTCGATTCCAGGGGACTGCATGTGGGTTTTGGAGTGACGAGCGGGGTCTGGACGAGTTCTTTCCAGGTCTCCGTTTCCCTGCTTTTTTTTTATCTCTCAGGACTCCGGCGCTGTATTCATTTTTTCTTTTTCATCTTTTTCCAGTTTCCTATATCCTTTATTCACCTATTCATTTATCGTTTTATTTTTTACATACTCATACACATTTACAAACACAAAAACTCCCATACTCAAGGCGGGACTCGAACCCACGATCCCCTGCGCCTCTCTGCACCAAAATGAGTCACGTTAGCGAGCGCGGCCACGGGGACCGGAGTAATTTGTGACACCAACTGTTCCATATTCATGTTTCATTTCATCCATTTCACCGATATATATCCTCCTCCTGATTGATTCCAGAGTGGGAATGGTCCCCTTCCTGGATTTTCTCTGATCCAGAGTCCATCGGCTCCTCAACAGGCATTTGAACCCAGGCGCTGCCTTGTAAGTCCAGAGAGATATATTTTTTGTGTGCAAGTAGAAGAAAACGAAGATTACTTTAATTGCTATGCTGTTACGTGTTTAGTATTAGCGCTGGTCATCATTAACAATGCAATTACAAAATAAGATTTCTTGAGACAAGTGTCTCGTCATTTAAATGTTCTATTTACTATTTCAAAAGTTGGGCATCCTCACCTTACCTTGTGTTTATATATTATCCATTTTAAAATTCTATGCAGTTAATCGACATAGTTTTATAACAAACATGGAAATTCATAACATTAATACTAGACAAAAGAGATTGATTCATCGTCCCAATGCCAATCTTCGTTGCTTTCAGAAAGGTGTATATTATGAAACAATCAAGATATTTAATGCTTTCAAAGAAAATGTTGGGAATTTCAGGGCTTTTAAGGCCTCTCTTAAGGAGTACCTTTGCAATAAATCATTTTACTCTGTAGATGAATATTCAAGTGACAAATCTGTTGGACAATACCGTTAATAATCATTGTATTTATATATATTACAATGTATTGCATTTTGTGTATATTAGTGTGTGTGTTTTATATTAAAATTAAACTGATTTATACTTTGACTTGCACGAATGTATCAAATGAATTTTTTTAGTATTTAGCAATGACACAAGGTCTGTAAAGCCTGATGTTTTGATATTTTACACTCTAGTACATAATCATAAATCTTTGCATTGGAAATTCTATAACATATTTGTAAATATGTATTGTAATTTGTTAAGATTTATGAAGAGTACATAATACAATAATCATGTTTTAGTTCATATAATTACTACCAGTAACTATTATATCGATAATTTGAAAACTATCATCTGACATAACATTAGTTTTACATATAATTAAATTATATTTATTTATATACTTTAACACAATATTTGGATACTCTTTGTTTTTAAGTGCATGCAAAAAATATTCTGTTGTTTTTGTAACCTATGCTTTTAGCACTAGAGCTTTATACATTTTTTTTTCATAGTATATAAACATATGTATACATGTATATGCCTTGACAAGTTCTATGTTCAGTGGATTTCTGGCCTAAACGAACCTACAGAATGCTTTCTAATCTAATCCAATCTAATCTATTCCCTAACCACTACTATTAGTTTCATACACTTTTAAATTCAGGCTGGTCTTTAAAACATTTGCTCACTGTCAACTCTTTATTTCTGTTTAGCCACTTCCTACAGATCAAGTGTTACCTTCAATGGCTTGACCTTCTAATAATAAAGAAATCTCATCTTCCCTGCACTTGCATATTGAACATCCTTCCTTCAACTTATGCTTCCTTTTATATCAAAATTCTCCATATTCCCTAAGGATAACAAGCAATTTCTTCTCTACAATTCGTTTCACAAATCTTAATACATCACTCCTTCCCCTAACTCTTTCATTGTAAAAACTAAGTGAGTTTTTACCCTGATTTGGAAACACCGTTTTACCATCCATAGCTTTTGGTCTTTCTCTTATTATTTTACAAACTCTCTTAATGATCTACATCGTGGAGACCACATACTCACTAACCTAGACTATTCTAACTTCTTTTGAGCCAGAGTACTCTGCATACTAGCATCAGAACTCTGAGTCAGGTTGATGGTGTGCGTAATAAATAATACGTCAATGGGCGAAGGTGAAAGCACAAATTATTATGCTTGATGCCATTATTCAGCCCAAACAAGTTTTCCTTGACTACTGAATGTATTGTATATTGCAGACATACCCCTTTGAAGAAGTGGCGTAACTTGTTGCTTTCTGATGCATAGTCAAGTTGAAACAGTCCGTTCTGACGTAACAGCTCTTTAATTTTTCCAAAACACGTTCTAGTTCGTTTCTGAGTTTTTTTTTAACATTGAAAGACAACATGATTAACTGCTCACTGTCTGGAGACCGCTAATCCTAAATATATATGTTTTTTTTAACTACTAGTCCCCTTACACTCACTTTTCTTACTCCAATATACTTCCCACATTTGTAGTGTTTTTCGGGCACCTAAAATGGATTTGTATAGCATTCTGACTACACCATCTACACTTATCTCACTTGTCCGAACGCTACTAACTCCCAGGAATTCAATTACATAAGTCATCTTGCATTTGTAGAGCAACATAAATTCATGGTTACTATTCAATTGGCATGCAATTTTCTTTCTCGGTATTAACAACATGTTGTTCTGCCTGGTGTCTGCACATTAATGTTATTACTGATAAATATTATAATACAATATTAATTTATTTTACTTAGGTTACATTTTACATTTTCATTTATTTACAAGATTATTCTGTTACTTAAGCTACATTGCTTATGCTGACATACCCGCGCCGTGGCCAAGTGGTTAGACCATTAGCCTCTCACCTAGACGGCCCAGGTTCGATCCCAAGCGACCGCATGCGAGATTTGTGGTGGACAAAGCGGCACAGGGTTGGGTTTTCCGGTTTCCCCCTCCATCGCATTCCACCGGTGCTCCATCTTCATTCCATGCGTCACCAGTGTCATCACCTGCGGTGCCTTGGTAGTGAACGCGGGCGTTAAACACTTTCCAATGCAGTTTCAGCCTTTAGGCATTCCTAATCCAGTTTTGTTTTATATAGTCTGAGAAAAATGCTTTTAAGGTGTCTTGACCATCGTGAGGATGAGAATTTGTTTACTTTGCCTTGCAAAGTACATTAGACGAGCAAATTTATTGAGTACAGGGACCAGAAAATACTCTTGCTTTAGTAGTGGTTATACAAGATATTATTCTAAATTTCAAGCTGATTACCTCAAGGCAACACATTTTCAAGAAAGTAGCTTGTGGCGCAAGTTTCTTCACTTTAGAGCAAAACAGTTATATTGGCTACATTTTATTTAGAACATATTTTCTATTTTTTTTCTCAATGCCAGCTCATTTTTATAAAATTTACAAACTTTAAGCACATTTCATTGTTACCCAGGAAAGTAACCTCAAGCATTTTTATTAAACCAACCATTAGTTTAAAATCTATTGGAGAAATTTGAAAAAATACTATTAAAATTAACACAATGAAAATATAATTGAGAATTGAAATTTGAATCAAAACAAAACGTACCTTGTATAGGAGATTTTTTTTATATTTTTTCTATCTGTAGGATATTTTTTAAAACGAAACCGCGTATATAGGTTTTACTTTCTCTGTTGTATATAGTAAATAGTGGAAATATTTTATTAGAACAAAATTCGATGTCCTTGTTCGCGTGAAGTTATGTTTTTGTGGCACTTGAATCACGAAAACTTATTTTTCGAAAAAAAATCGGGAATGTGTGAATGTGTCCAAAGGCGTGTGCGTATGTTGTGTGTATGTACCACTCTGTGAACAGCACCACAACAAATAAAATCCCATTAAGTAGCACACTTACGACAAAATGCGACACAAAAACTGTCATCTAAATCCCCCGCCCCAAACTACTTTTACATGGAGAGTTCCTGAAAAGTTTGTACTCTCAAAAGTGGCAGTCCGGGTTTTAAGATGACAATGAAATGTGTATCTTGAGTTTCGAGCTAGGTGGCTTAGACATTTTGTCTGTGACTGGCATTCGGGAGATCGTCGGATCAATCCCGTGGCCGACTTCTGTGACCCATGCGTTTTTGGGGATTTTCCTGGGTCACTAGGCAAATGCTGGGGAGGTTTTTTCATTCCTCAAACTTTCTCTCTCATCCTACTGGTCTCTTTCAGGGTTGTGTCGGCGAGGAGAGCTTGGTGGCACACTCACGTGGTGGTGACTGCGCCCTGGAAATACAGCTCTCGGAGGCGGGATGGCTTTGGAAGTCGTGTGCGAATTCAGGGAGTTTAATCAGAGCTGAAGCGCGAATGCCTAGTGCTCCCTATGTCAAGGTGAAGAACTGCTTGGAATATATTAGGGACCCCCCCCCCTCGATGAGTCTTCTCCGCTGACCGGTTTCGGTCTCCCTGAGAAGTTATTTTTATCACATCCCATTTTCCCGGTGTCTGACGTAAAATAAGCTACTGCCTGCAGTGCGGAATCTCTCTCTCTCTCTCTCTCTCTCTCTCTCTCTCTCTCTCTCTCTGCCTCTCTCTCTCTTACATACACACACACACACACACAAACACACATATACACCTTGAATTTTCTGGCAATAGCCTCTGAAATCCATCAATTCTGAATGAATTTTGCATTACTGCATAAAACATACCTATAGTTCTCAGTAAAGAAGATTTTTTTATGTTAGATGCATCTTTTTAAAGTTAACTATTTGTAGTTGGTTTAACAGATCCGATGTTCCAATACTTACATTTTTCTCAAAGGGAAGTTATTTCCTCCATTCTGTGCAACTAAAGAGAACAAAATCCCAAAACCATCACATAGTGACCACCTCTTAAAATATTTGAGTGTTGCTATAGCCTACTGTATTCCCCAAGTCCCATTGCACTTACAGGAAGGTTGCAATAAAATCATTATACAAATGTTTATAATTGACTAATATGAAGTAGATAAAGGATTATTTTTTTAAGAATAGTTAGAGACGATTGTTGAAGAATGTATATGAATACCTAGAATTGTTGTAAAGATGTCAGTAGTTGTACAGTGCGTACGACAACGATGTGGCTGGAGAAAACAGTGTGAATGTAACTCAACAATACTTTTAATTGATTATTAGAATTTAAGAATACCTAGAATTGATGCAAATAGGTCAGTATTTGTACAAATGCTACGACAGCCTGCGGACACGATGTCAACAAATGATACAAAATAAGAAAACGACATACTAAATGCTCTGCACGTTCTCGTGACTTAACAAACTTGGACTTTTACCTGTTGTGGGGAGCCCTAAAAGAGTGTAGTACCGAAGGAAATCAGCTGAAATTGCTGAACTTCAGACGCAAATTGAAATGGCAAGTAGTGCAATCCCTATGGACGCTGCTCGTAAAGTCAATGTTGTTCATGTAGTACATCGCCGAAATAAAAAAAGTCTAGACTTTAATGATGAGTACTTTTCAGTATCTTAGACTACATACACAATTTAAAAAGTCTTACGTGCTACATTTGCATTACCTTCTCCACTTATTCTGCAACAAACTACCCATATAAATTTCATTTGTTATTTATTTCAAGCCCATAAGGGGCAAACGGTGATAGTCTTATTGCTTATTTCTTTGTAGCTTCTCTTGTAGGTGTAATAGAAATATGAGGCACTAGGCTAAAGCGATTATTAAAACCTTTAAGACTGCCTCTGTGGCCGAGTGGTCAGCCAGAGATCACGGGTTCGATTCCTGGCATAGGCGGGGAATTTTTCTTTAAAATCACTCCCTATCCTCCACAGAGTCTAGAATTATGTATGTGGGAATGAATTTATATGTTTAATAATATAATATTGAAAAACTAACATCACTAAACCCTACAGTTCAGTGAGAAAACACGAGCAATTGGTTCTTAAGTCAAAGCCGCTGATACCACAATAGAAGTTGAAACAGTGCTATACGAGGGTCGGCTGATGAGTCCCAGGCCTCACACAGATATAGTGCCATTAGGCCAGTTAGACGGTAGTCGTATGGTTTAACTCTAGAGTAGCTTGTATCCATAGTGACAGGTTAATAGCTTGTTTAGTTTTCAAACAAGAAAACTTTAGTTTTTTCAGGAAAATGGAGGATTTGGAAAAACGAGAAGTGATTAAATACTTCCATTTGAAAGGCTTAACGCCTGAAGAAATCAAGGAGGAAATGGACAGTACATTGAAAGACTCTGCCCCTTCATATTCAACGATTAAAAGGTGGGCTGTGGAGTTTAAAATGGGACGTACGAGCACTAGTGATGAGCCTCGCTCTGGACGCCCTGTAGAAGCGACAACTCCAGAGAGCATTGAAAAAGTCATCGTTTAGTACAGGAAGACAGCAGATAGTTCTTGGATAGCAGAGACTGTAAACATATCAAAAGAACGTGCAGCTAATAATTTAATTAATGTTTTGGGCGTTCGAGAGGACTGTGCAAGGTGAAATTTTGAGACGGCTTATTACCAGAATGAAAATTGGATGCATCATTACACTCTAGAAAGTAAATCATAGTCAAAACAGTGGATTGCACCAGGACGTCTAACTCCAAAAATGGAAAAATCAATTTTGTCAACTAACAAGGTTATGGCGAGTGATTTCTGGGATTCCAGGGAATTGTTTTTATTGATTACTTGGAAAAGGGTAAAAGTATTACTGGTGACTACTACGCAAGCTTACTGCAACGTTTGAGTGGTGAGGTGAAAAGAAAAGGACCTCATTTGACCCAAAAATATCTTGTTTCATCACGACAATGCGCCGGCCCATTGTTAAGTCATTGCAATGGGAAAAAAGTGCGAATTAAAGTTAGAATTTCTTGAACATCCACCCTATTTACCAGATTTAGCACACAGTGACTACCACCTGTTCCCAAATCTCAAAATATTTCTTGGAGGAAGAAGACAACACAGCAACGTGCGGTAAACAATTCTTTTTAGGACCTTGATAAACCGCACTACAGAGATGGTTTAATTAAATTAGAACACCGATATGACAAATGTATTAATCTTTCTGAAGATTATATTGATAAATAAAACAAACAAAAAATTAAAAGCTGTTTTTATTTTGAGGCCCAGGACGTATCTGCTGACCATAGTATGATTGAAACAATAAAAACTTTTACGAGCTAGTAAACTATGACATTGAAATTCCTTTCTCTTTGTACATACACTGACCTAAAAAGAGGGAAAACAGAGAAAAGTGTAAGCATTCGAAAATTTAAACCAAGAACCAGTAATATACCAGAAACAGTTATCTTCATAAAAAATAATATTGACTGAATTGTGTGTTTTAACGGGTTCTACACTTATGCGGTAGAGATTTTGTCAGTCTTTTACGGTTTACTAGTTGTAAAAATATAAACAGAACTTCAAAGGTTTAACCCAGAACATATATTTTCCATGTAGGTAAATATCCTAAACATACACTTAATCAAAATCTTTTAGGCATTTTGAGAAAATAAAAATTTTCGAGAAATTATCTATGCAAAGGGTAGTTTGGAGTGGGAAGAATTTTCTTAAACTCATCGTGTTGCATTCTTGGAGTATATCTAATTTAAATTTCAAATTTAGTACTTAAAATGTTTCGTTTTATAGTAATACTGTTCACAGACACATACATGCACGGACCTTTATCTAAAAATCTGATGTGCTAAATTTACACAACTGCCTATATTTATGCTACTGCAGACTATTCTTAGAGACACGAAATCCTAAATCTAGCTCTTGCTTTAAAGATAAAGCACACATTAATTCTTTGTACAAAGGGAATAAGTAAGTGCATTAAGCTGAAACAATAATCAAATCTGATGGTATTGAAACTGCGTTCTTTTTGCTTGACCAGAAGGACAAAATATGAGTAGCCCATACCATTTGAGAAAGTAAAGTTTTGTTCCTAAAGCTGATATCATGTAACAAAATTGTAACCCGATTAAATAATTAATCAAATTATTGCAAAGTGCTTCTTCCTGTTGTCATTTAGTTTCCAACGTTGTACGTTTCTGAACTGCGCTGTAAAGAACATTAAGAAATTACCATATTTACTAACATTTCAACAACAATGACGAAAAGTTTAGTAACACATTGTTGATGACAAGGAGAAATGAAATATGTTTTTTGCTTTGCTCCAAAAATTTCAGGAAACACATATTAAGGTGATACATATGTGAAATTGGCTAAACATTGTAAGATTTTCAAACATTATTTTTCCACAATAAAATAAATTCTAAACTTTAAACAAATATAATTATCATCCTTCCCTCTTAGCACACTTTAACTATTAAATTAAAATGTAAATGTAGAGCAACATAATTTTTATTTCAAATTTAAACCTACTTTTCTTGCAAAATTTTCAACACGGTTTAATTACTAATTTGTTTCATACTGCCTCTTCGAAAGTACATTAAACCAAATAGTCAAAATTATGCTCCAATTTTGAGAAATTTATTAAACTTTGAAAAAAATCAGCAGTTTTGGAGAGTACAAAGGTAATAACGATATAAATAATATATTATGATATCTATTTGTATCTTACTGTAAAAATTGAATTTTTTATGTGAATAGTTTTAAAATGCATCGCGTGCTTACTTTTATTACAAATAAATTTATATATACAGTAGAAAGTGTTGTTTAAGTAACAATGCCAGATATAATTTTGATGCATGGCAATAATATCACTATTATTGTGTGTGATTTAATAGTGATATTGCCATGCATTGCCTGGTACAACTTTCAATAAGATATCTTACATACCGCGGTTTTTCCAAATTTCAAGATTTCATTAATTTTAGGCTGAACATTCATTGTGGTAAGGCAGGTTTGGGGCTCAATCTCTCTTTTCATGCACGTTGAAATCTACTATTTTTGCATTTAGTAAAAAAATAATAAAACGCCATATTAAAGGTAGTGTATTATTACTTTTTTGTAGCACACATGCACAGTATACAAAGTGAATAGAAAAATATATGGTATTCTACCCAAAAATTTGATACCGGAATCTCACAAGACATATGAGAGGTGTGTATATGTTTGAGACCCCCTGATTAAAAAAAAAACAAAAAAATATTGTCCGTGTGAGTGTGTCTATGAGAGCATAGCTGAAAGTATCTTCCAAGGATGCGACACGAATATTTTCAAGAAAAGCGCTCCACCCCAACTAAACTTTACATGGAGTATTTTTACAAAATTTTGGTTTTCTCAAAAATGGGTAACGATTTTGATTAAAATGTCATATGTTTAGGATTTCAAGATAAACGAAATGTATATCTTGAATTTTCTGGGAATAGCCTCAGAAGACCTCTTCATTCTGGATGATTTTTGTATAACTGGTAAGACAGACAAAATCTAGTACACAAAAAATGTAGAGGTCGTTAAAACACACAATTTATGTAACATATACTTTTTTCTTTCTGCTTTTTTTAGATTAAACCGTTTTCGAGAGGTTCCGAGTTATAGTTTCAGTTTTAAGATATTTAAACTTTTCTCAAACGGGAAATATGTTTCTTTTCGTTTCTGTTTTGTTTACTCCTAGTAAGGTAAGAGAAATGAATTTCAACTGTTTCACATAGCGAGCATTTTTTAATAGATTTCACTATCGCTTTAGCCTGTGCATTCCTTTATTCCCCTTCTAATTACAAAGAAGCAGGCAATTAAACAATTCTGCTAATGTTTATCATGATGTGCATAAAAGAATAATCTTTTTAAGAAAAGTTTGTTTGCTGATTAGCTAGAGAAAGTCATGTGAGTGGAATACTTTATATATATATTTTTTTTCTTTTTATTTTTTGTATATTTCTGCAAAGTACTGTATAGTATAGAGGTACAAGGAATACAATACAGAATGTGTATTAATAAACTTAGAATTATTGCATATTATTGTGGAATAGTCACGTATAATTAAATAATTCCACGTTTACTCAGGTGTTCTGCTTTCTAAGTACGTTCTCAGTTTCTTTTAACAATATGTAATCAAAAAAACGGCATTGCACTGGAAATGTAAACTTCTGCGCAGATTTTTTTTTTTTTTTTTTTTTTTTTTTTTTGGTTCCAGCAATAAAAACAAACGATTACTCAAAAGTACAGTTAGTATAATACAAACGTTAATTTTCGCGTGCAGTACTGGTTTGACGTAGCCACTAAAATAAAGCCCAAAAGTGTGACATATATTATATTGCAAGGTTTTATATTTAGGCGGTGTTGCTTACGTTAGATGAGGAACAAAACAAATCTGCCAAAAATTAAGGGGAGTGTGTTTCTTTCTACGCCGTGGCTATCCTGGGCGTCAGGAGTTCGCAGCTGAGTGACCGTCCATCGTAGTGTCGCACATGCGCACATGTTTCACATCGACCCATCCTGCTGCATGCGCTCTTCCCCTCTCCTCACCGACTGCCAGCAGATCGGGACGAATTCATACCCTAATTTCCTTATTTTACGCCATGCACACGTAAAATACGCTGGAGTACGTAAAGTGAGCTAAATCCTTTATCGTGGCAGCCGCTCACTCCTGCAGTTAAGAACTAGCATCACGTGTAATTTTTCGGGCTGTTTAACATTTTACCGTCTCACTGCTAGCTTCATTTTGGCCAAGAATGTTCCGTGAAACTGAACCACGTGCTTGTTTATATTGTTTCATTTTCACTGCAGCTTCTATACTTATTTTTTTATTCTTTCTTTTTGTTCCCTAGCTCTTTCCGTCTTCTTCTTCTTCTTCTTCTCTTGCTGCACCTGTTAATTCTCCTCATATGGATAAATTATATCCCTCATGACTTCCATGAGAACGCCTGGGGGTTAGCTGCCTTTAACATCCTGTTTAGAATAGCGTATCTTAGGATGCCAGTCCTCTTGGATGCGTCCTTAAAGTCTCGCTTTGGCGCTTCATGGCGCAGCGGATCGTGGGTTCGAGTCCTGCTTTGGGTATGGGTGTTTATATGTATGTGACAAGTGCAAATATGTGTGTGTGTATTAGAGCAGCAAAATGGTAATCAAACAGCAATAAAAGTAAATGTTAGGAATATAGTAAAAGGGGTATACAGTGCCGCAGTCCCGACCAGAGTTCGGAATTGTATTTGAAAAAAAAGAACGGGGACCGGCCTTGTTCATGATGAGGAAGTAGATGATATGAAATGTAGGCGAATGTTGGTGGAATGAATGGCGGTGTAACTGGAGGACCCTGATAAAACTCGCCCAGACGTCGTTTTCTTCACCCCAAATCCCACGTGCAGGATCATGGAATTAACTCGGTCTGCCTAGGTAGGAGGTGAGTGGTCTATCCACTCTGCCACAGTGTCGCATTTGTTCTTTAACAAATACCGATACTTCCCCTGAAATGAATGTTTTGAGGTCTAAGAATAAACAAATGTTAATTTACCAAGATATTATCTACTCTATATTGTTTATTAGTGGCTGTATACATTAATTTTACAATATTCTGTATACTCAATTTTGATAAAGATAAATCTTTGCATAAATAGCTCCACTTCGTTATAGATAGGAAGGGAATAGCGGTGTTAAACGCTTAAGAACTGAACACTATAAGCTAGCCTTAAAATACTATACTTTCTCCACGCAATCGCTGGATATTGAGAGGGCTTAAGACAATTTATCGAATACTTTGAACAATAATGAATATTTCGGAAATCGCTTAGCTAAAAAGAAATATTTGAAATAAATTGTGTATTTTAAATACCTACACGACTTTTTTCAGTGCATGTTATACAAAATTAGTAAAACTGCTTCCTAAACTTCTCCACGGGCTATTTCCTGAATATTTCAAATAG
The DNA here is from genome assembly GCA_030762935.1 of Hymenopus coronatus. Lineage (NCBI taxonomy): Eukaryota > Metazoa > Arthropoda > Insecta > Mantodea > Hymenopodidae > Hymenopus > Hymenopus coronatus. The sequence continues at coordinate 79,420,009 of CM060898.1, read as the reverse complement.
GTATTTACATTTTATTTCTCTTGTAAATATCTTTATATGAGGTATTTTAATCAAAACGTGTAAAACTATTCTATATAAAATTTAAAATTTCAATCAACTTTTCATGTAAATGAAAGTTTAGGGTCGGAGGATGTTTTGCATTTTAAGGCTGAGCTTAAATACAATGGATGCTGTCCACTAAGTTCAAAAAAAAAAAAACCTAGAAAAAGCTCATATGTGTGTCTGTGGACAACATAGCTCAAAAACAGAAACACCGATAAATATCAAACTTAGATTTTCAAAAAAATCCCCCACCACAAACTATGCTTTCATGTGGACATTTTTGAAAAGAATGAGTTCCTCAAAAATGGCTCTATCAATTTTGATTAAAATACCGTATATTAAAGATATTTACATCACAAATAAACTGTATACTTTGAATTTTCTGGAAATCACCTTTGAAGATCTCTTTATTCTGGATGATTTTTGCAAACTTTTGCATAACATTAAATCGTAACACATAAATAAAAACTTAATACCAAAAATGTGAATCACGATAAAATACACAACTTAAGTAATATACATTTTTCTTGTAGAGTGGACTGTTTTCAAAATATTCATTGTTATTGGTTTCAGTTTTAAACTATCTAAAGTTCCTCAAAGGGGACCTGCAAAGCAAAACGAACCTCAATTGTTTCATGAAGTGACAAACTTTTAAAAGAGTTGCCTATCGTTTTTGCCTAATATATTCCTTTATTTCCCTTCTAATTACAAGGAAGCAAATAATAAGACTAATTCTGCTAATGTTTATCCGATTAGCATGATGTAGATGAAGGAATAATCTCATGTACGAATAATTTGTATATGGAATAACAGAAAAGATTATATGAATGGAGCACAACAGATTTTCCTGTATGCTGAATTTTAATAGACTTGACTCCTTGGCATAGCCCACTAACAGCTTTGGCCTATCGCCCGGCCGCTGTATCCCCCATCTCGGTCCATTACAGACGTCATGAATGGGGTGCAGTTTTGGGGGGGTGAGACTGGTCAGCGCTTCGATCCCCTCCGACCAGTTAATGCGGTCTTCTCGACCTGGAGCCGCTACTTCTCCTTCAAGTAGCTCCTCAATTGCCCCCCCCTCAGAGACTTCACGAGGCTGAGTATACCTTGGTCCAGGCCTCCCAGCGGGGGAAAAATCCCCACGCCGGATCTGGGAATTGAACCCAGGTCTCCCGCTTAGCAAGCAGCAACGCTACCACCGCGTTAAGGAGACGGCCTGAATTTTAATAGAGAAATCATTGCATAAATAGCTGCATTTTGTTATAGCTATGAAGGGAATAGCGATAGTCAAACGTTTAAGAAATGGACACTATATGTTTTCTTTAAAATTCACCGCACTCACTCAACTCAATCGCGATAACTGCTGAATATTGACAGGACTTAAGAATGACAAAGTATTGAATATACTGAACAATTAAAACGAATATCCGGAAATGGCTTAGACACAAAAATTGGAATAAATCGTGTATTTTAAACGCATCCTTTTTATGTAGTGCGTTTTTGTCTGATTACGAGTTACACAAGTTTATATAAAACTATTTCCGAATGAAGACCTCACAGACTATTTCCGGAAAATGTAAAATAAGTATAATTTATATCTCTTATCTTTAATATGTGGTATTTTAAACAAAGTCGTTAGAACCACTTTATATAAAATAAAAAATTGTCATAAACGTTCAATATTAAGGATAATTTGGGTTTGGAGAATGTTATGGAAGCCTTTGTTTCGCATTTCTATACGTATTTAAATAACAAGTTTGGTGTTTAATACACTTTTCGTTATAATATTTAAGTCACACACACATGACACCCATACAAACATACATATGCACATGCTCTCAGGACCTTTTTCCCAAACATATTTTTACAATGATTCTCAAAAGAGTATTTTTGGTGTAATCTCAGTTTGAATTTTTAGTTTAATGCATCACATCTACTGTTTACTATATCTGAGTAAGCAGTTGAAAAAGTAGGACACCAATACCAGCAACCTTACTATTCCGATATTCTTTGCAACCCAGGGACAAGTCAGGCTTTTTCATTAGGCTGGTACATGTTCTATAAACCATTTAGGCGCGACATTTACTAGCTTTAGTCTACTACCTCTGCATCTCACAACACCGCCCAGGCATTAGTCTATGGGTACCCAATTTACCAACGGTATCGAGCCACGGGCACGCCGAGTCCATCCCAATTCGAACAATCCTTTCCGAGAGGGGCTTGGACGTGTATTTCTGCTGTAATCTCAGCATGAATTTTTGTTGGTGGAATGCATCACATCTATTTACTATATCTGTGTAAGCAGTAGAAAAATGATTTAGGATAACATAGGATAATAAACCTTTCCAGCACTCGCCGCAAAATCGGCCCACTTACTACCGCCTTTGAAAGTAATTAGCATAGTTTTGCATAAAGGGGGTATTTAAACGCTTAAAGCAAATTTCATAATAAGTTATAACTGACTGTCAGAGAACCCAGTTTTACTTACTCTAGCCTGTATGTACGTTGTACGTAGTAGGTAGTGAAGGTATTGTATTCTACCCAAAATTCCCTATCGAGATTTCACCGGAAAATGTGTTTTAAGGTCCCCCGAATCCAATAAAAGCAAGTTTACTTTCTCCACACGTTCAATGTATATAGTGTATAGAGAAGGTATTGCATTGCACCCAAAAATACCATAAGTCAGTTTACCGGAAATATATGTTTTGGGACCCCTGAAAAAAAAAACACTTTTAGAAAAATGTCCGCCTATGTGTCTGTCAGTAGTGCGTGTGTGTCTGTGTGTGTTTATGTGTGTCTGTGGGCAGCATAGCTCAAAAACATTCTATTTAAGTTTAGTTTCTCCCAAGGTCGCGACACGAAGATTTTAAAGAAAATCCCTCTACCCCAACTTCTTTTACATGGAAAATTTTTCGAAAATTTGATTTTCTCAAAATTAGCTCTAACGATTTTGGTTAAATTATTGTATATTAAATATATTTTCATGGCAAATAAAATGTATATGTTGAGTATTCTGGGAATGGCCTCTGAAGACCTCTTTATTTTGAATAACTTTTGCTGAATTTTGCATAGCTGGTAAACCGTAAGAGATAAAGAAAACTTACTATACAAAAATGTAGATCTTTGTAAAATATTAGCTATGTGATATTGTGCTTTTCTTTTTCTTCTTCTTTTTTATGGTATGGTTGACCGTTTCTGAGATATTCCTTGTTATTGGTTACAACTTTAAAATACTTCTACCTTTCGTATACGGGAATTTGTCAACTCCTGTCCATACAAAAAAAGGAATTTCAATCACATAGCCACCAACATTTTAAAAGATTTGACTATTGCTTTAGTCTACGGTACTCCCTTATTTCCTTTCTACTTACAAGGAAGCAAGTAGTAAGACCATTTCTGCTAATTTTATTTCGATCAGCATGAACTTGAGAGGAGAATAAGCTATTTAAACATAATTTGTCATAAAGATGTAGACAAAGTCATGTGAATGGAACACATCAGATTAAGAAAAAAGTTCCTGTGTGTATGTGTGTGTGCATAGTTCAAAAACAAAAGGACTGTTAAATACTAAATTTGTTATTTATTTAGTGTCTTCCAAGGATGCGACATCAAGATTTCCAAAAACAAATCTCTCTACCACAAATTACCGTTTACATGGACAATTTTCAAAAATTTCGATTTTCTTAAAAATGGCCCTAACGGTTTTGTTTAAAGTACTGAATATCAAAGATATTTACAACCCAAATAAAACGTATATCTTGATTTTCTAGGAATGGCCTATGAAGACCTCGTCATTCTGGATGAATTTTAGCGAATTTTGCATTACTGCTAAAGCGTAAGAGATAATAAAAGCTTAGAGTTCTCAAATTGAGATCCCCTCAATACACACAATTTATATGCCTTACATTTTTGTTGTGGAGGTAACCGTTCCCGAAACATTCCTTGTTACTGGTTTCAATTTTGAAGTACTTATACTATACCCGACTATGGATTTAAATTTTTTTGTCCGACTCTACCTATCCAACATGTTACATATGTTAGTAACACGCTAGCCTCTTGTTCTCCAGGTCGCATGTTCAACTCAGGCAGAGGACGAAGTTTTATTTTTTGGGCTAAAAATCCTTATTAGGGCTTCCTTCAAAAGGAAAGTAAAGTAAAGCAAGCCATTTGCTAATGTTTGATTCAAGGCTTTAACTTTAGGTGGTGTTGGTCAGAAGCACACTCATTCAGCAAAAGCCGTACTACCACGTCCCTGAGTTTGAAAGGTTACTCTCAGAAAATTTACCATACAAATGACAACTTAAACCTCACATGATAAATATTCTCATAACATAATGTTCTTAAAGTTTTAAGCTTATAAATAGAAAATCGGGATCATCAAAATTATTTTCCAAGACGTTGTATTAATAGTGTGATTTACAGTGTTAACCTGCAAATAAATTACTTACATAATTAGCTAATGGCATTATTCAATCACAAATCCAAGTGTTGTTACTTTTGTTTTGCTGCGTGAGTATTTTAATTGAAGCTTTATAACAGTGAATTGAAGAGGATCCTCAGTGCGTATGGCCACTGCATGTTCTAGAGCTTCAGAGGACCCACGTTAATGGAACTTTGTATTTGGAATGTTATCTGTTTGTATCTAGTTGGTCTTGCGAGACTGGAACCGCTAAGCTTATTAAGTCCTTTGCTCTAAACATGGTAAATTAACCCATTTGTTGTTTGTGTGGCTGTTTGTTATGCAAACTTCAACGTGTAGTTAGTAGCACTACTCTGAAATAGGTATTATTCAAATTCTAGTTAAACTCTACTCAAGGGGGAAATGTTGTGTGCCATCATTCAGGGTTTTCATTTTCCAGAGTGAATATTCATTTATTTCATACGATTTAATATAAGAAAGAAATTATTTTTTAAATGTATGACCTATTATCTTAGAAAGTATTTAAGATATCGGAATGCATAATTACTGGATGTAAACTAATGCCACGGCATGCTTCCTGGTAGTCTAGTTGACGGAGACTGGGTGAACAGTAGTACCAATCTCCGATACAACATCTTTCCAACTCTTGTTCTTTTTAGCGTGTGTGTAAACAATTAATTACCATTGACCTAATAGTTGGTAAATTATGAAATGCTTAAAGTATTTACGCCATTGGGTATGTTATCTCAAAATTATCTGAGATGTTTTTGGTGTGTGATGTCGGAGGGGATTCGGCAGTGCAGCTATTGGTTTATTGCTCGTATATAGGCCCCTGGAGAATAGGATGAGATGAGAGTTATTTTAAAGGGCGGCCGAAACCAGACAACAGAGATAGAGCCACCTTGAAGGGACCCTGAATTATTCCAACCAGTTGTTCATCCCGACGAAGAAGGGAGGAGCCCGCGCCCAAAGTCTGACCAAACTCCCTTGATCTATAGATGATTTCCACCCCATCCCGTCGCCGAGAGTTTATTTCCAGACCACAATAACCACAGAAGGGTGCCATCACCACCGTGCTTGTCGATGATTTGTTATTCATTTAAGGATGTTAAAATTTAATTCTATTTTTTTAATTTGTATTTCAATAATCGATTTATTTTTTTGGTTATTAATATTTGCATTATTTTTTTAATTATCAACTCTAGCTTAATTAGAATTTTATACTTACAGCCCTGAGCCCAGAAGGAAGTAATGATACGAAATGAAGGGATGGAAAGTCAGGGAGTGAAGAAACCTCCCCAGCATTTGACAAATGACCCGGAAAGACACCATGGGTCACAGGTGGGTCGGCCGCGGAATCGATCCACGAGCTCCCGAATGTCAGTCTCAGACAAAACACTTGAGGTACCTGGTTCTATATCATCTTTTTTTTTTCTTTTTTTTTTTTGTTAATAAATACAGTTCCGGAGTCTAGCTGTACCTTTTAATTTACCTAATTTTTTACTTGTTTTTCTGTATGATTACTGAATTGCTGTTTTTTTTTCTGTTACATACATACATATACATATACACAAACATATAGCACCCACGCCCAAGGCGGGATTTGAACACACGATCCCCTGCGCTATGAAGCACCAAAGTGAGACGCCTTAGCAAACTCGGCCTTGGGGACCGGCTCCTTGAGGTTTACGAAGAAAATGAAACTCAAAAGGGAATACCATAATGTCATGTTGCATGTCGCCATTGTAGTTCAATTCGTGAGAGCATCCGGACGGAAACCAGGAGTTTCGTGTTTAAAATCCGGGCTACATTAGATTTCTCAATCGGACTTTAGTCCGCTACATACATTTGTGGGTAAAAAACAATTACTTACCAAAGGCCTTCTACTTCCATCCAATGTGTTTAGTCATTAAGAAAGCTAGGATTGTACACTATTATTCTACAGCTTCATTATCTACAACCATCTAAAAAAATCTGATGCGTTCCATTCAGATTACTTTCTCTACATCTATGCAGCACACTATTCTTAAAAAGTAAAGTATGACATGTCCGAGCTTGTGAGCCGTGGTTGAAAATTTGACGTTTCGTCCTCAGCTGTGAAGGACTTCCTCAGAAAGGAACTTGGGCACGAATGACTAGCGACTGTTGATTCATGGAGCAGTGGATGGCAATTTATACTATTGAAGTAGTGGGAGAGGTGTAATTGGACTGCTGTGTTCTGATTGACGAAACGTAACATTTTAAAAATTTTAATAACGGCCTACAAGCCCGGACATGTTATATTTTACTAATAACATCGGCCGTGAAAGCCTACAAGCATATTTACTCTTAAAAAGTTCATTCTTATGTTCATTTTAATCGTTTTTAAGGTTACTATTCAGTTCCTTATGGGTAGAGGGGAAATAAAGCAGCGCACTAGCTAAACCAATAGTCATATCGTTTAATTAAAAACTGGTTTCTATGTCATTGAAATTCGTTTTCTTTGCATTACTAAGAGTTGACAAATTCCCAAATGATAAATGGATACGTATTTTAAAATTGAAACCAATCACAAGGAGCATCTGGGAATTGGCTAACTCCACAAAAACTGTATATGACATAGCTTATGTGATTTAAAGAGTTCCTCATCTTTGTGTAGTAAATTTTTGTCCATCTCTTACCTGTTATGCACAAGTAATTCAGAGATCTTCAGAAGATATTCCGAAAAAATACAGGATAGACATTTTATTTATTATGTAATCATATTTGATATACGGTACTTTACTCAAAATCGTTAGAAATATTTTTGAAAAAATGAAAACTGACGAAATCTCTACCATTTTCTTGAAAATGTTTGTGTTGCAGAAGATGCTGGACTTAAATATCAAGTTTGTTATTTAGCATATTTTTCGTTTTAAGTTACCTATAGTGTTCACAGGCACATGGATATGCTAACACATATAGTCCTTTTTCCACAAATGTTTCTTGGATTCAGAGATCCTAAAACGTGTATTTTCGGTGAAATATATGT